>LUCM01008502.1:547819-635891 GCA_008360955.1 Fasciolopsis buskii
ACATGAAATAATTCACCATGTGATATCATCACTCAACTCACCATAAAGAAACCATGGAAGCACTGTACAGCTGTTTCATCCTTGTTAGGAATCATCAGCTGTACAGTGCTTCCATGGTTTCTTTATGGTGAGTTGAGTGATGATATCACATGGTGAATTATTTCATGTTAACAAATAATTATCTTCGGCCTATAAATACAAGTGTAATGGTGGGTAGAATACTCGACTAAATAAGTGCTTCGCTGGACAAGCAAATTTATTAAAATCTACGAATTTAAACTAGCATAAATCTAGAAACCAACCAAGGTCACCTATGTTTAACAGTCCGTTTTACAGTCTTTAAACAGATATGATAGAGGAAATATGTAAATAAATTAATTGTATTTCCTGGTGCATCTTTACATCTAGCAAGTACTGGGGCCTTACAGATGGTAACGATGGAAATTTTTGAATACATCACAGTCGGCGGCATCTGTATATATTTACATATATAAACGCATTCATATGTCATTATGTACGTAACTGTATATCCTTATAATATAGATAGAAATTGTAAACAGTATCTGGATGTGGACAAAATGTCCCCGGAAGCACGCGATGTTTGGACAAGAAAGTATCGAGTGCGCATACTAGACGGGCGGCAATAAACGCCAAACCGATTGCGTGCTTCTGGGGAAATTTTGTTCACTCTTTCAGATACTACTTCCATTTTATATGCATACATGTTCCTTGACGTCTTCCTCCAAATGCGACGCTGATGTTACACATAGGATCAGTGACATTGTGTGATACAATAGGGGAACTGGAGAGCCTTATAGTACAATCACTGTCAAACTGACCTCTGTTTCTTCGATGTAGTAAGGTTTCATGGTCACAAATTATTCCCCATTACAGGGGCTGTGTTATCCACTCTTCTTAACGGGATTCCATGTACACAAAAGCAAGGTAGTTGACTTGGTCTGCCGTGGAAAATTTCCTCGTGCCCGAAAGTAGTCCTCTTTCATCCGCTTTCGAAAGCTTGCGGTTCATGTCAGGTTCATTTTTATCTCACTGTCTCAACGAGACATAGTTATAAATTTCGCTGGCTACCCCATTTCGCCCACGTACATGTTTCCCAGGATTCATTCTCATTTCATGATGAAATTATGTTTGGTAAATTAATACATGCCACCCTGCCTGTTGTAAAATGTATCACTGCATATTAGTGTAAGGGTACACAAGAGAACAAAAAATCCGGTGCACAAGAAATCTTGCAAGCTCATGACGCCTTTTTTCAAAATCAAGCCCTGGTAAACAATTGTAAATTCATTGTTTTGTTAGTTATACTTGGAAGAATGTCCTATATTTGGCCAATTTTATGTTTCCTTATATCACTAAGATGGCCGACAGTAAATCGCTCCTCATCTCACTGGGAGGGTCACTGTTACCGGTTGAAATACACTGCTCTGCATCATCATCGAGCTTGTAACCAAGTAAGTAATGGGCGGATTGAATGGTGTCCACAAAGGTTGCGGTGCGTGCAGGATAATCTATCTTAAATTGCTCTAGTACCCTATCCTTGAGATGGTTTCTCGGCCAAGCCTGTGATCAAAACCATAACCGAAGCCTCTACTTACCTCATATCGGACAAGATACTGACCACAGAGGGCAAAATCTGTCTGCGGTAAAAGAATCTGATTGTTCATACACGAGAAATCAACTAGGAAAATAAAGCCATTTCTCCCATGACAGTGGGGAGCCTGTTTACATGCTGTTTACAACAGGGATGAATTTTTAAAAACAAACAAATAAAACTTTGACGGCTCGAACCAAATTGGATTTAGCAGTTACTGGGTTATTTTACGGTAAGAAATCACATCTGGTGGGCTTCGAATCAGTTAAACCCAAGAAACTCACCTTATTGACAAAAGGAGGGCAACCATTTTCCGCTCCGCCAAAGAAAGTGAAACCCCAGTGACGTTCGGATGTTGGCCTTCGTAAAGGTACTGTCAATGATGGTCCAGTCTCAGTGGCTATTACTTGTGAGCCCACGTAAATCGAATTGCCCGAAACCTTTCTACCAACTGCTAAGCCGTGTTTCTGGTCCAGTGCTGCTGCTGATAACTGAGGTGAGATCGGATCTGACACTGATTGTGATGGTGGAGGCTGGGCACTCATGGACTTTGCTTGATTTGGATAGTTATTCCAAGGTTCTACGGTGGCCCGGATAGAAGCGGGACTTGGTGTCCCGGGTGCGGAGTGTGGTGTAATACAAAAATTTGGTCTGACATAAAATGGTCGTTGATCTGGCAGCTGAGTAACCGGAGTTCTCCGATATAGCGCGCTTTGAAATGGCTTTGCCCCTCGTGGAGATGGATAGCCAGCGCTCATGGACACAGTTGCCAATTGATCTGTAGCCTGACTGACGAACTGCTCGCCTGGTTGTGAAATAGCACTTGGCGCAACACTATACGCATAACGTGATGCAGTGAAAGGTTGACTTGTGGTTTGCTCCCAGTCATTGTATGCCGATACTTGAGGAGTCATTTTGTCACTTTTGTGTGTATGTTTGGACTGTTCGACGCTTATTGATTCCACTTTGGATTCCCAGCTTACCTGTCGCTTGCCAGAAGCAAACTCCTGTTGGTCTTTTCTGCATAAGACTGGTTTCAGACTTGTGGATGGAATTATGGGGACTTCAAATATTTGTCGCCTATCAGACACACGCTGAAAGTGAATTTCTTCACTGCTCTCTTCAGGTGGGTTTTCACTCTGCATCACTGAATTGTCCCTGTCACCCAGCTCATCCTGCACTCCTGATAAAGAGATTTGCCCTTCTTTTTGCTGTTCTGCATCACCTTCAGCTGCCTGTTCATCTGGTAGTGGTTCGTATTCTAGTTCCTCTGAAGGTTCCCTATTTCGTTGATGCGGTTTGTTCGGGGGTTCGCCAGGTGGAGCAGATCCAGTCTCGGTAACCATATCCTCGATCTTGGATGGAGATGATTCATCAAGTAAAACGATAACTTCACTTTCATTCTGGCCAGCCTCGTATTTTGTCTTTTCTCCTGCATCTGTTTCATCCCTCCGTTTATTCTGGTCTTCTGGTTCATCTTTAACTTTCACTTCATCATCGTCACACTTTTTCTCTGCTGTCGGCGCCGCCACATCCTCTTCTCGCTTTTTCTTGTCGTTCACGGTACTTTTCGGCTCACTTTGGCTGGCCTCAGTGTCACTCATCGGGCGGCCAACACAACACAATATTCGACGGGGCAATGTGTTCTACTAGTGAATAGCAAAAACACTCACACGAGGATATCGTTAACTGACTAAAACCAAAACGAGAAACTAGGATAATCCAAATCCACTTGAGCGAAAGTGAAAAGCGCTCGACATTCGAATTTGTGCCCTGGCTTCTCTCCGAAACGGTACTGCACAGACCGATGTACTAAGGGAATCAGCGAGGGATAGTAAACGTGCCTCCTTGTGTGTGTGTGTACATTTATATATATATATATATTCATGAACACACGGTTATATATATATATACATATATATATATATATATGACCGTGTGTTCATGAATGTTTGCTGGTCAAAGCGCACTTGCAAGCACGGGAAGGCCGCTCAGGTCACTAGGACAGCACCAAGCGGGTGACTGAACAGCCATGTGGATGGGTGCTGCTCGTTGATTTCCGATTGGTTTGTCCGACATTGAAGCGCTTTTGTAGCCTCCTGTCTGATAGGCCGTAGTAGAAACCCAGGATTAGATGACCCGATGGCCATCATTTGGGCGGTAGGCTAGGTTTGTGCAACTCTAGGCGGATGCACAAAGGTAGGGTAAAGGAAGATATAGATGGGTTTTACACACCCACAAAGAAAGTAGGTCGGGCGTTAACACAGCTTGCCAAAGCACATCCCTTAAGGAAGTCAGGCTGCTGCAGTCTAGAGATTGATCGATTTCTCTATCCGGGAAACCGGTGGAGCTAACTGACCAAACATACTGAAGGAAAAATTTGCAACCGAACGTAGCAGTGCAGAAAGGATCGAGGTTCTTTAGGTCACCAACGCAATTTACAAATAATTCTCAATTGGCAGTAACACGAAGGGGCGGAAAATCTTCACGAGGCATCTTCAATCGAAAATTGTCGGTTACTTAAAAATTAGTATACCCAAATTTCGGAACACCGTGGTGTTCTTGTTTATAGGCTTCGATGTACTCCAGATTGCGACTGCAAAAGGCGGACTTGAATTTTAAGCGAATTCTCCAAGCTAGAGTAACTACAGATTAGTTGCTCTAACTAAACAAGAGGTTGGGGATGATATCGAGGCTTTACTTTTCGCCTTTTCTGTGTCCTAAGCTGAACGATCGCATGAGTTCATCGGAAAATTGCGCCATCACAAAGTTGTGATGTAATCTACTGTATCTTTTCCGTTTTCCGTCATTTCGTTCACTTTTGAGGTGTAGATCATTTGTTACCAGATAACTCATCAGGATGTACAGAAGCAAATATCTCCGTGAAATCCGCGAACAGATTAAATTTATGCACCAAAGACTGTTAAGTATGTTGATCGTTCAACCGGTGACAGCCGATTGGAATATTCGCGTCGACCGGACTAAGGGATTTTCGTACGTATCAGTACCTTACAAATTTGTAAAGGTGTCCTTAAAAAATTATTTTTATATTATTAGGGATTTTTCAATTAAAGGCATTGTTGTGAAGTGGAGCATAGTTGAGAAGCACCCCTTTAAACTCACAGCTCGAAGTGAAAGATTTAGGCTTTTTTGTAAAATTCTACTACCGACCACAATTTCGACAAGGAAATCGGCGGAAAAGTATTCGTTCTCATCAAAACTTGTAATTTTTATTCAGTTCGGAAGCAAAATCCTAAGTGAACCGACAATAATTTACATATACACCTATTACAGCCCGGAAGACATTTGCAGTATCTCACACTACACTAGTTCTTAATAAATACGAATCAGGCAAAAATAAACAATAATTCGAAAACTCTTTTTAATTCCTCTAAATGATGGCTCAGCTTGTGATATTGCAGCACAACACATAAACGGGTTGCACAAAATTTCGAAGCAGCTAATGGGTAGTGAAGTAGTGTATATTTGTCAGTTGAAATTGTAGCTTTTGTTGCCGGCGGGAATCATGAACCTCAAACTAACACCTTCACTCAGGTTGGTCATATCCTACCTAATTAGGAAATCATGCCAGATAAAACTGCATTGGAGGGGCATACCTTACCTTGCTTGCCATCTAAAAATCGATGCCAAATCTATGTGGCTTGTCCGGAATTCATAAAATAGTTGGATAATATATTTTAGGAACACGCTGATCAACAACTTTGAGGGAGGTGCTGAGGTTTTGCAGCTTCTTGCAAGTATAGTTGGAGACCTCAACACTGTTCACGCGATGGACTCAAGCTAATGTTCCTAAATCACAATAAGCTTAACTGGATTCTCTTTGGTATCATTGAGGAGAGCACATTTTGAGCTATTGAATGATATCAAATGGATTTTGCGGCATAAATTTTCGAACTTTTTTACCGTGAATCGGTAGGGAAACCTCAGCCCAAAGTGTCTGAAAACAATTTGTATGACCCGAAACGGGAAACCGATTGCTAGGTTTTAGAGAAATTCATTTTTTTATTTTGGGTTGGGATCCTCCTGCACATTTTTGCCGCTGTAGCAATAAACTGGCCAGTACGCATCAATGTTCGCGTAGTTTCTATCAAATCTGATATCCTAATTGATCTTATCAAACAGCGGAAAGAATTGCCGGATGTATTCATAATGCGATATCAAAGGCCAGCTCACTACCGAGAAATCGTGGTAGCAATGATGATTCCTAACAAGGATGAAATGGCTATGCAGATCTTCAATGGTTTCATGATAATCAGTTGAACGTTGACACCGTATGATGAATTATTCCGAAAATTACATGATCTACTATTATCAACAGTGATCGAGAAAACGGTTACGAAGATTTCACTTTGGGTCTGAATTTTGACAGGTTCACAAATTGTAATGGACGATCTTCGTGTGAGGAACTTAACAATTGAGCAATATGTAAGATTTGAAGTAAACTAACCGTGAGAACAACAGCACAATCCCTTAGTTTTTGCTTTTCGAAACGGGGAAGTAAACACTAGTTTTGAAGACAGTGTTCATCAAACATCTCCCCATCTTGCTCATTAGAAGTTGTAAAAAACAGCCTAGATAACCTGGTCCCCAATCAGTGAACACGATTGTTCAACTTCATCCGTTATTCTCATCCCTTCCCTGACAGTAGACGGCTTTGAGAGTCTGATGCATGAAACCGATTTTGTTCAGATAAAAACTTTTCGTGCCGCTTACATTATGGCTGATATCTAGGTTGAAAAGGTATTGTCGTCAAACTAGGTGACCCTAAATGTGTGTATTGAAGGCGTCCCCTTTACCAGTGCTGAGACGAATGCAACCTGGGAACCAATAGGTCAGACCGAGCGTCTGTAAACATTGCAAAGCTATCCGCAAAATGCATTTTTAAAGTGACCGGATGTAACGTTGGATAACAGCGAGGTTATGTGTATCCAGTCGTCAAACTGGGAGTAAAAGCAAGTGAGGCGGGGGAAAAACGTTGTAATATCAACTTCTAGATTAACATTTTGATGAGAAATCAATTGTGATTTGTCAGGGTTAGTTATGATTTTCTTTTACCTAATGAAACCTGGCAATCCTGTTCCTAATATACGAATACTTTTGCTTCCCACTTTAAACTAATCGTAGAACTATGAGACTTCTAATCTTCTATTTTTATCAACGACAAAACCGGAATTTATGATCTCAGAGCTCTTTCACTAGGATCTCTCACACCACTGACAATTTCATTTCTTTGTCCAGTTAAATACTTCCAGGATGGGTTCTAAATCGACTACTGGTAACGAAATGTGTGGGAGTCTCATACTTGTTAGGAACACTCAGTGGTGTATAAGCGCCGTGTCTCAGTTGATGAACAAAATTGAGCTGAACAACGTGGATGCTAGATCAATCGTGATGTTTCTCGATACTACGCGATACGGGATTTGTATCTGTCGACAGCCTTTCCATGGGGGAAAAATAATACATTCATCACATGAGTTGCTCTGCAAATAACTGTAGATGTTCCTTAGAAAATATGGATACTTACAAGTCATTTAACAAGCATCTGTGAATTCACAATACGAAACCTACTGTTTTGTATTGGGCGATAGTTATGTTTGATGACGTATGTTTCTCTGGCAGGTATGAAGTGACTCTGCAAAGGAGCTTAGATTCCCGGAGTTCACTGCCCAGCACACCTCTGGATTTTAATGGCAAATTGGGAATAGCGTTCATATATCATTGAGGTGAATCGCCTGAATTATCAGTTTAAGCTTTGCGACTCAAAACTTTTCATCTTCGGTGGGGAAGGATCAAGTTTGAGGCTTTCCTTGAGCACCGGTGTGAAAACGATAAATATTTTCTACTTTATACAAAAAATGCTTCTTTTACGATGAGCTGAGTACAACTGTCAATCCATTGGGTTACAGGTTTACAGCAAGCCGGTCCATCAATTCTGACCATCTAGATTTCCTCATCAAGCATTTTAACGAAGATCTTGTAATCCGGTCGAAATTAGCATTGAAATACACTAGTCGAAAAATATCCGGTGCAAGTTTATCCTAGAGTGGACCCGTCATTTTCGCTTTTCTGATAGGTAAAGTAGTCTGCGTCTGCTCAATATCTTCTTCACCCTTATTATCTCTATCTCCGACAAATGAACCCTGCCTATATCACAGTCTTTATGTGAATGAATTTAGTGATTTGGGTTCAGTGCCTCAATTATCCCGTCTCTTAAGTAAATGGTGTTGCGTGACAGTTCTTTTTAGTCTTATAATCAAAGGCCACCGGATATCCCAATGTCTACGTTATTACCGAATACATCGATTCGCAAAGCTGTTAGGAGTTGGATAAAATATGAGCAGGAGTAACCTATCCGCCAAGACGTATGAGGTTAAATCCCACCGAGATTGGCACAAACAAAGGCTCGGCCTGTCGTTCGCTCATTCAGGCGTGAAGATGAAAGTTTGTACAGTCGATAAGCATCTAAGCAAACCCATAATGCATTCGCTTTGGTGAACACTGCCGATTTAGTTAGAAGCCGATCGGTCGATAAAAGACAAAAGACCTTGAAAAAGCAGTTAAACCCAAGTTTTGTGATAATGACGTTCGCTATCCATTTTATCACGATGGCGATTGCACTTTTTGAAAAACGAAATAAATTTCCCATTCGCTGGTCCAGGAAGTTCGTGATTTGAAAAATTTGAATCTAAAATTTATTTATGAGGCAAATTACCTCCGCTATGACGGGAAATGCAAATCGGAACATCAAAATATTCCAATTTGGTTTAAGCTATGACAGCTCCGGTCGCCGAACCAGTCAACAGTTCTGGATTGCTGCTGTCCCAAACACGTTTAGTCACTGTGTATGCAATGAATTTCGGATGGGCTAAGTGACACTAGAATTTGGCCCGTGCTGAACTGCAGAAGAGATACACTGAATAGAAACCTGCATAAATATTTGCAAGAAGACCTGGTTTTTCCTCTGTTAGAATGTAGATTGACCAAGGAATTCTTTTCGTTAACCCTTTTCAAGTTTTTGCACAAATACACAAGATAACAGTACACTATCAGAGTTCGATCTTGAAATTCGAGGCAAAGCAATGCGCTAACTGACAATGAAAGGGAATCCAGTTATTCGAAATATTGATTACGTCAAACCTTTCGGTCGGAGCAGCTGCGGACTGTGGAGTAATCTATGCATTTCAAAATTAGGAATCATGATTGTTGCCGACTCACCAACACAACCGGATCTTTTTATATTTCACTTCCTCTATTAATTAAATAACAATATACATCATTTTTTTTCAGGAAGGCGGCCACCGCCAACAGATGGCTGTCAAGTTGGCGGGTGATGAGAGGATTCGAACACGTGAGTTTCACATTCTTTGGTTTTCCAAAGACTGACGAAATGTTTGACGTCCACATGGTACCCCGTATTTATTAGCTGTTCAACTACCGAACTTCCATTGAACTTTGTAACTCAATTTCCTACTAAAGCCTAGGGGTTTTATCGTATCCTCTAACTTAGTCGTTTTGGTACAGTCAAGTTCATCAGTTTGAAATGAACAGCGGGAACGGCAAACACACAGAAACGATACAGACTGATGATTGACTTTTGAGTCTTTGAATAATAATTGAATAAACTTAGTTTTTTTTCGCTATCCTTACAGTTAAAACCCTTTCGTGGATTTGATTATGGATAGGGAAACTAAATTGGCAACTCAAGATTTTTACGAGGAGATGTGTTGAAGAGTGCTCTTTAAATCAAATTCATTCAAGTTGCCGGAACAAGTGTAGATTTTATTCCATTTAATGGTGCCATGTGGTTTTCAACAATTTGTGGTTGGCTTACATTAAAGGTCTCGCAAGTGAATTGAATTCGGAGTACATTGAGAAATCGATACGCCGTTTTATACTTAGTGTGAATGTTATAGATGTCTAGATAACCTTCCCAAGGGGAGATTTTACAGTCAACCGCCCGTTGTAAACCTTGTTTGAGAAAGTTTACTCGGGGTAACTGAAATGTCGGCCGATTGCACTCGCAATCGGTATTATTGTTTTGACGCTAACTTTTACATCGTGTTTGGATGGTTCAAGAATTGGCGTTTAGTTTTGTGCTTCTCCATGTAAATGTCGACAGCTCTTCTCTGTCTACGGGAGCGTATTCATGTGATGTGCAAAATAATAATAATAATGTTAATATATTACTTTTAAGTTACAATTTAGCAAATGAGTAATGATTCTGAAAGAGAACCATGAACACTGAAACCCAGAGGATGGCAAGTGGTTAGTGACATTCTAATTCGTGCGGTGCCAGGTTTCGCTCTTGACCACCGTCTGGATAAATCACTTAAACAGTATAGTCCCAAATCAGGTTCAGGTCTTCTGAACGCTTGTCTGCATTTCAAACAAAAGACGGCTGGATAAATTAATTTCAGTGATAAATCCCTCGTGCCTTTGGAAATTCAATGAACATGATTTTGGAATCCAATGAGTGGACGGTTTCTTTAAAATTGTGCATGTCATGTGCTGTAGAACGAAAAACCCTTAAACCTGCTCAATGCATTGTTGTAAACTTGATAATACGAGTGATTGTGTGTATAATTATTTTCTCCTTTGGTATTTGGGTATGGCCAATCCTTTCATACACTCGTGCAAGTTCACACGAGTTAATGAACTTATCAGAAATCAGTGTCACGATAGATGGTCCATTGATCTTGCCTACTGGGCGCCTCATCGAAATGTATTGGACGGAATCACTGACAGTGTGTGGAAGAAATGCACATTTCGACTGAGACGTCTGTTCTGTCATGTCCACCCGAGTTCGGCAAACATTGTCTGATGAGTCATCCTAATTTTTCAAGACAAAAATCGACATGCCATGTCCGGCGAATTCTGTTAGCGAAAGCCAACGTTACTGTAAATGACGGTTAACAAAGAGCACCATTACCCTTCCAGTCCGTTGCATAAGTCGCATACCACAGTGCCCAGTGACGAGTGAGTTGAATAGCTAATAAAATTCTAAAATGAACTTCTTTATTATTATTGAGGAGTCTGACTCACCGACTGATTTTGGAGAGTGATATCAGAAGTATCTTCGTCGGCTTTAAAAATTGATAATATTCAAAAGGTGGTAATTCACTAAACACCTATCGGTAAAAAATGGAACGCACGACTAGGCTGACAGCGTTGTCTTTGAAACCAAACAATTTTTGATGAGCTGAACGCTTTTTCGGACAGATTACAACTGTTCACGACGGAATCAATGACGGATTCGCCCACACAGGTAATGCCATTCACGAAAAATCGGCAGCCATACATTATTGTGTGAAATGGGGTCTGGTTTTCCTTGCCGATGATCGCAGTTAAAATTTGATCTTAGTGCCAAAAAGCTCTTGCGATGAAGTGGATTTATTACAGTCCGTTTTCATTCTATGTTCACGTTAATCTTTTACCTTGAAACTCCTCCCGTAGTTTTACAGACTGAATGAAAACCTTTCATAAACCTAATGTGAAATCTTGAAACGACCGATAACGTGTGATTTTCGAATGGGTCATTAAACACCATCAGCGTACGGTTTATCAGCTACCGTAAGCGTACGCTCGTTGTGCTCATACGTGAGACGTAAATATTTGAGAAACAGGTGAGGCCGAGTGTCAACGGTTTACCAAAAATAAATACTTGCATAGTCCCATTCACCATAAATGGGTTTTTCAGACCACGTCCTCCCGGTGACGATCAACCTTTCCATGAGTATTGTAATTTTACTAAATTTGGAAGGTACCATTCTGTAGAAATATCACCATAAAAATCTGTGAGGAGAAAAAATTATCATTTGAACTGACCTCGCAGACAGACATCTTCGGTAACCGTGTGATAACTGTTCACAGACTAGTTACTCGTTTCTTTTCTTACATGTTACTATTTTAAATGCGATACGAACATACGAAGTTGAATATCACAAGTACACGATTTCGATCCATTTTCTAACAGCAGCTGCTCTGATTCTTTTCCCATTGGGCCTGGATATTCATATTCATTTGGTTGGGGAATCAGGAAACCATAGTACAATTTATTAATCAGCGTCGCTGAACTTTTTTAAGCAGGCAGTTGTGAACTTTGGAATTACTCGATTTTAACGATCCTGTTAGTGAAATTGAACATTAGTGTTAAACTTTCGAATTGGGTTACATTGCTCATGTAGAAGATATCTGAGCGTTTCTCTGAGCGTCGCTGGAAAATCAGCGTAAGGGATCAACAAAAATCTGGCATTTTTATAGACACCCGGTTCTCAGAAATGGGAAGCGATCAAGACTTTCGTACTCCGCTATGCACAATCGGTCACCTTTGAAATCGCAGAATGAGTTTAATTCAGTCAGCGACAACAAAAAGATTTACACAGTGTTCGTGTGCTCATTCTGTAGCTTCAGACATCAGCGGCACGATGCAACGTCGGCGATCAGTTGGAGATCCAAACTGAAGATCGGCTTGTGGTTGGAATTTACAATCATTAACTCCAAATAAAGCTATTTTCAGTTACTGACCCCGCTGTCCAATGTATACGTGAGGTCTGTGAGCAACACTCAGGATGGAGATAATTTAACCCAGTCCACTTTACAAATTCTGCTGGGCAGTCAGGCTTGTTCACATCTAAAAAGGCATTCCACGACTCACCGCGTATTTGCCTCTAAACTACAAGGAAGCAGGACGAATGGACTGAAGCCAAAAGCCTCACTTGGAACGTGTGGTTCCCGAGGAAAGGTATATTATCGGTTCAGATGTCATTCCCGGAATGCTAGATACTTCATGCGGTAAAGCTAGACACATTCAATCCGTTTACCGGAACACTAAGACGTACTATCTCAAGCCAAATGATAGTCCATTATCATCCGGTCATTTGTGGCTGTCCGTGACCAATCTCCCAAGGAAATTTTGGGCTTATTCTTTGTTAGTTTTAATGCTCGGCGTCAATTTATAATTGATACTGGCAGTATGGAGTCCTCAAGTGAAACTTTGACATACTAAAACCATTTTCGAAGGCTAATTCTAGGTAGATACACAGTTCCATTTACAAAAGCACACGGAAAATCTTTCAATCGTGGGCCCCTTCCTGACCATTCTGGGGCGTTCGTAACTGGCAGCAAGCCTATGAAGAAACGTTACATTTTCCATCTGACGTCTTGCAAGTGACTGCACGTCTTCATCGAATATGATTGTCTTGTTCTTAAGCCACAGCGGGAATGAAAATTACATCGGTTAAGCTTGAATTCAATGGCGTCTCTTTTTGTGAAGCGCCGCGTGTTATCATCTGGTTTGCGAGAAACTGTTGTAAACGTTTGAGATTTTTTGGTTTCTAACGTTGTTTTTGGATCCAGTCACAAACTCCACGCAGGCCACAATTATTGTTAATTCTCTCAAAGCTGACGGTAAAACTCCAAAGAACTGGGGGATAAGCCATCCCAATTCAACGGTTCCCATGACCTTTATTTCTAGACTGGATCTAGGTCTAGCCTGCATACAAACCTCACTACACCCTGACTGTTGTAACATGTCTACTGTTAACAGTCATTTTGGCTTGCATTCCGTTTAAACTGAGCGTTTTACCTGCACTTTTAGTCTGCTATCTATTAATTTTTTTCTAGTTTTGTTTGGTGTTGTGAATTATCAAGATGAAGTAGTAGTTTATGGTTCCCATCGGATCAGTACGCGACGAAAGACTTCGTTCTGTACCGTAAAGCTTTAATGGATCTTATGTTGCAATCAATCCACCTTAGTGTGTTTCCAGTTCGAATTCCGTTAATTTTTCGGGTCTTTGATTGACAAAGTGGCTTTAAACACGATTCCGATCGTTTTTCTCTTCTATTAACTGCAAATAGGCTTACAAACTTCACCGAACTACGTTCATTTGATGGTTTTCTACAGTTCCATTCACGACATATTCCCAGTTTATCCCAAATAATAGCACCTATGTTTGGTCTATTATCTGTTTTTTCCATTGATCTACCGTACTAGAACAGACATGGGTTCTATTCTAGAGTTTAAAAAACGAAGCTCCCCTGTATTGCATTTCACCCGTTAACCATTCGCCTGAGATTTTTCTGCTACCATTTGGAAATCAGACGGTACTAATCTTGGTCATGGGCGATTGAAAGGTGCACCGAGGACAAAGTGAACAAATTCACCATCACGTGCCAGACAGTACTATTACCGAGGACATTAAACCAGACTATACACCTGTTGACTCTGATTTGGTTGCGCCTAGCGAACCCGCGGATGGGTGCTCAGAGCGTCCAGGCATGCAGCCATTCAGAGACTAAGAACATCTCAGAATTTATTCGATGAATGTGATGGTTGTTTATGAACTAGTTATTCGTTTCTTTTCGTACATGCTATTACCTGCAATACGATATGAATATATGTCACTGAACGGTACAAATAAACTATTTTGATCCATATTCTGACTGCACCTGCTCTGACCAATTTCCCAATGCGTTTGGATATTTCTATGCATTCGGTTGGGAAATCAGGAAAACGGTAATTTAATTCAACAAATTGGTGATGCCATGGGTTTTTACACCCCTTATTATTTTGCTTACATGGACAGAAAAGCCACAGTCCCCTTTCTTAGGAAACAGAAAAGTTCGAATAGATGGTACACTTTTCATTTCGACCAGACTACTAAAATAGCTAACCAGGTCGTTCTCCATTTTTCTCAATCCCGATTTCATCATGTTTCTTACTAGCAGGTAATTCATTCATAGTCGTCCCCACCAACACCCAGGATGATAGCCTTATGTTAGCTTCACAAATGCCCTCATATTCTCTGACCTGTAACATGCCAAGCAGCTTTACTTAGCTAACTCCGGGGTGCCATGAGATGGGAATATTTTGTGGTGTTCGGAACAGAAAAATCAAGACCAACAGATAAACTGGAAGATCGAGTGTAAACTTATTTTCCGCAATTTTATAGCATCCAAAACATGATTAAACATCATTTTAGAGGGCTACTGGCACGACTTTTCTATGAGTCCAAACCCTTGTTAACATTTTTTAACAGCCTTGTTATCACAATAGTGTAGATTAGAGCTGCGGTAGTAGTTCACTTATTTTACAGCCAACGCATCACACAGTGATAATAGCATCAACAATACTAATTACCACTAGCACTGTCAATAAAAATTACTTATTGCATTAATTTTTCGGTGGTAATGAAAGGGTCTCGGACCAAATGAAAACGTGATTCGAACAAATTGAAATCTTGATAGTGAGCGCGAAGATGGCTCGTGTCGATGGCATGGAGGCTTGCGGACTCGACAAATTCAATCCCAGATGGGGCCTACAGTGAGGTTTTGACTAGTGCTTGTATCCACCGTTGTCTATAGACATTGGAACATACGGAAATTATGAATGACTTGATATCAACTAGGCTGATTCATCTAATTTATCGGCATCAGTTGCCATGGTTTTGCACCCCAGAATCTAACCAGTTCTTCTCCATTCCAAATGCAGGAATTTTTCGCTGGTTTACAGGTACCTGGTACTTTATTTTTTGTTTACTCATTTGTGACACATCACAGGGTTGGCGGAATGCAGTTCGCTAACACGCGGGACTAGTAACTGGAAACCTGAGATCCACAGTTCGCCGAACAGTGCCAAACCTTGGTTGGTCCAACGGTGACAGCTGATTGCTGTGAAACGCCGTTTACCACCAACCAACCAGCTAATTAATAACTGTAATTCCAAAGTGACGTTTTACTGTCCTCTCGGGAAGTAGCGCAAATTAATGGTGTTGGCTGTTGCAGACAAGCTCTGTATTTACCCTCTAAATTGAAAATGTGAATTTATATCAAAAGCTTTTATTGGAAAACATAAAACAACTTTCCCCAAGAATGGAAAGATTTTGCCCTCCCAAAGACCGGTACAACTGTTGAGGATGCACACTATAAATAATTGCTCCAAAATACATGACTTTATTTACCACAGAGATATTTAGTTCACGAGCAACTCGTGGAAGATGGGGTCATCATCAGTATCATTTCCTGTAGTGTCGATGCACTTAGTGGTTTGCGACATGTTCGTCTATCAGAAACCCACTTTTATTTTGCTTTACATTTCTATCAATTTCGCATAGGGAATTTATTTTGTTCGTTCTTGCGCTATCAGATGTATTTCTGGGACAGTTTCAGGTACGTTCCCAGCCACAGGGCCATTTCGATACCTTTGGACTGCACGTACAATCCGGTACCTATTGATCGGTTTAGCACTACGGATTCCTTACTACATATTAGAAAAGCCAACGTAAATTTCGTACCTTTTTGAAAAAGAAGTTACTTTCCGGAAATCGACAAATGACGCAGTCAGCTGAAAATCGGAAAGCACGCTTGATTTCAAGCAATGGAAATTTATCACCAAGCCTCCCGTAACCAAAACTGATAATTCATTCAAAGTGCACGCGAAATCTAAGACTGTATAACCATCCCTGGTGGGGCAGTCGAATTCAGTTTGTTGTGTCATTTGATTCCAAATAATCGAGAAAATATGCAAGTTGTTCGTCTAGGAAAATCTGCTCATTGCCTGCAGAATATACAATCGGTGATCCCTGTAATCTGTACATGACTGCTTACTCACTAACAGCGGTGCTATTCACAAAGCTTAGACTTAGCAGAAGGGTGATAACAAAAGTGGTGGTTTCATAAATAGATTTGAACTAACCTGCGTACAGTTTCTGGAACAAAACGAAAATAGCCCGAGAAGAGAATAATTACATCCATGCAAAATTAAACACCCAGCTCAGTTTCTCGAGACTCTTTCTTCGTCACCTGTCCGTCGTTATCCTTGCATATCTGGTGGTTGTTGTTCTCTTCGGTCGTCCATTCCAGGGTGGTCTTGTTTATTAGAGGATGCATCTCTAGACCCTGAGAAACTAAGCGCCGCCAGGAAGGGTGCATAGCTGTTCTAGGCTAGCCAATGATCACCGGACTGGTTCATGTACTCCTTTTGACACGTCTCGCTAGGCCGGCGGAGCGTGGAAAAAGGCAATAGCCTAATTTGGTTTGCATACCACAAGCCACGGACAGACTCACAGTATTATTAAAAAAGAACGCATACCAGACAAAAAATTACCACATGCTCGATATTCCCGCTGTTTGTTCGGGGCTGCTTTTTCACCTTTGTCAAGGGTAACCACCAAAATGGTGCTTGCTCCCTTATCGTCAATCCAAGCTCCCTCCGGGTAACATGGAGCCCTAGTCTGAGTTCCGGATATACGTCAGACCTCAGTCTAACTGCAACATGCATAAGGTTATGGTAATCATATGCTGCATATGCATGAGAATAAATTCTTGTTTTCTAGTCTACCTGATGATGCATCAAATGTTGGAAACCCGAAGTTGGACAGCTGTGGACTGATCTGATGTCCAACAAAAAAATGCCAGAGCTGGCACATTTATCGAAATGTTGAAACTAAAGACAGAACAATACTCAAAAAATCAAATTGATTTGTGATCTCTTGTCAACCGTCAAGCTGGTACATGAACCTAGAACTAGAAACTAGATTTAACTAATGAGTGATTTCTTAATTTTGGCAATATCCTTCTCATCCATATGACTTCATTTTTTTGTCATAGCAACAAATCTAGTTATAACCTACCTTTTGTGATTACTAATAAAAGTATAACTTCCCGTGTCGCTCCTCTATTGCCAGATGTAATTTTCCTGAATTTTTTGACCTGATTTTCAAGTCTGGCAAAGGTATCAAAGTCTACATAATCGATGTAGAACTACGTGACTAATTAACTTGGTACATTTTCCTTAGATTTTGAGTACATCAGTGATTTTACTTAAATTAGCAATCAGCTCTAAGAAATTCGGAGTATCTTATTTGAAATTAAAACTTGTCTACTTGAAGTTAAATAGTTACATGCGATCTGCCAAACAGTGGATACAATCATAAGCTCTCGACTGCTGTAAGAGTGACTTTTAGGCTCCGCTAGTTGTACCACCGGTCATGGAGACGGCATCCGTACACCTGCTAACGTGAATTTTGCTAATGAAATTGTTGTTTTTGGGTTCCACTCCTGACACTCTGGTAGCCTCCGTCTGAAATAAATGGACTTGGATTTCCCAGTAAAAATCCCTTCCATTTGTTTCTATAAAGCACTTTTACATCTAACACTTATTTAGAGATATGATCTCATTTGAGCAGTATTTGGCTTTGTGGGATTGTAACCATTTATATTATTTGAGGCCCTAGCTCCCATCTAAATGAAAGGCAGCAAAACAAACGACAAAATGCAACACGAAAAGGATCAGTCCGAGACTCTTATCGGAACGTTTCTTCACGTTATTTCATAACAGCCAAACTGCGGAAGTCACCAGGGTAGCACTTTTTCATGTTCGTATTAATCAGATCACTTCGTCTACTTCATTAATGGGACGATAAAGGAAGTCATTTCTGTGAAAGGTGCCTCGGTCAAATATGTGTGGACTTATGCGAGCAGAACATGCAGCGGGAATGCTCGATATACATATCTAAACACCAGATTGTTTGATCTTCGTCGATCGAGTTAATTCAATATCGTATTTGAGGTGAGTGCAAAGCTATTCGGATTCCAACACAAGAAATTCCTACAGTAATTATCTTTGACTATGAAATGATTTATGGTCAGATCAGATGGAATGATCAAAAAAGGAGCAGCAAAGTCACATGCATGGTGCAACTTAGGGAACGTTGCATCAATGAAATGGGCAAAAAACTGAGATTTAAATGCACCGAAAGGTACTGGATCCAGTTAGGCACGAAACTAGTTTTCCCACTTATCCGTGAGTCCTCTAGTAGAGATACATTACCACTTGAATTTAAATAAACTTCAAATTGTGGATCTCATGATTATCAGACGATAAAAGAGGTTTCGGGAACCTGATAACCGCAAGAGTAACTCAGTAAATAAAAATAATTGGGACAAAATCAGTTTGATAAGGAGGAAGCTGTCAAACGGATAAAAAACCGAAAATGATTAAAAGGGATCAAGTCTAATCAAACAGAAATCACAAACGATAGTTCATTACTCGAACACATCAAATTCGACTAATAAATTTTTTCAGGATCAATAATGATCAATAAGGGAAAATTCGTCCTTTCGAACAAAAAAAATTGCTAATTTCAGAAATTAAGCCACAAAAGTTTCAAACAGTGGCAGCATCCTGAAGTGCCACGTTTCATCTACTAGTCCATTAAAGAGATAGCAGTGACACTCAAGGACAGAATCCACTAATATTGATTGGCATCAACTAAACCTGCTCACCATTGATGTCAATTCCGCAGGTTATGGGAAATCTAATAAATGAGTGTTAATCGCAACACTTAGCAGCTTTTGAAAGTTAATAACCTTAGCTGCTGCCGACATCTCTTTTTCAGTAGTAATGTGACAGACCGCCTTCAGCAACCCGTAACACGTTTGTTCTCTAGTATCAGGTAAATGATTTTGCGCTATTTTACAAAATGCCTCCACTTTTTAAATTAAAATCAGTTGTCATTTAGATTTTGTCTGTTTTTCCTTTGTCCATGCTTATACTTGGCATAACCTTTCGTCGTGAGTTTTTCAAACTAGGACCGAGCCTTATTCCAGTAGTGCTGTTATCGGAAGTTTAATTTCGAAGCAAGAACAAATATATCTCTCAAATGCCCTCAAAGTACAAATATGCTCGCCATTATGTGGGCAGTCCCATTTGACCCGAACGATAAGATGTCCACAAGGTGCACGTGAACCGCATACGTATGGTCAAATTCTGTCCAGTTTGCCATTCTGTTCGCCGACGCATTTTAAGCGAGGACATCATTCAGTCAAACAAACAAATTGTTCCTGTATGTCACACAAATGCGGTTGCACGTTTGCTGTGCTGTCCCAGTTTTGCTGCTTTTACAGAGGTAACTGTACCACCTGCGAAGCTGAGAGATTATAGTAATTTGGCTGCTTAGAGGCAAATCGTTCTGATTTGCTGGACAAAAACAGATTTTTTGCGATATAATCCAAAGTTCGAATGTGATAGTTAATCGAGGTTGTTTCCGACAGTGTAGAGAAGTAAAATTTTCGATATATAAACAGCCATAGGAAGTTGTCATCGCTGCTGTCATCGGAAAAGTGCTTCACATCACATCCAGCTAATAGAATTTCTGATTATACATACAAGGACGAGGTCCAATCGGCAGTAGCTGATTAACAAACGTCACCTTGGATGCGGTCATTGAATCCGGACAATTCTGACACAAGTGGATTTACACCATTTTAGCGTTATCAGTAGGAGGAGTTGATTAGCTTAATAATGAACTTCTAGTATTGGTAGAAGGCACATAAAACATTAAACAACGGGGCAAATGCTTCACGTCATAGAGGAAACCTGACCCTTTTAAGTGAATATAATTTGGATTACAAGAGATATCAAGGCACATAACTGGAACAGGTGAGCCCACGGTCGTTTCTATCCGGAGATATCGTGCATTTTATGCCGGCCTTTCTCCATTTTTAATGGCTTAGCAGTGCAAACTGAAGCGTCGGAACACTGACTAATTTATCAAAAACTGCTAAAGCCACAAAAGTTGTAAGCATCACAAAATCAATACACACGTGAAACAACCCATGCCCCATAACTCAATGTCACCGAGGAACGTGTGTCGATCCAAAATAGAGTAAAAAAACGTAAAAGACGGCTGTCTATAGGTAATGGTCTAAAATCTTGTTCATTACAATCCAAGCACAATGAATAACACCAACTGTTAGGAAGAAGAACAATGCTAATAAGTTTCGGTAATAATTGATCAAGGTTTTTAGATTATAAGATGGAAATCAATGAATATAACTTGTTGTTATGTGGACATTTTTGGGGTGCATTCATAGGGAGATATAATTTGGGATTTAATCTAATGATTATGAGGCTGATATCCTATGCTACTTGGTTATCTTATTTGTTCAATTCATAATCTACTCGGAAGCAGACACAAGATTCAATTTTTCCTTTTACGGAAATCTTTTTTGGACATATTTCAACATGCAACTTGATAAGGATTTTTTCGGTCAACGTGAATATAAATGGACCAACTGTTTTATATTTATGCAGGAGACGAATATGGAGAAATCAAGCGGAACGGTCCTCTTCCATTTATTGAGGCCAATAATTTGACTGTTTTGGTGTTTGACGCTAATTTTGATGGAAATTACACCTATATCACTCGGAAAATTGAAAAGATGACACAAAGAAAGGTATCTGGATAGGGTTTGCAAACTAAGACAATGTTCTAAGATTTTCTGGTGGTTAAAAGTGAACTGGAAACTAATATTAGTTGCAGACCCATACGATAGTGTTAGTTAATATTTTAATGCTTCGGCATGAAACGTCGAAAAATGACTTTTTAACTAATAGAACTTAGTTCTCATTATTCGCTAACAGGTGATGGTCAAGCGGATAAAGTGTCTGTCACCGACGAAAGAGATTTTAATGCCAGATTCACCGGTCACTTTGGTGGTGGACAGCAGTCCGCTGTCGTCCGGCTTGTTAACACATCTGGCCTAATGAGACCTTTCGTAGATCCACGACGCTCCAGTTTTCAGGGTCGTGGCTACCGGTTAATCCTAACCCCGTCCAATGAGGCCTAGTGGCTATGGAATACGCCCCTTCCACTACACTCATGCTTCAAACAAATAATAGAAACTCTCTTCTGGTTGCTTTCCTTTAGTAATTTCATCTGAGCCTAAAATGCCAGGACCGAATGTATTTCAGATTGTATCAAACAGATAAATCGCGTGATATCATTTAAAATGTTTGAAAGATGAAACGCGGCGTAACAGGATATATTTGTAATAATGATACGGTTATTGTGTAGTTAGTTGTGTGTCTGCTTTCAGAAAGTTATCCACATTTACTGAAATGTCGATTAGTTACAAAAATTGCCGACCAAGTTTTCCTCATGTTTCAAGGTTTTCGAAAGCTGAGTTCCCGTAGGTGTGTTCGTATATCTGTCGCCTTATCGTGCACGACTGGGATGTGGTGGTGAATAAACATGCAGCCCATTCTTTTTTGTTTGAAATAGTACCGATGATTCCAGGGACCCAATAAATCATCGTGGTTTCGGTTAGTTTGCTCGGGTGGTGATAACCGTCTAATTCGTTCTGCTATGGAGAAAAAGACGCCGGTCGCCCCCAGGCATAAAGAAGACAAAGCGAAATAAACCAAAGAAACAAACGGACATGGTCTACTCCTGATTTACTGGTTCATCCCTGGTTTGCTTTCTCTTGAGAAAAAACGTTAGCGGCCGTTGGCTTCTTCACATTCACCAAAGGGACTGTTAGTATGCAGGGAAGGAAGGCTGGTTTTTGCTAATAGATGACGTACATTATAGGTAGTACCCAAGTCAACATATGTCCCCAAACAATGCCCAAAATTTTACGAGTGATGAGTCGGATCAGAACAAAGTGAAGTAGTCAATAAGCAAACAAAAATGGAACAGCTATTTTGCTATTTGATTATTTTGTGAAATTCGTTTTGCTGGAGTAAAATATTCCTAGTAAACTAGCTTGCTCACACACCTGCTCCTTGACACATATGGTTTAGTGGCTTTCATCAGGTAACTCATTTGTGACACTTTAGAACCGCTGAAACGTGTGTTGTTCGGTGACCCCATCAAATCGTCCAATGCACTGTG
The DNA here is from genome assembly GCA_008360955.1 of Fasciolopsis buskii. NCBI lineage: Eukaryota > Metazoa > Platyhelminthes > Trematoda > Plagiorchiida > Fasciolidae > Fasciolopsis > Fasciolopsis buskii. The sequence continues at coordinate 570,128 of LUCM01008502.1, forward strand.
TCCATTTTATAATACTTCTCTTTTCCGTGATACACTCCTGTCATAAATTATTTAAAACCTCGGATTCTTCTTGGAAAAGCGGTAAGGTGCCCTAACGAAAATCACGGACAAATTGACTTTGTCTCATATTAAGCCATTCCAACTGCATTTTGTCCTATTTCAGCTAATGTGTTTATTGGTAAAGCTGTACACAGCTGATTTTGTGACTGTAAAACCCTTACTTACATAAAGCACTCTTAAAAATTCAACGAGCATTGGAACCTTGAATTCCCGATGATCATCAGATAAATGATCTAACTTCTTTGGACTGCATATCTTGGTCATCAGAATAGGTTTTTATCGAACCTGTTACAATTTTATCGACAGAGTCGAAAGAAATAAGGTCAAGCTGGCTTGGTAGTTGGGTGGTTTGCCCGAATCTAGTTTGCCGCGCACTTATAACTAAAGCTTGGGAAATAAGTAAAGTTTAAGGAAAAGCTATGTCATAACAAATCGGTTGTCAATCCTTGACTACCGTCAGCTAATGTTACAATATTCAAAACAGTGTAATAGGCTGAAGCGACTTTGTAATAGGCCTCTTCCATCATAATGACGCGCAAAGAGACTGCCAAAATGACTTGAAGTTAATGGTGCAATTTTGTATGGAAAAATATGGACAACAAGCATTTTACATGATATGTAAGGAGTAAAATTGTAAACCCTACGCACGAATTTCAAGGTGTTCTGTCGTTGTGACAAGGCATTTTCAAAATTGGTAAGAAAACAGATAAAACATACAAGACAAAATTAAAAACTAATGGGCTTACGGGTGAGCTTTGATCATGCGAAGAATGGAAGTTCATTATGGAAGCAGAGACAGGTCATTGAGAGAATCCCGCAAACAGAAATACCACAGACAATGAATAATTTGCCCGTGATCACGTGGACAAGTGCGATTTTGGATTGTCATTGTATCTAGTGATGCATCACGGATCCTATAAGAATGTTTCTAAATTCAAAACCATAGGCCATATTACTTGAACTTTCTCTTCACTCGCTCCCAAGCTGTTTATAGTATCATTTTGCTCCCATTTCTGCATTTTTACATTTGCCTGTTACCTAAGCAATCGGATATTCTCCCAATTAAGTGATGCATTGAGGTCACCGTATGACAGAAATGATTAATAAATGACAATTTTCTGCTTTCCAGTTGTCCTCAGTGCTTCCAAGTCTTATGGAAATCTTTCCACTCGAAAAGCTAAGTTGTCCAAAGTAAGTAAAAAGTGCCCATTCAAACTTAGCAATTCCAATGAGATTTTAGTGAGAAACTAATAAATGAGTGTACAGGTATGGAGATGGCCGGACAAGAGTGCATCGGGCGGTGATCACCGCAAAAACGATCCTGTGCTTCCGAGGAAATGTTTTTAATCTACCAACATGAGAGCCGTACTTATGACAGCAAAAGCAGACAGATGATTTAATTCGATTTATTCATCGGTCTTTTTTGTCCTCTTGATATGAAGAATACCAAAGGCTGGATTCGCAGTGATTTTGAACAGTTGTGCTATGTTGGGTTTCATCAAATTCTGTTTGTGATATTTAGAATAATCCCTTGAACATGGAATTATGTATTTATCAGAAATAACGTTGTTCGTGAAAGTTATGATAAGCGGCAACTATGGGTACTTTTTCACATCACGGTTTTCAGCAGAATTTGGTGGATACAATAAAAAAATGAAGCGCTACAGACGGACAAGTTGTTTTCAGAGACTCCTAGTCGTCGTTACATAGAGAAAGTTGTGCAGTCAATTGGTCAGTGGTCGGATTGAAGGTGAAAGTTTTACCATTAGCTGAGTATGGTGTTTAATAGTCACTGTCTCTATTCCTTTCACCGTTGATGGATTGTCCGAGCTCACTTTTTGTCGCGTCATTTTCATTCTTGGTCATTCTAGTTGAGGGATGCGAATTAACCACTCTTATGCATAAAGACTTAGGCTAGGGTTCATTAAGCGTGCAATGATGGCTGTGGAGATAGAGAGGCTAAGGAGTCAGACTGGTTTTATTCAGTTGGGAGAACATGTACAACAAAATCAGACAAATTATCAAGAGCGGTCTTGTGCCTACTATATATTACCTGGCTTAAGATCGAGTTGTTATTAGCGTTAGTCTTCCAAAATCTCAAATACTTCGGGTAATTCTATTTAGTTTATTGAGACGATGGCCTTACTGCACTATCTTTGTAGGATATACCATGTGTGCATGTGAATGAGCAGATAACTATGGATGAGATCAACTTAGAAATTCTGCCATCACTGGAAACCATTTATTCGCTCTCCATTATTTGAAGCCGCGGTAGTCATGCTCTTTTTAATTGTTCTGCGGAACATTTATTAGAAACTAAATGCACCATTTGCAGGCAAATTTGTGACACCAAAAGCTGCCCATTCCTTTAACTTCTGGTAATGAATTGGGACTACTCATTTTTGTCATGTCCATGTTTACACGGACCAGTGAGGACAGATCTGATTCAATTACATTGGGAGCGGATTATTAAAATGTGTGAACAATGTAGGACCAATCACATCTGACGTAGCCCAGTTGTATGTTCAGCTTAAAAATGAAGAAAAACATTTGAAGGTCCTTGTTTGACAAAGATGTTTCACACTTTCCTCTCTAATATCTTTGATCATCAGATCGTCACAATCTAGATTTGATGCACTTCGATGCATTTGATAGACTCCATGGTTCTAAACCAGTTACATACATTGATCATTTTCATCGATTTGTTTGGTAACATGCAGGAGTGGACATCTTATCAGTCGATTTTTCGCCGCTTCCTCTAACAATACTATCCATATACTGCCATAGACCATGTCCAGGTGGTTGGCAGGGAGATACACATCGAGTAAATTCGAGCGGACTTATTTTTGTCATATATCAGGGTTCCAGTGTGAGTGGTAAGAGACTGGATGTTGCGAGACCTGTTCGTCACTCGATATCGACACTGAACTCACTATTCCGATTCTGTCGGTTAGAGTAGTGGCTGAGGAAGTCGACTCAGTCGTTCGTCCAGGGTTCTCGTCCCATTTGGAACTCGGTGGATATGCATTGATGATTATTACTGACAATGATAAAACAGCGGTACAGCACTTGTATGGCTTCTCAGTGGTGTGCTGAGTGATGATAACAAGTGACGGATGTATTCCTGCACAATACCAGCGTATTATATGTCGACTAACGAGGAAGTGTTTGAGGCAGACAGAACTAACTGCGTTTCATTTTAAACAATCCTCACTAAGGTAAGCTCGGTTTTCGCCTAAAATATCTTTCAGAATCAATAAAACCATGTTTTGAATTGAACTGAAACTGAATATATGGCGAACCAGACAGTATATTTCGTCGTGGCTCGAGAAATACCGTATTCCGAGAGTGATCTGATGAATTCGTATTTGGTGATTCCCTACTCTTCATCATTTACCCGTGAGACCTTCAATGTGAAACAGTCGAGCGTTCAAAGGGATAAATTTTTGCATTATGCACTAGTTTTTGCTTTGGCTGGTAATAGTCAGTTGTTCTCTGCTAAGGAATGCAAAATATTTCTTTGGTTCACGAATGTAAGATTTCAGTCACATTCGTCATCCTCTCCAGACAACTAGAGCTCCCTGGGTTGAACCCGAATCTGCTCAAAGTACGGCACGGCCGGTAAACATTGTCGTGACAATAGTTGAATGCGTTACTGGAATCGCATGGTATGTCAACAAATGTGAATGGCTTTTTCGTAAGATATAAATTTGCAACCAAAACGTCGAAAGACTTCAAGTCCATAGACGATTAATTACCTGACAGCGAAATTACCACGATACATCATTGAAGCTATCGCCCAGAGCCTTTTTGATCCTTTAGAGTGTATCATACATCACGTCATTATGCGAGTCCACACAAACTGGAGAATGAACCAAATAGGTTACACCGGACTACCGCTAAATTCTAACAAGAAAACGGACTGCACAAATTCTACAAGAATTTTCAATAAATGAATATGAAACTTATCAGGTAAACATTTCCATTGCATTACAAAGTTGATGTCGTTTTCGGATATAACAACCTCTGCCATATATTTTATTTATTGTCGCTCTTTAGAAAAAACACCAAAAACTAGTTACCCCATACCTAATTCATCAAACCAATTTCGTTAATTGAATAGAATAAGATAAGTTTGTATCTCAAACCGTCCTCACAATACGACCCACGAAAAATCCATAGCACCCAAAGCACTCGTATATATATAAATAAACATCCATATACCATGATCTATTTGATTTGTGTGCAATAACGCAGTATGTGGTTCGGTGATTGCTTTCGGTCGCCGTCCAAATATTTGTGATGAACGCCAACGGGTATTCACCGTCAGCCAAAATCAAGTGGAAAATATTTATTTGAATCACTTCACCTAACAAACCAGGTTTTACCACTTTGTTTGTAACCTGGAGGCTAGAAGAGCAGTAATCGTTACTAGTTGAGCAGTCCACAGTCAATGCATCACACGTGGGCAAGCTGAGATATTAGTGAATTTCTTTGATGAAAAGACAACTCTATATTTGTCGTCTCATTTGTAATAAACCTGGATCTCTAATCGGACTCGTTTCACGCGTTGTGTTCCAAACCTTGCATCCATATATTTGTTCCAAAGATGTGAGTTGGTTTAGATGCTAAATCATACTGAAGCAACCATACACAATAGTAGTCCGCAACTGAACATGGACTTGTATGCGTTTTCTCAATATGACCTGGTTTAGTTAATCATTTTTGTTTTAAAATAGCCTAGATAACAGGCTGTATCAATGAATGAGATTTCTCGGCTATTTATGAAAATCCCACTGGCTAGTCGTCCTCAAGAATGTAGATTTACTGAGTTGGCAACTTAGTCAGTAATGAATCACGCGGTTTTTTCCTGGTGCGTGTAGCACGGTGCAATGAATCGCTCCGTGAAAGAGAGAAGTTTCAGGCTTTGAATTACTGAGTCCATCTAATCGTTGGATGCAAAAAGGAAAAAGCTATTTGTGTTTTGATGGTCAGGATTATTTGTTTGATGTTTTTGCTTGTGTGAATTGCACAACCAGTTTTCCTCAGTTCGTAATTTTCCCCCGAGGATGTGTTCTTGTCGCTAGAGTGGTATTAGTCACCAAGGGTTATCTATGAATTTCGAAACCTTCATTTTTCCATGATTGATATTGGCATAGTCCTCCAGGAACTTATTTATTTGTGGTTGTTGTAGTTTAGTTAAATATCTCTCAATGGAGCGATAGTAGAGCTGAAGAAATGTTTTTGGTTTCACTCGTTAAAGTCTAGGTTTAAGTTTGGTTATTTCACTTAGTTTATCGTGGCGTTAATTATTATGCATAATTACTGTACAATGCACATCAGGCAAAGAAAAATGAGTTAGTAGTAGGAGATGGAGTTTTGCTCATGAAATAATCCATCACGGGATACCATCGCTGAACTCACTATTAACTAATTATGAAAGCATTATACAGCTGTTTCATCCTTGTTAGGAATCATCAGCAGTGCATATCCACCGCGTCCGAATGAGGACGCGAACCCGGGACGAACGATTCTGAGTCGAACGCCTTAGCCATTACGCTACCGGGCAGGCTCTGAACGGTTTGTTGAACTTCACCACATGAACATGTTGCACCTATCCGTCACTGATTTGCACGGTTACTGTCTGCTAGCTCACTGCGATCGACCCCTACTGATAGATGACTTCTCTGCAGGTAGCCTAAGTGCGACGAAGGCTTCGGACATGACCTACACAGCTTGGCCACTTGGTATGTGTTAGTAATAGGAGATTAAGTGTTTGCATGAACTAATTCACCAATTTCGGAAGTCGAAAATCCCTTTTTAGTCTTCGTATTAAGAACAGCTGAACATGCTGCATGACAATTTGATCCTAGCTAGAAGCTAATAGCCGGTGAAGTAGTTATGCTACATCATCAACGCTTAAAGAGCCACAGTTAATCATCCCGACATTTATGATAGCTCGTGGAATATAAATAACGCCTCTAGTCAGAATGAATCCTAGGTTGGGCAGTAATACTATCTGCGATAGTTAAGTGGTCATTTAAGTAATGTTTGAAAATCGCTAGTGCAAATGTATCAACTACCTGTCACTTCTCCATTTGGTATACGATTATTGTATACTATCCCCCTTTTTGGATGAATGTATCATCGAAAGTGAATCTATCGGGAAAAAGATGTGTACTGCCGATGCTTAAAACAAAAGCCAGCTGAAGCAGATTCCCGGTTCTCCTGCAGACACTATTAGTGGAATCGTCGTTCATAAAGGAGAACAAGTCAGTTCTTCAACTACTTACGCAAATTGTTAACTTATTCTTCTGATTAATCAGAAACAGGCAAGAACCTCAGAAGCTAGGCAAAACTCATCGTGCAATCACATTTAAAATTTAGTACAAAAGGTATTTGAGCTTAGATTAGTGTATGTGCAAAAAAATCTGTTCTCATTTTTACGGAACTAGAAAACGTTATTCATGAACATTGACAATAGAAATCTTTTGCTTCCGGTTTCGTTCATATTTTTCATATTAACCAGGAGAGGTTTGGTCGCGGGGGGTTTTGAAGTCAACTGTTCCGCTTCGACTTTTCATCGGTGTACAAACATTCAAATACCAGGCTGATAAGAATGGTGACAAATCACCAGCTTCCAAAAACACTCGGCCAGGCGAAACCGATGTGTGTCGGATATCACCAAGAATTTAAGGATTGGCTAGAAATGCGACCGTTAACCGGGCCTGGTTTGCGCAGCCCATGGGGCAACCAACTGTTTAAGAGAGAGTTATTCCCTCGACTACCACTCAAGCTTTGGGAACTAAAATACTAACTTCAGAACATTACATCGAAGGAAGAATATCTACTACAGATATAGTTGTTATATATTAATAAATCTGAGAACCGCTAATTTTTTTACTGACGTTGTCCTTCAAAAGGGGAGGCCATGCTATACTCTCGCTTGATGTTGTGAATAAATTGTTCTATATATATGAGGTCAAACCATAACGTTAGGTTAAAGTTATGTTACTATGACCTAACTTGGAGTGTGGAACAAACAGTTCTGTAGACGCCTGAGCCTCATCGTTGAGGTCAGACTGTTAGGTGATCTTTAACCTTTGCTGCAACTTCCAAACCATCAGATCTGTACTCAAATATATCCAAGGCAAACGTGAACCGAAGGTGACTTGTCTACTGGAGGTGCCCGTACGACGTTCGATAAATGATAATAACGTTCTGCTTAATCAAATGTTTCACATCGAATCCAATCCATGTTTGTGTTCAGGAATCCAGGAAAACCAGAAAACTCGTCCATTTGAAATCATCGCAATCAACACTAGATTATCCAAAAATCCGAAAATCGACACAGATTCACTCTATAACAGTTATTTTGGTAAACAAAATGCTCCATCATTCCTTCCCCTGAGGAAAGACGGAAGTTCACCAGCCACCGTAAAACAAAAACTATTTTGGGTTATTTTGCAAACCATTTGTCAATGAGCAAGGACACTGCAAAAGGGGACTGGGTGTGTTGCTATGGCATTCAACGCAGACACTGGGGCGTTGTCACGTGCGTTAGCCTCTCAAGTATCCGTTTATAAACATGCACCTTTGATACCGATATCTCGGATGAATATCAAGTAACAGGAATGCCAGAGCGTGATAGATAAGTAAGTAACACTCCGGCACATCAAACAGTTTATGATGCAAGTAGGCAGAAGGAAAAACTGGTCTTAGATCGCTTTTGTTTCTGGTTTGCTTTGTTTCCGATTTTCCGGAATGACATGGATAAAGATTGCCGGGAAATTATCCAAAAAACAAAATTGAGTTTTTTTCCTTTTTAAGCTACTAACATTGTATACGGACAGGAACGGTACGTTGAGAATGACTCTAAGGTATATTTTGGCATTGTTCGGTCCATAGTGTACACGTTACAGACATCGCCCAAACTCCTGCAAAAGGCGGGAAATGAAAATTTCCCTCTTCAGTACGAAACAACATGAGCGATAAATCTCTGCGTCTATGAACCAAAAGTTTGGTGTTACTAAGCCAGCAGATATGCTACAACTTCAGCCGATATCTGAAATATGGCAACACTTGCGTGTTCCAAACGAGCTAGCCAAATGTACCCAAGTGAAACTTATTCGCAACAAATGAACGAGTTTATTGGTAGGGGTACACTATTAAAAAACGCTGGAAATCGACGGGGTTACCATGACCATTCAGTAGTCCTTTGGATCATTTTGATGACGTGTTCAGTAGTTCGAGTATGAAATTATTTTTCTTCACGCAACTTTAATCCGAGGTTAGCATTCAATGTAAAGGTGACCGGAATGGATGATAAATGTAAGTCCTAGACAGCACTGCATGCAATTCTGTCTTCACACTCAAGCGTGAGTGATTTCCTATCTCCAGAACATGAACTTCACAAGATATATTAGTTTCTTGTCATGCAATCGTAGTCTTATAAGGTTCTAGACTTTGGGTACGAGAAAACAGAAAACCAAAATCCATTAGGGTTCCAATTATCAACACTGCCTTGCGGTACCAATAAAGTTAATTGTTTCCGACTAATTGCTCCATGGTCAGGAGAAAGACATCAGTCGTTGACGTAGCGTACTTAAACGGACTTGATGTCAAGTTCACATATGAGTCAAATGAACAATCTTGAGGATTCTCTGACTCATGATCAATACTTATTATTTAATCCCAGTTACCACGGGACTTTTCGCTAAATAAAGGAAAGCCTTCGGTACGTACCGAAAATTCGATAAAATAATACTTTCTATCAAACAAGTGAGCCATATACTATTTTTGAATGCACCCTAGGAGAAAACCTAAAACCCTCCCAAACAGGCTTGTTAAATTTTCATATCTGATTGTTTTAATTTTTTCGCGTTTAGAACACTTCTTCCTACCAACCAAGATCAATCATGTCTAACTGTCTATAATGCAGTGTGCAGACAGGTGCAATAGACTAAACATATGCAAATTCATTGTTTGTCGATATTTTGGTGTAGTCTATGAATGTGGAAACCGTGGAAACATTGGCACCGAAAATATTGGGTTGAATGCAATTCGGCGAGCAATTCAAACTATCAGTTGCGCATCAAGCAGGAAGAGCGGATTGTTCATCTCTCAAAAACTGTTTCCACCACTTAAAAATCATCATGGATCCGACTATTTCACGCTTTCTCAATAAAAAGAAAATGGACAAATCCAAACATATGAACAAGTGGGAAAGTCAGACCTAGATCGCTTAGTTCCTCTCTACCTAGATTTGCATCAGTCAGTTATTCGAGTGCTACAGCCGAGCCCGTGTTTGGTTTACGTGCACATGTACAAACAATTAGTTTTCAATGAATAAGAAAAAGCACTATATTTGGAGTGACTCTTGTTTCTTTTCCGTATAAATTTACCCCAGAGGCTGTTTTGAATGAGGCGTTACATAAAATAGATGAAATGCTTGGGTAGACGGCGATATGTTTGCATTGCCATCCATAATGATGTGCAAGCCATTCATAGAATGGTGTTTGGACGCACAGCCATAGTCAGGTGGCGCGGTCCCTAAACCTGACTGGCTGGCACCATTTGCGCGTACGAAAAATGAAGGCTGGTATCTATAACGGCAGACAAATATTGGCTACGGTCGCATGTTCGATGGCATCGCCCCTAGGGCTCCGTAGCTCATGGTTTGCTTTGAGCTAAATAGCTATTCCCATCCGATAACACTAAAGTTCATTTTGACTAACGAAATAGAGTGCAGCTGAAATTACTCAGCAAGCTGATCCCTTTCATTTATCGTTATCATGGGATGACTCAGCACGTAGCTCCCGCGATGGCTGTGTCACTAAGAGGCGTGGGCGCTCAATTCTGCTTTTTTCGTTCCTGCTGGGAACCACCACTATTACTTATCCAATTTGCCGTTACTGGAACTTGAATCAGAGCAAACCGGTATGAATTCCAAACTACCCACCCGGTTATCCTCACTGGTGCGATTAGGATTAAAACCATGTCACCTTCCATCCACCCGTCATTGAATTCTTACATGGCCACATGAAAAGCGACTTCCCCATGGTCCATTAGCAGAGTGTTTACCAAAGCATCAGAGATGTGACCAGCGGTTAAGGACTGGTTATACCCGTGATAGTGGGGGACAGTTAAGATACACCGCTATGCCTTTTGCTAAGGCAGCTTACATGGTTTTGATTGGTGCGCTGGACTGCAAGATGAATCATTATTCGCTATTTAAGAATCTTACAACGGAAGTGTCCCTAAATGATATTCAGGCTTCTGGAAAGTCAAATCCCGATTAAAATTAGTTGCTAGCCTAATTTTATTAATCACCAAACAGGGAGGAGGCAGAACACGTATATACGACCTTATTCTTTGTAGAATTGTGCTGATGAATAAATGGATTGCTTGCGGTTATAAGCACAGTACACATTTAGATAAAAATGGATGTGTTCGGCGTCTCCCTTCTGGGACTCACATTGGTGTGGGGACAAAGCCCGAGAGGAAAACGAAGCTTTTAATATGTAACCGTAATTACATTATGGCTGTTGACTTTGAAATAAAAGAACAATTATTATAGGCGCAGCAGAAGCGTGGGGCCGACAAATTAGTTTGTTTCTGCTTTGAAGATTAGTAGATACATCCCCCATTCACCCAACCACCTTCTGGACAAAAATTACTGACTGCCGTTAACAAATACCGCAGCAGCATTTCAGATGAACTTGCATTAAATTATAATCTCTAATTCTTAATTGTATGTATCATAAAATGGTCATGGTTGTTAATAGTGTCTTTTTGTCTTCCACTTTTATTTCCTTTATTAATGAAAAACTAATTTGTATCATTTGTAGGAACGGGGCTGCGGCTACCGGCGGACTACCAAGTGAGGAATTTGACCGAGGATGGAAAGATTCGAACCCGTGACCTACATGTTCAAACACCAGGACTATATCCGCCTGACTCCGGTGACTCCAAAACATTGTAGAATAAATTAGTTGCGATTTTTTATTGTTCAATGCGGGAACTCGAACATTAGTAAGCGGGATCTAGGGGGTCAAGATCAATCAAAGATTTCTGTTCAAAGTGGATGTAACCGAGGTAAATTATCAATAGTAAGGCCACTGGTCGTTTTGTGGGGAGAATCAAAGAAACCCAAAGCACGCCCATAGAGGAATACAAGAGAATGAACCCGTGAACTTAGTCCACCGGTAAACAGGTACAGCGTCACTTGAACAGTGTCAAATAGAATGAATTTTCAAACGCAGACCAACCGCGTAGAGTGGATTTAACATGATCAGAAAGATTGGTCAAAATGACAGCTAGCGCTACAGTGGGCGCTGAAAAGCGTATGTTCGAGTAATTAATCAGTCACACAATGGGATGTGAATGTATGCCTGTATTTCCATTTAAGAGATTGAGGAAATCAAACAAGCGATATGAAGTGATCGAGATAGATGCACGGATTCACAGGAAATCATAGCTGTGATCCTACAGGTTTCACATGCATCCTTAAATTAGACTTGGTGAACTAAATCATACTTTCCAAAGCCATTCGCCTCAATCGCAGCATAACGTTGCGTTTGCTGAATGCAGTAGTACATTTTCTTGAGCACAATAATCGCTGAGTAACTTTTAAACATAAGTTTGTTAGTTTCTATCCTACTAATAGCAGAAATTTAACAACTGCCATCAATTTTTAAAACCATCGGCAAAACCAAATAACCATTAAAAACCGAATGAGAACGCAAATGACTCAAAGTGATTGAATTCCAACACCTTTCATACGATAGGAACAAACGATTATGAAGAATTCCCAAATTATGCATGACAACAGTGGGAAGCTAGACTTACACTATGCCAGTTACCGATAGTTTCGAAATACCGTTAAGACACATCCAGCTAGAGAAACTATTAATGGTCCTTCGGTTCGATGGGAGACATGACACGTTATGCATCAGACTGGAGCACAGTGGGGATCTTTTAGTCTTTGTCATGTGCTTCATTCGAAAAGTTGGATTTCAAAATGTCACTCTGCCATCAGTGAGCTCGGTATCTGGAAGCGCATGCAGACGACCATCGATGTGAACAACCTTGCTACATATTCAGTCCTTCGGGTCAGGCCAAGGAATCATGTTAGCACACGCAATCCCTTGGTCGTTATCTTACTATGTGGAGCTTACAGTCCACAGAGAACTTCAATGAATAGCCAATCGGTCAGGCCGTGAGTCGATAATAATGTTGACTTGTGTCCACCAGTCACACATTTTGGTGATTGAAACGTACATTGCCATTGTATTGTATTGAATGCTCTTCGGACTACACCTTTTATGCACCGATCTCAGGTCATCTGATCAACATTACACTCGGGAAGCACCGGACTCAGATTTCGCCTTCACTAAAGCTTCTTAATGACACATATTCATCGTTGCGACCAGGGTCTGAACGCAAGCCTTACATATAAAGTTCATGGATCGCCATTATGTCATCAACATCCCTTCAGGCTAATTAGAATCACCAATGAGTTTGTTTTGCTGTTATCGTCAGTGACCATCAGTAGTGCCCGACAGCATGAAAGGGTGACAGCAAATTCTCTGTTAATTTCATTCGAATATTTCCTGCTAGGTCAAATTTTCTCCACAGGATGGACTATCTCCATTAGTTACATGGCACTAGTATTAATGTCAAAAAATGTGCAGAGCACTTCAGTTTGCCATTGAGAAGACATCCGAACAAGCTTAATTCGCTATTTATGAGATGGGTGAACGAGAGCTGCTGACAGAGTGGCAAGTCAAATGTACCATTTGAACAGCCAGAGTTCAAACCCGAGGCTCACGTGAGTGCTTCCAAGTGCATGTCTGGCCGGACGATCTGAGGTCTGTATATGAAAGGTGCATTTTGAAACAGTCACATACACACAACTCAAACGTAATTGAATTTTTACCAGTCTCCAACGTGGTTGTGTCCTGCGCCTTTCATCTGGGCGAAATGAGGAACCTGTCAAACTTCACCTGGAAATTTACTTATGTCGGTGGACTGAGGATTTCGTTCGAGAAAGGTCGTTCACTGTGAGGGTTTCCGATTCATATTCCACCTGGCACGAGGTAGGCCACAAGGTTCTGTATTAGGATCACTGCTGTTCTTGATGTTGATAAACGATTTGCCACAGGCTGTGAAGTTTCCTTGCCTGATCTGCGCAGATGGCCTAAAATTCTGACGGGTAATTAGAGAACCGGATGACCGGAAACAGTTGCAAGAGAACCTGGATGCCCTGGACCGCTGGTTGGAAAAATGGCATCTGCCAGTGGACTATGAAAAATGCGCGCATATGCAGGCGGGTCCTCAAAGGACACGCAACACATACAGTTACTACTTTCGAGATTCTCTGCTGCAGAAGACCGATGGTGAACGTTACCTGGAGGTAATGGAAGGCCCATATTCACACCGATAAAATCTGTGCTTCCGCATGGGATATGCTGGGTGTTATTCCACGTTCCTTCAGACAATTGTCGTACAACGCCTTCAAGCTGCTGTACACTACCCACGTACGCATAAGATTGGAGTTTGGGGGACTTGTTGTGTTCCCACGTACAACTGAGGAGTTCACAAAGCTGGAAAGGGTACAGAAGGCCGCCACTCGCTGAGGGGCTACGGGTGTTGAGCTACAAAAATAGGTTACAACTGACCAGGTGATTTTCTGAGGGGTACTATCGTGCTCAAGGAATTAACATTTGCATTCGGCACATCATCTAAGGAAAACCGGGACCGGTGTTGCAGGCTGAATTCCCCCTCCGCGACTGTCACCGAACCTGAGTGCACGTCTTCACACTGCAGTGGAGACTATTGGATTGCCGCTGGTCTATCGCCTTTCCCGGATGTCGACCAAACTTTGGAGTTCGCTACCGACGACAGTGGCCGAAGAGTATGATTACCACAAATTCAAGTCAGCACTGGACGGCTAATTGCTAGTGAGGTGACGCAAATCCCACCGACAGGGGTCGCAAGAAACTGTCGGCGGTGAAGCTCACACGGGTGGAATCCCTATCTCCAAACAATGAACAGTGGAAAACAATAACAGAAAGTAACCAGAGGTTTGAAGTCAGGATGGACAAGTCCTCATATGCCAACAGCTAACATGGTCACTTGGGACAGACGGTCATAATTTACATTTATCTAACCACACACTATTCAGTAGAGTGTGGTTATCAACAAATCTCAGCTGACCCAAGGGGCACAGTTGAATCGTAGATTTCAATTCCCTCTCGTGCTTGATTTCCAATGCACATGCTAATTTGAATCTGCATTCCATCTCTTGCATGTGAGTTTCACTTTCAAAAGGTTAACCTCCAGCTATTCATTAACATCTCAACTAAATACCAGTGGCACAATTTACAACAACTTATGTGCCCGTCAGTGACAGGTAGCAGGCAATAATAAATCGTTGGCACTGAGCTCAAATTTCTCGATTTACCTAAGTTTCATTGGACGTAGGCGGGTAGTTACGTTCACAAATGACTCACTGTAGAACATTGACGGCAAACTTCAGTATAAACCATAAAAACACTGTACAGCTGGTCAACTTCGTTTAGGAACTATCAGCTGTGCATAACCTAACAAAAATGAAACAGCTCAACAATGGTACCTCGATTATTGGTGGCGAGTTGAATGTTGATACTGTGCGATGCATCAAATGGAAAACACGAAATATTAATCGGCTTTAACCAATTATATTTATGGGAAAATAACTGACTCATTTCACAACAAATTGAACGAATAATCATATAATTAATCCTTTTTAATTGGTTTATCTTAATCTTCCGTTTCCTGCAATACCAATTCCTGTTTTAAGGAGATCTGAGAACCATTCACTGTTCAATACGCATTTAAATTTTTATTCCGCTTTCACTAGTTACCGTTAGTGTCAGTTTCACTTGTGATTGTCAAACGCCGTCGCCGATAAGTCGTCGGTATGAATACCGCGGGAACTAAATTACATTCTCTACAGATAAAACTGTATAAAGAACTTTTACATTTGTAATAAAACGTCAAACGGTGACTCGGTTTCGCAGTACCCGCTGGACCTCGTCATGTTCGGATACACTTCTTGGTAAAAATTGAGAAAATGAATATTTTCTGTACCATTTCCGAGATTAGGCAATAAAAGAAATTTACGACATTTACATACACTTCGTTGGCATACATATATGTATAAATTTTGTTCACCCATCCAGATACTACTTACTGCTTCTATACATACACATGTATATTCTGGGACGTTCTGCCCCCGTTCTTAACGTTGGCTCCGCTCAACTGACAAACAGTTATCAACGAATCACAGTTGTGGTTCTTCCGTGGACTGTTCGACGAAGAGCTTCCATGCACACTCCTGACGTTACAAATTCGATATATATATATATATAAATATGCATATGTGCGAATATATATGAATCGTGCAAATTTAAAGTGTTTCGCTTATCTGATTGGTTTTGGATGACATACCTGGCACGTACATTCGGCAGAAAATTCATGAATCGGACAGAAGAAATGGCCTATTGGCCATGAGCAACTGCCAGTTTTAACGCAAATACGCAGATAGCCTCGTGTTGTGCGCTGCAGAGAAATGTGAATAAGACGTATTTCCAAGAAAACGCATGACAAGAAACATTCAGAGCCAAACAAAGACTAAAAGAACACGCCTACTCAGGTTTGTTTGCATCGATGAACTTCATTCTGATTCACAGAATTCAACAGGCGAAAGCCTATCGAGCACATTGATTCGTTTCCGTGGTCGGCAAAATCGTTGAAATGAATCGTGATTGAAGTACCATTCGGCACGGTACACTGACTATTAAAATTTGAACCGATTCGCAAGTTGTGTAATCTGCCCAAATATCCATTTGGTGTGATATGGGAATACAGGGAATGATTTATTTATTCGTGGAATGAGAAAACTGCTACGTGGTGGACTTTGTATATAGTTACACTTTCTCTTCGCTCTCGTTCAGTTTTCGTTGTTCGCCATGATTCTGATGATAGATCTATATTCATATTTTTCAACATATATAAGGTGCGCAATTGTAAACGCCTGAATTGGTTCAGCGAATGGTCGAAAACAATAATGCGAGAACCGCTCCAGGTAATGGTAGACTAAGATAGCGGACTTATCAAACTCTTCACGTAAAAGCCTATGATGTCGTCAGGATGGTATCAGTATTTTCATAACTGTCGACCTAGCTACTAAGACAATATTGGCAGAGTTTATCCACTTAGTCCCAACTTGAGCTTGAATTTATTCTGAACGATTGGTGAGAATATATTGCAGCTAAGCCACCTCCCAGAGATACTACTGCTTTCAGGAGAGTTGGCTTCTGTCTGACATCCACTCCACTGTGGATTATTAACTCATTCTAATTAGTGATAACTTTGGTTGTCCAAACGACTGCAATCGCCTTTGCATTGTTTACATTCTCAAATTCCATTTGTGCAGCAATCTGATTTGCAAACCCGAAGAACCAATATCCGGGAGGTGACTGTTGCAGCACACCTCGTTGCTGGATATGGTTGGTCGAAATAAATAAATTTTAAACTGCCAGGTTAACTGGCTATCGGATATGCCACATCGCATTTCATCGTCAATGTAACTAATACGTCTTTCTCATCAAGAAAATCAAATTCTCCCGGATGTGCGAACGGATTCACCAGATTTTTCTCTCTTCATTCTGCGGAGCGAAAGGTACAACAGACCGTCAAAACCATACTGCGGACAATGCATTTATATATATATATATATATATATATATATATATATTCAACAATTTCTTTCAAGAGCTGCTTTTCTGGTGACAATCACTTTTGAGACAGGGATACGCGAAAAATGGAACTCAGAATGAGTGGCGTGATTAAGTTGCAAACATTACGGTGTTTCAACCGCCTGTCAATGAGATGAGGCAAAAGGAAAGACATTGTCCGCTAAAAAGATTCCGTTGGATAAGAAAATCAGTTGTGGAGAACCTTTAACATTGTAACCTATTCACGGGCACCCTATTTCTAAACCTGTTCTGGTGACCTGTAACTACCTCTTGGCAGAGGCGAAATCATAAAGCATCTGTGCTCATGTAAAAACCGAGAAAAATTAATGTTAGATAATTTTAAATGAATAATAATAAACCCTAGGCTTCTAGTAGATATCATTCTTTTGGTAACCCCAAACCGAGACACCTCGGTCATCTAATCACGGTAGAAGAAAACAGCGGTCTTGTTCGGAGTTGTTTATATTCCATTGAAAAATAATGTCCGCTAACCACACGGATGATGACAGAAAGTGCTGGCTAGACGGATATTGATATGTAAACAGACCACAAAGGTAAAAATCTTTTTCCGGTTTGATGGGCATTTTAGAAAGAACAGCTGTGTGCGTGTACATGAGTATGTATATCCAACACTCACCCAGATTGCGAAGAGGCAAGCAGAAAATAAATCAAGGGACTAGAATTATCCATCGGTGCAAATCGTGAGCGTTTAAAATCAAAATGAGCGGGCGGATAAAGGTAAGGGGAAATCGAAAAGATACGATACCAAAATGTTCGCAGTGGTTTGTTGGTTGCGGAATGGTCAGTTTGTGCTGCCACCTGATAGTGTATGGAGAAATGCAAATCCAAGCTTGTGGGCTTTGCTTTTATGGACGGGGAGGACGGGCAGAATTCAAGTTTTAATTGACAATGGCTGGTGACTTGTTCTGTCAATCAGATATACATGCCAAACTGAGTTTTAAGTATTTCAAGATGCGCATCAATCTTTTTCTCCAGGTGTGAGGAATATTTCCGTTCATTGGCGAGAAATTTGGCGGCCAAATCTTGCACACCGCAATCACCTTTATCGGCATTTTCGTAGTATGCATTCACATGAAGAGCTTCTGTGGAACTCGGACGTGGAACAAGAGTAGAACAAGCCTGAGGAACCGCGGAATCACTGTGACCAGGAACAGAGGTATCATCTCTAGGGCCACAAAATTCTGCATGGCAACCACTAGAAATCTGGTTTATAACAAGAGGAATCAAGTAAAGTAGAAGTGATTAGCCAAATACTAGGTGTGATCGTGAATCAGTAACAAGGTGTTTATTGTATGCACTCTAGTGAAATTCCGAAAACTAGATTTGGACATTTAGAATATAAGAACTTCGTAAGAGTTTAAAACCTGCAGTTTCCTAAGTGGTATACGACTGCATCTTCCGAGTGGAGTTCCAATGATACGAACTGCAGTTTCGCCGACAATATATATATATATATATATATATATATATATATATATCACATTTGATTATAAACATGCAGTCAGAACCATGGAGAAAAAAACCAATGCGACAGAAAGAAGGCATAAAAAGATACGTTTGTGTATGGCTTTCTTTTAGGTTTCATCTCTTCAAGGATGCTTTATACCATCGACTGCCCATCAAATGCAAAGCTTCGGCACATGTGGGAAGGGGAGCTGGACGCTACCCGGTGCATCTCCAGGTTGCAGATAGGGGAGCGGCCATTTCGATGGTTAGTCGGGGATAAGGTGAAGTCACCCTCACTGAATAAGCGGCTAAGAACAACGACAGTGCTGAAGAAGTGACGGGTAAGCGCGTAACGAGAATTCTCCTTTATGACCGCCCGTTTTGCCAACTATTTAACAGGATCGGAGCCCCGTGTTTCCTTCCAAGATATCTGTGTGCAGAGACGTATTTACGAAATCTCGCAATCGCCGGTTCCCAACTGTTTGTGAATGCTACGGTTTACTCCACTGCCTTGTGGATGAAAGCCTTATGACAAAAGATCTGCAGTGACACCATCATTAAATGATCCCCTGTTTCGACTTGGACAGCTGCGTACTAAAATGACCGTACAGAGATAATGGAGTGTCAAAGCTGGTTTGCAAATATTCGTAAAAACGGTAATCGACCGTCCAGAGGACAGAGATCAGAGCAAATAGTCTTAGTTAAAATATCCCAAAAAACAGTTTTCATCATCTTTCAAGTTACGAAATGTCTTCAAAATTGACGGGTACTACTTACTTTTATGGTCGGCACACTCAGCCGACAGAGAGAGCTGTAAAATCTTCCGTAATCTTCAAAGCTGGCCGTTTAAAACACGCAAAAATTACTGAACAGTTTGATTACCAGAACAACCAAGACTCTTGTGATTATGCAACGCGACTATTTTTCACCGAACGGATATCATTCCTTGGATCTATGTCCTAACTATTCTGTGGTCAAGATCCGTTCAAAGTTAAATTTTTCCCGAAAGAGGCCAGAACCACGAAATCAGCCCACAAACGCTTCATTATGGTTGAGGATGGGTGCTTTCAGGCTCCCAGATAATTATTCCTCCTGAACAACTCTCGAAATTCTCTCAAGTAACCATGTGCCCCGAACAGCCTCTGTTGGGTAGGTGCTACATACTACCTCCACGCGGTTGTTATCGCACAAATGGGAGGACGAAGGCCAATCCCCGGCACTGTCCATCGGGTTGACTGGTACTTCGTACTAAGCCTAAGAACGGCTAATTTTTGACATACGAGGCACATTATATTATGCACACCAGTATCTGAGGCGGATGGCGGTTCCGGGCACCCAGGATATGTATCACCATCCGAACTGAGCACTAACTCACCGGTTCCCACTGGGTTATGGACAACACGCTGCATCCACTCGCAGTGTGATTGCAGGCTCCCTACGAAGACACACTTCTTACTCATACACGATTGTTTCCTGATACATAATAAGCCGGTTCAATGGACATCGCGAATCACTGCTGATCAAGCATTGCGACTGAAGGTCGAATCCATGCAGATCGTCATCCAGGTTTTTTAGTAACGACGGGCATAGGTTGTTCTTAGGTTCAGATGTTCCACATTCTTTTCAACAGCACCGAACCCCCTTCTCAGCTGGCCGCCAAAGCGACAGTGCGATTCAAACAAAGGTCCGAAAGACCTGTCAACTAGATGGCTGGAGACAATGAAGGATACGGTAACGAACCGTGAACAGCGGCGGCCATGTTGTCGCTTTCTACCGAATCACAACGATTTAAGGAGTGCGTTTGTACAATTAGACTGTGCTCCATGTGTCGGCTACTGCAGCATTCTTGTCTTTTCCAGTCTGTGTAGGTTCACTCCATGTTCGCCTTGGATACTCCCTCTTTTTATAGAAACCTGTAACATTAGGGAAAATGCAGCGGTCAGTGAGGCTTGCCTTGCTGTTTAACGCTGAACGATGATGGTGATCGCAGCATCGTCACTCGATATTCGCTCTTTCCAGTTTGATGGAGGGTCCGCCGCAAACACTTCCAACCTCCTGGTATCCAACTTGCAGTGGCCAGGTTTCTCACCTATAAATGAGCGGACTACAGTGCAGAAAACGCGGACTTTTGTTGGAGGACTGATTTCATTGCGTGCCCACGCCACTTGTCAAAACTCCAAAAGTGTTCTGTGCACGATATCGACCCTCATGGTAACTTCGTCCTTCGATTGGCTGCTTGGCAGCAGGACCGATCCAAGGTATTTGAATGATACATTTTTCGATTCGTTGGCCGTTAATGAAAAATTGTTGGGCACCTGGGTTTGGGAAGGTCGAGGCGGAGCTCAGCGAGATGGCGCAAGGATATGGTCGATGTGGTGCATTGTGAGATTGTCGTTCGAATACCATGTTAGTAGGTGTTTTGGATGTTAGAAGCACGTGTATGAGAAAATGAACTTGTTCGCGTCTGAAAAGTTCATCGATCGCTGGCCTAATTCAAACCACCTTAGGATATGATAAGTGGATTTGTCCGAAGGGCCAGTGCGCGCGTCTGCAACAAAGAGTAAATCCTGCTTTAGACACTTATACGAAAACTGCAGTGAATATTAAATGCATCCTTCACTGCGTCGCCTGTCCCACTGGTCAGCACATAAACCGCTATCAACATCAAGTTCTGAGGGAGCCTTTGAAATGTGCTGCAGCTATTCTGAAGTATACTGACTCCCAGGAAATTAGCGTGCCGCTAGCGTTCTCGCTTAAGACGACTGCGACATCGTGGAGTCCAGAGTTACCCGTTGGTCCATTGTGGTAAGGCCAGCAGATTGTATCCGCCCCTGAAACTCCGATGCATCTTGATCCCGAGTCGGGAAGGCGAACTTGTGGAAAACGAGTAATATCTACGCGGTAGTCATGCATTGTCTGCGTTGTGATGCTTCGACTGCTCGCCCCCAAAAGGACCCTGACAGGGATTTGCGGTGGTGGGGTAGAGAGAGCACTGTCAGAACTTTTTGATCGAGGATACTCATCCGGCTTTACACGTTCAAATGCGACCCGCAAGACAGCATGACTGTTCCAGACTAACTAGTGACCATGACCTGGATCATTTGAATCTTCTAGAAGTTTTCTCCAAATGGAACGGGGTAAGAGACAATGGCCTTAAACAATGGCGAACCACACTCGTCGCCCCAGTGTCATCGGAGGTTTGTAGCTTTCTATAGGAAGAACGTCTTCCAGGAAAAACAAACACCACCAAATCCTCGCAATGTCGACGTTCGTCCGTCGTTTATTCGGCGAGCATGACCCCGTCTTGCTCACGACTAACCGTAAATTGACGGCCACCTTATCCACAATCTGGGCACGTGCCAAGTGGCACACAATTCTATCTGCCCTGGTTTGCAGCTTCCCGGCCTTACGAAAACCAATTGCTTTGACTTGGACAAAGTGATAGTACCACTCCCAAGAACAAATACATAAACTTATATATATATATATATATATATATATATATATATATATAACCAGTGGCAAGAATAGAGATGACTATAAGGAGAATCGCTTCAGCACCGATGATGCCACTTTGGTTAACAGGAAGCCATCTGAAACCCAAGCGCTGAGATGAGAAATCGTAGGGCGAACAAGAAGATGGGTAGATATCAAAATAAGCAGACGATGATAAAGACAAACAAAATTGTGGGCAGAGAATGACAGAAAACTGATGACGCACTAGCGGTTCCGCCTTTGGTAGAATATCCGACGATGCTTCATTAGAGTGTCTTCTCACAGCAGGATATTCCGCTGCAGCGTGCACTGGAAATCGAATATGCAGTGACCGACTGCGACGGGTGTCGATAGGCTGCGCGACAGTCAGTGAACACAACGCTTGCTTGGGCAAACCATAGCTTGTGGATGTTAGGTTGGATCTGATGACGTTCGAATCGGGCACAGCAAAGTTTTCATATTCCGACGGACTCCAAAGAACGACAGATGAAACAACAAAATTTGTTCGAAAATGTAAACGATGAATCGGTAGCTGAATTTAGTTAAAAAACGCATTGAAAATCCCAATATGAGAGGACCGACCTAGCCAACTTAATCAAACAGCAAATAGCTAAAGTTGCTGATTTTAGTCGAGGCTGCAACGAATAAGCTGAATATCAATTTCAAAAGTGCAATCCAAACGTAGTCACATAACCGGTAAGGTCGAGAAAATATGCAACTTATTTGAGTCTTAATTGAGAAAAAAAACAAATTTGCATACTGTAAGTCACTTTACTGTCTGAGTGAATATCAATGTCGCTATGTTCACAATGGAATGCGAATACTTCCATAACCAGTACCGGTTGTAAATTTGGAAAGAAGAGACAACAGAGGACAATTATGACTAGTACTGCCTCTCTCAATGTGTTCCAGGGGAAGATTTTCCTGAGCGAAAACGCGGCTTCGGCTGTTAAGAAAACGGGTGGAGGAGAAATGAATCACTCTGATATAAGCCACAGTAAAAACCAGTGCAATACGAGAAAAAAAGGAAAGCTGAATTAAAGAAGTTCGATATTACCGGATAGGGGTAACCGAGTGCTTGAATAGGAGAACGACGAAAATCATGGCCGAAGCGAGGCCTGAAGAACACAAGCCAAAGTAATAGTAACAATATAAAGTAACAGGCACACAATGGGCAAGGGACCACAGGGCGAGATCATTGGTCAACCGAACAGCTTCTGGTTGAACATGGCCAAGAGGAAGAGCGGTAGACAAAGTTCCATCTAATATATGACTACAATATTCAAGTGGCAGACGGATTTGAGCTTCGCACAAATAGAGCAAACGGGTCGGTGCAAAAAAGCGTCTAGCTCAAGATAGAAAACCAACTTTCCACGCTCTTCAAGCAAATGAAGACCAACAAGGAAGACGTTTATGGATGAGCCCAATGATGAAAGTGAATTAATGAAACAAAGAGAAGTCAACGTCGAAATTCGTTTGAGGAGAATAAGAGAGAGAGCCCTGAGTGAAAGAAGATAAGCCTTGTAAGCGTTGAAACAGATATGGCTGGCGAAATCCCAAGTGGAAGCTAAGAATCAGATCAGTCGGTCCGTCTAAGCCACACTAGACTTCGTTGCGGGTACGGGGTAGGAAACTGAATTTCGGCCTACAAAGTAGCGCTGAAATTATTCAGCGACTAGGACTATTAGCAACAAGTCATCATGAATAATCATTTATAATCGCCGACACTTGTTAGCCGACCCGTACTTTGGGTACGGCCGTTCACCTTTTTGAAATGAAACTCGACAGCGAAAGCATTTTTGTTCTACGAAAACAAATTTCCTATACCTCTCGCACCAGGGTTCGAGTTCCTAAAAGGGCACGGTAGATGCGCTCAGAAATATGAAACAGATGTACAACGCTTCGTTTTTTTGTTCAGTGGCGCGCTGAGCTTCGAAGCTTTATATTGAACCGTCCGCGGACAACTTAAATTTTCACTTATTCAGTTTGAGCAAACAGGCAGATGGCAGTGAAATTCCTATCAACGACAACCGAACCAAAGTGCACGTGAGCACACAACGACTGGTCCTTACAATGAAAGAAAATCCGAAGATTATAAATAGATAATCGCGCAGAAGCACATGTACAAACACGGACTTCAGAAATTTATTTTAGCATGAGTGAAAAATGAACAACCAGTCGTGCTAAATATAAAAAGCCTACCGATGGTATATGTACCGATAATGACCTCTAACCATTCACAAACAAACAAGATCGCAGGCAATGAGTCCGATATCTTTAACACTGAAAACGATTTAGATGAATTCGGTTCAAAGACCACAAATTTCATCTGAAGCGGCGAATGAGTCAAACCAACAATCAAAGTGATCAAGTAGAAAAGACCCCGGCCATGTGCGTGTTAGTGAACAAGGGGCTGCTTTTATTGAACACGGCACGTATATTATATTTTGTTACCAGAAAGATTTAGACTGTATAAAACCTACATTCATGAGAATAATTCAAACTCTCACGGATGAAATCAGACCGCACTGTAGTGAGGCATGAACACTAACCTAACCAGAAACGACAGAGAAGTGTGGGTAGTTGCCAGGACTGTTTCAATCGGGAAAACGAGGCCGGGTTGTAAATAGACAAGCTGTTGTTTTGTCCTCAGTGACTTTTGGCAAGAATTCTAGACCAAAATGTATGGAACTTTCAGTGATAAAAAGGACGATCGGAGTTTATATAACGCACTAGAAAAACCAGAAGAAAGACGACCGTAGAAGATAACCTTAAACCTCTTTAGTGGGGTGGGCAAGCATGGACCTCACATGTGTAAACAATACTAGCTTCCGTAAAGTTTTCGCGATTGCGAACATGATAAAAGCTGGCTTTTTGAGTATAAACTACAGAAAGAGAACTAAATTAAACTACCTATTCCACAGTGAAAGAGGGTGAACTCTCACGTGCGTCTGGCAGCTAGGTCCGTGTTTGATTTGAATGCATAATCAAATCCAAGATATGTTTCCTTTGTTCATGACCATGCAGGGTGAAACGGGACGAAATCTCAACGAAACAGAAGGTGAGACCGCCGTTTACTTTGGCTTGTAAAATAGCAAACCTTGGCTTTAAATTTTCCAACTTTTTGCTGTTATCATTAATTTTACGGTGTCCTGATAAATTTCATAAAATCAAACAATTAATTGAAGGATAGAGTGCGTGTTCCGAGGGTCGATTTTCAACTTAAACGTCAGACTAACAATTGAAAATTGTCCAGTACATCACCAGAACCGCAGAATAAACAAACCGACGATGTTTTGCAGCAATCGAAATTCTGTATTACGTGCTCCACGCATGAGTGTAGTGGAAAGAGCATGCCCCATTCTCGTTGGGGTTCATCAAATGAAGCGCAGAAGGCATCGGAGGCCAAGATTTTGAAGCCTGGAATGCCACAGGACAGCATGAGGTCGGATTGACTCGGAAATTCGAATCAGAAAAGCAAAAACTAGTGTCTAGGATAGGTATGACGATACGACACTACGTTAGGCGGGAACCTTGCAGCGACTGACAGTACACTTGCAAGTGGAACAGAACAGAAGGATTAAATTATGAAAACGATAAACTTGGGATCAAGGAGAGAAATCATGAAACATTTACGCGGGGAGAATGTGAGTGCGGTGAAATTTAGCCAAATCGCATGATATCTCAGCTTAACCTGTGAAAAGATCTCGTAGAACACCCGGAGACAACGTCATCATCACCGTTTAACCTCAAACAGCAGGGCGAGTCCCGCTGACCACTGCCTTTCGCAGCGTTTCACGTTGCTATAGGAAGGATGAATATGCAAGGTGGACAGAAAGTGTACATACAGGAAAAGAACGCCGCAGCAGCCAACTTATGAGATGCTGTCTAACCGTACAAACGCACATTTTTTAGTCAATCCGATTTAACAAAAAGTGCCATCACGGTCTCCAGTAATCACGGTTCGTTTTTGGTCAGCCCAGTAGAATTACCAAATTTCGAGAGGGGAACAACAGTGACGCATCTCCAGCAGTCAAAATGAATAATAAACTCAATTATGTGTCAGTTAAAGAAGTTAATGCATCAATCAGAGCCAGAGCACCGTGTCGCATAAAAGATGTTAGGACCGACTCCTGTGATAAATTTCGTGGTGCGGAGAAGTTCAAACATCTCCATAAAAATAATAACTGGTATATCATCACTCTGCACAAACGTGACCGGGCTATAATTAGAAGGATAAATGAAAACCCAGCGTACACCGTCGACATCGGTAGAATGTTTCACCTTGCTTCGTCTTCCGGCACAATGGTTGACTGTCTTGCAATGAGAATCTGCTGTTGATGAGAAATTAGTTGACTAATTTTGGAACTGATCGAGCTAATCTGTAGAGAAAAAGTTTGTTGATTTGTCTGCGTTCAGCAAACTTCACACTCTTGCATGCAAAGTGATACGAATAGGGTGCATCATAGTTTCACAAGCGCAAAGGTCACTCGGTAAAGCTGCCAAATAAAACCGAGTTTCTAAGATTCACTTCACAATCTTTCAGTTCAATGTGACAGTTACGAAAATCAACCTAACGATGCAATGTTAATGCCATCTGAACATTTCCATGAATTTGTATGTTGCGGTAACAGCAGACCAAGGGTTGTATTACGTGAACAGGTTGCACTACCATAAGGATCACTCGATGGCTGATGGACGGATGTCACACTGGGTGGCCGAAAGTGTTTTTTTTCGTGTGCACATCTGCTTCTGAAAAACAGTCAATGGACGAGACGAAGTTGGAAAGGCTACAGAACGAATGCATTAGTTAGCGAAAAAATAAGCGCTATCACGATCGGTTCCGCCTAACGATTAAAGTTGATTGGGAAAGGCAAAAGTTCACTAAATACCACAATTGTTAAGCCATTGCTAATTGAGCTGTTGATTAGTTCACCAATTCAGGACATCATCAATGCCCGGATGCATCACAGCCTAACGATGTCAAACATGTTTACGTGATGAAACAGTCAGTTCAATGCAACCATGCACATAGACTTCAGGTACCTTGAAATTCGATCATCGTCAACATGTCATCGGTCCGTAAGCTAATGCAAAACTGGGATAAGGACACGATCTAGAGAAAGGAACCGGTGTGGTGGAAAATGCGCAGAAATTTCGACCAAATCGGAGAGCATTTTGGTGATGAATAATTGAAAGCTATGTTCAGGTGCTGAAGCGTAGCAGCGAACAAAACGCAGGCATTGAAATTTGACTGGAGTTTGATTGCAGCCACAGAACACAATGAGGCCATAACCAAACGCATAGACAAGATAGCTAACCTAGAAATCTTCGTAAATGAGACAAAGATGACATCCAGGCTCCCTGTAACGGCATGCCCATAAACATTTCAACTGGAACCTGGATGACGCTCTTTTGGAAGCCCTATCACTAAAACCAGGCTTCTGCAGTCCACGGAATCGAGTTCGCCAACCAACATTCCTTGCGAAGCTTGAACATTTTTGTTTGCAATATATGCATTGATTTCAGCAACAAAAAAAGCAAACGAAGATCTCAACTCTTCCGGTCACTAATACAGAAGCCAGCAAGCATACAGCCATATGCTTCGTACGCTGCCCATGGTTGGTTTGGAATCACGGTTTTGCCGACTCCTATAGATCGGTCACCAAAAGCCAGTCGACCCAGTGTGGGGCACCGGGCATTCGCCCTCGTCCTCGTACTCCGGTGAAAACATCCAGATTTCGAGAAGGTAGCGTATAAAACTTCCTCATCACAAGCAGTGTAAAACGCAGGTCAGTATGAGGGCATTTCGACAAACGTTCGGAGTGAATAGTCATCTCGAAGCCTAAAAACACACCTCGACCACTCTGTAGCATTTAAAGGCATTAAGAAAAGACGGAATAAATGAAGACATCACTATTGCCAGATCGGGATTTTTCGGCTTGATTACGCAGAATGTGTAAACAAAATGAAAACATCTTAAGAGTGAACTAAACAGACGCAGGCAAAGAAAGGTAAACCCAAAAATAAGTTGGCAGAAGAACGTTAGACCATGCCTTAGAGCTCTCAAAACTCATAACCATATATCCAAGACGACATTTGAAGAACCGCCATGGCGAACTCTCGTTTTCACGCTTGCGTGGTCTACCCAAAATACACAAAAAGTATACACGTGTGCATTAGCTCTTCTTTTCACGCAGTGGTGCAGTACTTGACGGGATTGCTGAAACCTGTGCGTTATTGCATAACCCGTTATAGTCTGAAGAATCCTCTTTAAGTTTCGGCTTGATATGCAACCGCAATATCATATGACTGCTAATAACTTCCCTACATGTGAACTCCACCCTTACAACCATTCTTGTTGAAGGTTACGGTGCATTTGCCACGACCAATTTAAAGAGATTCGCAGATGTATTTAGAAGGCTCAGTTCATTTCTAATGAGATCTTCGGGAAGACTGGTGATTTTGAATCAAATTCACAATCAGATCCACCACTCGCTGATAAACTCGTTAATAGACATTAAAACAACCGACTGATCAGCATTATTAAAGACTTACCTCTACATTACAGCTACAATGACTACATTTTCGCCATGTAAGGTGCCCACCACTAAGCACTTTAGATGAGGGCCCCAACAAGGCTCTTTACGTTATTAGTTTAACTGCAGAAGCGGAAAATGAAAATCAGTTCCACAGGAAGCTAGCAACATACAATGATGGAATTCATTCAATCAACGTAGGAGACAGCACACATACCTCGCTGAATCTCTCTCACCAAGCAAGTGTGACTAAGATGGAGGGCCAGTTCATAAGTCATTAAAGCGGCTGGTTCCTCGGAGAGGATACATCAGTTTCATAAATAACCATGATGTCCCATGGGTATTTCGCACAAAAGACGTCCCATGATGCTCTCGATTCATATTGAAGTTCACATCTCTAGTCCTACAACAACCAAGTGGGGCTGCTCTAGGGGTGTAGCGGGTTGATGCTTGGTTGTAGTTCGCCATCCAATTAAGTCGAACCCAACCCAGAAGTTCATATATATTCGTTAATTCGGTAGATGTTTTCAAAGCTTTTAAATTATGCAATGTATGTCGCCTCTCCATCTGGCAATAACGTTTTTACATGCGGTACTGTAATTTACTGCGATTTTTAAATATTGCTTAGGCCTAGGATGCTCATAGAGTCGAAGATGACAGCAGATAAAGATTGGCGCATCTAAGAACTCGCCTGTCACCTCTTTTGCAACTATACTTGAACATGTTTAACGGACCGCGAATTGTGATCAATATTCATATATAAAAACAGCACGCATGAAATGCGGATTTGACAGAATAAGTAAACGGTAATATGAGCAATCATCACTTGGTACGCAAAAGTACCTAAACAGCATTTCTCAAGAAAAAAGTCAGGAAATTCTTATCAATATCGTGAAACGTCTAATCAGTCCGGAAAAACAACCTTACATGACTGATTCGTGTACGTGAACGAGTAAAACTAGTTCGCTGTGATGCTGCAATCGAAAGAGGCTGAAAAAAGTTATCGAGAATGAAACTAAAAATTCTCTATAAACTACGTCAGGAACACCACTGAACAGGCCAAAAGTAAATAAATGACCAAAGATTTTCTACCTCAAATTACAACAATCCCAAGAACCCGCAGAATCAAGATCGTTAAATGCATCCTCACCTGTTACCCGCTTGGCTCGAATGTACCTAGCTCCTGTGATATTTCTCACTCGTTCGATGATGCAGCTTTGTGCATAAATGAGCAGCTCCAAAAGGTTGTGGTTGCGCTTCACGTGCCTAACCCGAATCACAGAAGGGGCAAAGGATGGACTATAACTTACCTATTCAATGGACTGAGGCTATCCACGGAATCTCCAATTGCGCGGGGTTGATCATTTTCGTCCGGTACTTTGGGAGACTGGTTAACCGGAATTTCGAACTGTTTGCGAAATTCCACCGACGAAGGGTCTAAATCGATGGAAGAGACCAAAGTTCGGTTCGGATAGGGGTTTGATGTCGGTTGTGCAGAGTCAATCGTAGTGCTTGTTTGTTGGGACGCGGGGGGTAGAAGATGAAAACGGACCGGCGAAATTTGTGAATCCACAAACGCTGATGGTTCTGGTAAATGAGCATGCAACATAGCACGAAGTGATTTATTCACACATGGGAGAGATTTTCGCATGCTATTGAATCGTGCTTGCGTGCAAGGTGGATAAGGATCGACTTGAACTTCCACGCTTCGTGTTCTACTCCGGTCAGCTTCCCGCAGGGGGTTCTGGCACGTGACACCTATCCGATTAAATTGTTCAGAGTCTGTCAACAAGTCTGATAAAGCCAGATTCTCCTGAAACCCAAGTGATAAAGAAAAGAAAAAAGTCATGATCTCTACTCCGTTGTCACGACCTTACGAAAGGGTTATAAATTCTCCAAGGTGCTGATGTCGCGATAAACTTGAATACTAACAGCATTGGCTTTGTGAAGTTCATTCGATGACTACAGGATTATTGCGATGAAGTTTACAGCTGATCATTGTGATATTCGAAAAAAAGAACAGTAAACAGCCTTTATTTTGAATTCCTTGGAACACAAAATTTATCACGAAACTACCTCGGACTACACAAACACTTCCATGTTCAAATCTGAACTTAGTATCGCGTAGCTGAAAACACCAATTGCATTAACTTTATTTTGCTTTATTCAGAAAATAAGAATGTATATATGGCGTTTGGATTCAATTCCAGACTGAATTATCACTGCAAACAGACGATGTGATTAATCGACTGTCCTTATCTTTACTATGAACTGCAGTAAAACGTAACAGACAGGACGCAATCT
Source organism: Fasciolopsis buskii (assembly GCA_008360955.1). Lineage (NCBI taxonomy): Eukaryota > Metazoa > Platyhelminthes > Trematoda > Plagiorchiida > Fasciolidae > Fasciolopsis > Fasciolopsis buskii. Next base: position 600,798 of record LUCM01008502.1, read on the forward strand.
AGCTGCGGTCATTGGAAGACTTTCAGAGAGGAAGAAACCTGGCACTGGGATGACCTAAGCGCGTGATATTCATATTGCAGCATTATGATGCGAATGGTTTAATCACCACCCTTTGCATTTTAAAAGGACATCAAGTTTGATGGATTCGGAGAAAGAACAAGCAAGTGCAGCAAATGAACTGAAAGGAAGACATTCAGTAATTAAATATATATTGGTGATTCTGTTCCTAAAAATCACTGTTTCTCGTTTTTTCGTCTTATGATTTGCTCACTAGCCGTATCTAGCAGGTGGACCATAGTTTCTAATTGGTCATCAATGTTCAAACCTCAATCGCACCATTTGCGGGAAACTGCACGCGTAAACGCACCACTTTGCATATGACATCAATCAGCTCTATTTGCTAACCCTTGTATTGTCTCTTCCCACTACTGTTCTGCTGTTCACGTCATATCAATCGGGCTACTCACAACAACCAACGCGCACACACAATCATACCACTTGTACGTACGATCTCGCCCACCATAAGTTATTGCAATTCGTTTAGTCTCTCTTCTCTTTTGGTTTACTGACCGTACTACTCTTACTAATTAATAGGGACGCTGCGATTTGACTCGACTAATCTTCTTGTTCTGGTCTCCCCGAGAGTATTATTGTCACAGGTACATCCGTGCATTCACTCACATACACATAAACACACTTGTCAGTGTTTCAAATCTGTATGCACCCAGTTCTTCTGTTTGACTGGGTTCTCTCCTGGGGGCTTCGTTTCAGTGGATGCATCTTTCCCCATTTACGTTTGTTCCATTCAATCACATACTTGACACTGCAGTTGGCTGTCCCATTTGATGCTCTGAGATTTAAAGATGCATTCTAACACAGCAAAGCGTTACTTCCTCCCTGAATGCGCTTGTATTTGGAAGTGCTTTGATCCAGAGACCTCAGGAATCAAGGCTTATGCAATCCAACTTTTCACTAATTGATTTACGCCAGCAAAACCGAATCCCCAGATAGTTTTGGTCTTTATTATGTTGGACCCCACACTTTACACTTCACTCAGTCGTTAGGTTCAATCGCAGAAAGAGTCTATCTACCAAACTAGATGAATATTCCAGATACATCAGTCGTCAACATGGATAGGCCATGACTAGCAACCAGAAGGAGCACTGCGAACTGTGGCACCCGACATTCTTCCCTCGAAAGAAGGCCGGATGTGATGGCGGCACCTCGACACCAACTTCAGCAGTAATCAAGCATCACAATTACTAGTAATCAATTACTTTCCACTGATCACCCTAAACAGTGATTACGCGCACAGGTTCGTGTCAATTCTGAAAAAGTGCACCGACCTTTGAAGGTGCAAGGCACATACCGCATCTAAAACCGCAATCGCCGAACGATTCAATGAGTGCTGAAGTCCAAATGCATTGCTGTTCAGCAAGGCGATACAATCAGCAGAATCCTAAGGAGAAGTTGGAACCATAAAGATCATAAAGAACATTCCGCAGAACATAAACTATGAAAAAGTTGAAAAAGTGGGGACATACGGCAGTCTTCTCCATTCGCAGTCTACCATTAACCCTTACACAACCGCACACACGTACATTCCAGTGCACATATTCCCCTCGAACATATTCATGTGAGGTCGAAAGCACCGATCAGCCCCAAATACATTCCCGGTTTATTCTGCTAAATGCGCTGTACAGCATTCCGTCACCGTCTTGACGAGACCGACACTGACTGTTTTCTTCCCGTACGTATGGAGATTTTCAGTTGTACGTCTTTTTCGATTTATTTGCTGCTGTTCATAAATTATAACACTGTTCCTAAAATGAACTTCTATTTACTGTGTATGCTAGATTGTTGGGACGTGATGCTGAACTGACCCAAACAAAATAGTTCCAGAAGGCCATCAGCGCAGGTAGGACTACCGAGACGAACTAGTAGGAAGGAACTGGACGAAATATTTAAAGTGTTGAATGGGAGCGTCTCGATATAACACACATCCACGGTTTAGGTCCCCTGTGCGTGTACATAACGAGCTTACTGTCGTACACGCATTGGTGTCCGCACATTAAATATCACTAACTTAAAAGAGTATTGAGAACAAAGGAGAGCGTCAGCCGACAGAGGAAAATCGGATCGATCATACTGAAATCCGATAATAAAGACATCCATGAACCTCATATTTATCGTACCAACGTTCTTGTAACGATCCTCATTTGATACTGTCTTTGAAAATTAGTGGTTTTATTCAGTGATTCATACAGGTATCTTGAGTCTTGTATACAGGTTGTTTTTTCACCCGCTCCCTGGAAAACGTATAGAATCTTCGTAGTGTTGGTACCGTTGGATTCACTGGATCCTTTTGCTTCGGCAATGCAGGGCAAGGGCACTCAAATTTACCCTATTCTGACAGCCTATAAGATGTTTTTCTCTTTTAAGCTAATCACTGTTTAACTGCAACGGTGTTTTTACGCGTTTGAATAGTCCCTAATCCGAAAACATACCGGCGAACGAACAGCGAAACGGGTGCTGTGGGTTCAGCCGACTCAGAACATGATATCGGTATACAAAAATGCAACCGTGGTAGGTGATTAGCTTGCGACTACCCCGTTTTAAATGTTATCAAATTATACTCGAGTAGCGCGTAAACTGTAAATTAGGACAAAAAACGGGTCTTCTGCTTTTTCGTGCTAACTGCGTGAGGTGCCGATAGCGAATCACTGGAGAGTGCTGGTAGCCCAGAGTGAAGGATCTAGACTCAGAAAGTCAACTGCATTTTGCATGGAAGTAATGCATCATCAAAACAGTTACTAAGGCTTTTCCGAATCATACAAAAGCGCAACTCCCTAGGGAGTAAATCTATTCAACTTAATGAATGCATTTGACTTCCTTCATTTAGAGCCATACGAAGAAAATGTGTGTTTGATTTCAGTATCATTGCTAAGACAATCCTTGTCTTACAAACCCATAGTATTGACGTTATTAACGTTTACTAATAAAGTAAGGAAAGACTGCAGGCCTAATGGACTGACTGTTCCATGTTTACTACCTTTTGCAAACGCTCAGCCAATTCCAGTTGATGGTGCAGTCGATATTGAAGTTGGTTACGTTCCTCGGTCAACTTGACGATCATAGAATGCAGCTGTTTGGTCTGAGTTGCCCAATCATTTCGCGAATGTTCAAAGTCCAGCTGCATGTTAAAGAAAGCGGGTGGGCTCGTAAAATTGCAACACCCAGACAAGAAAGAGGCGACCGGAGAGCAATGGTGTAAGGAAACAGACAAAGCAGCTATGCAAGCGCGACGGAGGGCAACAGCGCGCCAAAAGCTCGGTGGTGCCGCTACTAAGAAATTTTTAAAAAAATAGGCCAATCGAAAACGCATCTTCGTGGTGGAGTAAAAGTATTTTCGATGGAAAATAACCTCCAAATGGGTCAAAAACGTTGGACGAAATGAGTGGAACGCTTCACATCAGGTACAATTCAACAACTCCAGCAAACAAACTTAGAGGTAATTCGCTTTGAGATTTAAAAACAAATAAACTTGAACAACTGAAGTTTTTTCAGTAGTATATTTCATATGCGGATGGATCAGCGAAATTTCGCCGGGAGCTTCTGAAGGTTAGCCTTGCCAGACAGACGAAAATCATCCTACGAATCACCATGTGATTCTTAAATGGACTTACCATCTATTCACGCTCCAAACGATTCAAATGAAATTCTAGTGGGAAATGAAATTTTTATTAAACTTAAGCAAATCGGGAGAAATTCGACGGCATGGTGAACTGGCTTCTTAGCCGTACCGGAATCCAAATAAAAATTTGATCAACTAATTTACTTCTCGAACTGGTGTCAACGGAATTTAAAGCGAAAGTCTGATGGCCTGCATGGATGATATTTTAACCTACTTAAGATCGCATGGAAAGAAAAGTACTTCAACCTGTTTAATAAGTTCACAGAAAACTACCTCAAATATACATGCTAAGAAATCCAGTTGGGGCCAGGTGGGTGGACTAAACCCACGGTGTTTTAAATGTTGTAAATACGAAAATGCAGTACGGTCGCTTCGGTTGTGAACCTGCCTTGATAAACGTTAATCACGGCAACCGAAACATCGGCTTTTCACAAACATTACGGAGCACTTAATACACTTTTAATCAAAGCATTAAATAACGTGCCACAGAGACAGTTTTTCGAAACAATCAGAAATACGTGCGACTATGATACACTGTCTTAACAGTAGCTCATGAAAAACCGTGGCAGAATTTAATGCTGATCAGCTTGAGAACATGAACGCCGATGGAAGGACTCACCGATGAAAACTGAGCATTAGGCGTGGTTTGGCCAACCTTTTCTACTTCAGATGAAATTGTCTGAACGCAGTTATCTAACATAGATCTTGTGATTCTCTCCTTTGGCTGAAAAGACTGGAACTAAATGGAAAGTCGGGTAAAACAGCATCACTAGCAGAAACAAAAAAACTAGACATGAACGTGACGATAGCGAATGTGATCAGTCCTGATTCCAAACAACTTACGGTACTCGAAATTAAATATACTCTTTGTTCAGAACAAGGAAATCGCCCAGGGAAAACGACGCAGGTGTCAATAACAGTGTAATTAATTACCACCAGACTAAACCAAGATGGCCACTTTTTGGTACTATCAACAAAAGTGAGGAAACATGGAGGCATAAGACAGCCCCAGAACATGTCCGATATTAATAAATCGGGTCAAACACATTGTTTATGCACCCGGAGGTAAATATTCAACAGGCAAGTATTGAACATCACATCAATGCTGAAGTATTTAATGACCACTTAGAATCAGTTTCAACCACCTATTGGAAGTCTCGGGATCAGCGACGAAACAGGCCAACTAACGTATAACCAAACACTTTCTCGTTTTTGTATATATGAATAAACTCCTGCAGCAGGAACGGGTGGATAAACGGGTAATACATCTATTGAAGTCGGAGAAAAGAAAGTGCAGCTGATCCGCAAGAGTCCTATGAGGAAAATCCCTACATGCTTTGTGATGCCAGGGTGGTAGATAAAGCGCCAGTTGGTTTCAGGATACACTGTTGGCTTTTGAAATACCTCTACTGAAGCGGAGAAAGTCCTTGAGAGGCAAGTCCGCGAAGACTACTGAAAAGGCGTACAGTCAGTGAGGTAAGACACGAATAAACAAAACGATGGAGGCGCGGCGGGATTAAAAGGGTTTGTGTTGGAAAAAATAAAAGGTCAGCCGTTTGATCTCCAAGGTACTACAACCACATGTTCATGCCAAGACTGATTTCGGCTGATATGCAAGTATTTAACTGGCAGTTCTCTATCGCCATGCCCATCACTTATAACCCGAGGAAGAATAAAAGCAAAATATTGAGAATATCTAATTCATTTATGAGGACAAAACAAAACAATAAAAGGCGTTGTGGGATTCATTCTAGGTTTCTTTATGGAGGATCAGTTTGGAGCCTAAGTTGTTCTATTTAGTGAAAATAATGACTGTAATTCGGAACCTCTTTAGAATTTCAAAGAATGTTTCACTAACGATGGCACCATCAAAAAATAGAATCGATTTCATGACACTGAAATACACAAAGGCTATTAACCACCTAGCTTGTTGGACACGGAACCAAGCTACATCAACCATACGAAACAGTTTCCTAGAGTGTCCCATAAAAGGCCAGTTTAATTTGCACTTGGCCAATTATTTTATTAATAAAAAGCAGCAACTTTGAGAACCGATTACCGTTGGCCGACTTTGGTTATAAATATGCCCCACGAAACGTTTCCATACCGGACTAAATAGAAGCCTATATTATATCTCATCACAAATTTTGGAGTCACGGCGTAGAAACCCCTGCAATTACGGATATACTCTGCACCGCAATTAGCTTGCGCCGAATAAGCAATCAAGTACACTGTCCAGAAGTCCACTAATTATTGGGAAGTCAACAAAAGTCAATACAGTAACGGGAACTATTTCAATTAGAAACTGCAGATAGCTTGTGTCAACAAAGCTATTCAAATCGGAATGGCTTTGCTCCCTTTGAGTGTACAGGATAAAACCACTGAACTGGCAACCAAAGATTGGATGGATCCAATTCTGTCAAAATCGTTTATCGTGTTCAACAAGGTGTACTCCATAATATATTATCTGTTGAAGTAGCATTACGCATTGATCCTAACTGATTGGTGACCCTGGGAAAAGTTTTGACTTCGATGAATGATCTTCGATCGAAATATCCACGTACATTCCTTTTTGATTCGACCGCTCAGTTTGTTATTTGATTTTCTTAAGCAGAAAAGTAAGACAGTCCACTAGCGCATACTCAAAGCGTTTGTAGTGTGCCAAGTATATCGCGAAGACTGTTAACCGTTTCTCGCATTAAAAATTCGCAAATAATTTCAGAGGAACGTGATATGGGGAAATGCACAACGAACTTAGGTAAGGTGGACGTCTCTCATCTCTGTGATTGGAGACTGAAAGACCCGTCAACCATTTTGTTGGGGCCGCTGAATGATGTAGTGGCGAACGGTGAATAGTGGTGATGATTACTGGTTGTCACATCAAAATGATTGGAAAAAGTCCGTTTGTATAGTTAGACTGTATTCGGGGTATTGGATGCTGTGGTGTTCTTTTTTCTTCTCGCCTCTGTACGTCCACTCTCGGTCTACTTTGCATAGCCATTCTTTCTGTATCAGCGTGCAACATGGTAAGATAGGATCAACCCGCTGTTTGACGCTGAACGATGGTGGTAGTGCTGATGGCGGTGGTGATGAACATACTTTCACGACACCGCTAAAAACAAACATGCATGGCTTAATCTGGCTGGTCTCGAATTTCTCATAATACCAAAGAAAAACAGATTGCCCCGGCTAGAAGTTTTGTGTAACGCGCTTGGTGAACGTCTGCAAAATGATTTCACGGTCAGACTTCGTGTCTTAGGTCCAACCTTAACTTTGCGCACCACTGTTCTCTAGCAATAGTCATGCCGATCAGAAGATGAATAAAGGCTGTGAAAACCGTAGCCAACGAATATGCTCGAGTGAAACTTATCAGACCGCTGGGTTGGGCTCGATAAGACATGGCTGGAGACATGAGGTGAAATGATTTAGTGACCAGCGGAATAAATATATCCGAGATCTACTTTTACTTACGTGGGTTTTGCATATAAATTTTTATTTGTTTGGTTATAATTCCTTTGATAACTTCACACTCGAGTGTACAATGCCAGGAGTTATCAAAGAAAGTCAGAGTGCATAACTATGACACAAGTATCTAAAAGAAATGAAATCGACTGGACATGCTATTCCGGACTATTCTACAATCACCTTACCGATGAAGAAACAGCAAAACTGTGATTTCTGCCTTGCTTTAGTTCATGCAATGAGTCAAAAACGAACGGATAATGAAGGCTTGAAAGTTTCGCTGGGATCGGATAAAAGCACTTACTTTAAAAAATTGATACCTCTATTGTGATTACACCGTACCCGTTCACTTGCCTATTAGTTATAAGATTTGACTCCAACGTACACCAAGTTAGCACTTTTGCCCACATCCATCAACGGAAAGCCGAGGATGATTTTCTTATGAGTTTCATCGATAACCTTGTGTATCTCATTCGCTTCTATGAAAAAAAACGATGTGGTAATCTAATTAAACTGGCAAAACATAACGGCGGATTCGGGACCAGCTGAACCTGACTAATTCAGGTTACTAGATCACTTCCGTTCGTTCTTTCATTTGGTACAGTCCTCTTTTGCAGCATGAAAACGAAAACCTATGAAAAAGTAGCTCATCATAAACATATGGGAGTTAGCAGACTGATCGGGTTGTGAAGTTCATTATTTTTAAAGCAGCTTGCAAACGCTAAGTGATCATGAATTTGTCGTAGTTCAAGTTATTGATTTTCACAAGTTTCGGATCACCAAGATTGGCATTTACATCGAAAGCATTTCATCACTAGTTGAAACCGTCAGTGGGACCGTGCCTACGCTCCGCCACTGTCACACTGATTGGCGTCGAAAAGCATATCTAAGTTCCAAGGTTAGGGAGCAGGACCTTATGAAAGGCATTTTAGCGAAAAGCCATTCCTATAAACGGCTTAGGTTTTGGTTTTTAAAGTTTATTAGAAGCTGAACTTGTTCCACTTTTAATTCTCAAATAAAAGTCATGTGGATTCACAAAGAGCCTAGGACTTCACATTTTCCAATACTCCTTTAGCTTCAGGTTATCTTTTTCTTCTTTCCCAAGGAAAATCAAAAAGCGTCGAAAATGTGGTTAATAAATGCTGATAAAGATCACAAAAGGAAAGCGTTTGCTCCCGCATTGCCAGTACGCGGGCCAAGGTTAAATCGATTTCAAAACTTTGACGACAATATAATGAGTAAAATTATCTGTGTGCTATCAATCAACATGGTTCAAAACGAAAGAACCGATACTACAATGTTTACAAGAATATAAATGGCAAACAGCAGCCAGGATGGCTTGGTCGACTGTTCTTAATATTCAGAAAACTTTCGAAACACGAAAATTCCGAAATCAAATGAGACAATTTGGAAACACTGCACTGACTGGAAGAACCCGAAAAATAAATAAAATGGGTCACAGCACAGTGACGGTGATCCGAACAACTGTGAACAACTGCATCTATATTGCTTCGAAAAAGAACTGTGAAAAGAGGAAGCTACTTGCAGTGAATAACGTTGTTTTCTGCAATCTACGGAAGATAACAACAAGAATCAATCCACGGAGTAAAAAAGTAGTCCCAGGGTCGTCTTGGAAAAGTGAATATCACACATTTCTAGGTGAAACTGCGAAGTAGGGTGTCCAATGACAATTGGGCAGCGGGTGGTTGAAGAAATAAAGCCGCAATGTTGCGTCAGCGCTCAATCCAACATTGAACTGTTGCATTCGATTTAGGATTTATCGTAATGACATTTCCACGGTTGCCTCATCAGGCCTGCATCCTAGGATGAAAAAGTGAGAGTCAAGCAGTCTAGCCACTAGGTCACCCAGGATGGCTCAAATTAGTTATCTGAACATTTGCACTGAATGGTGCGACATTTAAGTGCCACTGCTTCTGCGCGGTCATAGATCGTTGTCTACAGCGATTGACTCCTGTTATGGATGGCCTATTTGTGGGTATATCAAGTTCAACGAAAGCTTTAGGGAGGATTAGTTGATTTTAATTTGTTGTTTGATGATTCCCATTACGGATAAAAACTACTTTATAGTGCGTTTCTTTTTTCATTACTCAAGCTACACAGCGAATCAATTCACGGACAAACCAGATCCCCCATTCAAACAGATCAAGCGAAAATAACTTCGGCGAAACAGTAAATCGGAAAAGTACTCGATATTCTCAAAGGCCTAAAACCAACCGTGAACAGGAGCGTAACTAAAAAGTTGCCACTAATAAAGCAAGTTCATTTCATTAAGGAATAACGGATGTAGGTTAATAACGGTTACTTTGTCAAGAGCTTGTTGTATTCTGGATATTCCGGTTTTCGTAGCTAGCAGTTTTTCGGACAGGAGCTGGAAAAGAGAGTCATAGCAAAAGGTGACAGGAACACACTAAACGGAAAACTCTGTAACTATGTGCAACTTAAGGAATGCGGTTATCTTTATCTCACAGTTTAACTTATCATAAACGCAGTTTGCGCTACATTAGCATTTTATGTACAATACATGTTGTTTCACTCAAGCTGAGTCAATGCTGTTCGTGAACTTAGGGGATAAATGTGGTGCCTCCCAATTTTCAAAATTTCACTGATTTTTCACAAAAAGGTGATAGTATATGAAAAGCACTTAATTTGAAAAGGTATCCTTAAAAGTACCGTATATACAAGGTTTAGTGAACATCAATGTCAGCCTGTCGGTTGATACCGAATAAAAATCGATTGGACCTGAGCGAGGCGGATCCGAAATCAAAGCCGTGCTCGACTTAATCGATTGTTGGAAATCGGAGATGCGTGCAGCATTCCCGCTAGAATGTGTCGAGTCACACAATCACAGCGGCCGTCTCTGTATGACATTATATGCGAGACAAGTAAAAAATATGGCCAAGTTCAACAGTAGATTTCAAGTGATTTACCATGCAGTATCATTCAGCGACCCACTCGCCATAGAAGCTCGTGGAAACAGAAAAACCAATTCGCTTGGCCTATCAGAAAACACCGGCATTTCACATTTAGCAGACTACAAACAGAAATAAGTTACCAAATAGGGGTGGCATAATCTTGCCACCACGCTACATCGGATGGCTCTCGGAAGTTTGTTAAACATCAAAGTACTATGATCCAAGAAAAATGTTCCTGTTACTTTCGAGAAACCAAGCGAAATCCAAAGATTCAGAAAGGTTTATCGGCATAGTGATTAGTTTTACTAGGATCGGAATAATGTGATTGTGCAATAAACTTAAGGATATCCTCTTGTCGAAAAATTATTCCTTAAGCCTTGAACAAATGCTGCTGTTACAGTCTGTGAATAAGTGAGAACCAAGCATGAGGTCACTCACGAACAACACTGTACCGTCAATGGTAGAGTAATGGGAACAAAGACCACTTACACGTTCAACATTGTCTACTCGTTCCATAAGTGCTTTCATCCCTTGAATTGCCTTATTCAAGATAACGCTCAACGAGGCAACCTGTCTCATCGATTGAGTTCGAGCTTCGACCAAACGATGTATTGTACCGGAAGCTGTTTGGCAAGCATGTTCTAACCGCCTGGGATGGAAAAAACGATTAAAAGCACAAAAAGCGTTAGGTATGAACGAAGACTGCTGCATTGTGCAACTTATTTTCGGGTATAAACAGACGACAGCATCGTACATGCGCCAACTAAATATGGATCGTCAAAGATACCGGATTCTATCGTGTCACATACTGAAATTACACAAATGATAGGATCACAACCGAATAACCGAAACCATGAATGAAGAAAAGTTGGCATTTCGCCAACTCATAGCAAATAAAAGGGGGCGCATGAAACCTATCGCCCTTAAGCACTAATATCTCGCAGGTTAAGGAGAAACAAAATGAACAGGTTGGGGACATTGGGATTCGATGCGATGCATCCGATAGCCAGACAATGTATCAAACCACGCTAAGGCCAGATATATGCACTAGTAGGACAAACCACGTGTCTCATGTTTGTCTGATAGTTGGTTGGCCGCCAAACCACGGAAAAGAATAACCTGTTTACGGTGCAACAAATGAGTACTGGGGCTTCAAGTGACATACACGTTGCTGTTTTTTTGTTGTTGCCAATCATTTGTCTCACAAGAGACAAAAGCGTCAACCTAATTGTTGACTGGAACAACAAGGTTTCAACTTCCACCAATAATATTGCATTATTGGCTCAAAGGCCGTACTGGCTTAAACAACCTACGTTCAGGTTGCTCAAGAAACCCGTAAAAAGTTAGGTGTTCACGAGCAGTTTAACGAAAGCGGCAATTATGAAGTGAAAGGAAAACAAAACGGGATAGACATGAGAATCAGGATGAGGAAGGTACAGAAAAGGAGTCATTGATACTTGAATGACATTGAACATTTTCAACAGTTCAGAATACGTTAAATCCTGTAGATGAGCGATTTCGTTTTCGGCAAATACAGACTAAAATTTCCATGTAACATTCAGGTTTACGTTCACGTACAATTAGGTGGCCAATACAATTGGAATTCTGATTATGAAATCATGGCTACACACAGAGGCACAGTGATTTTAAAGCTGTTTTAAAGTTGTCAAAACCTTCGGTTCTGCCCGCAGAAATGTCGGCCAAATTTTAGGTGGAAGAGTCGGTGTATCGAAAAAGCATCAACACGCTCTATATTCGATTACAGCGTAATCTAATCTCCTACGGACCGTCGTAATTTCACTACGAGAGTTATAAGGAAACGATATGAAGCCATGCTAAAATACCCTTACAAAGTCCCTACTGGAAGTCCTTCTGTCGTTTGGGAGCCCTGGCCTATTTTTCGTATCTCTATCCTAGAGGAAAATGAAGATTTTGAGAAAAATGTATATCGTGAGCCAGTGCAATAAGCGTGAACTGTGGAGCTCAGTAACATGGATTGGCTGTCCATTGCTAATTTCGTCAATGACCGTTATTTCACATGGGAAATGTGCTGATTACAACCCATAGGACTGCTGTTAACAGTCCGAGGCTAGTAAACAGTAGCCAAGATCTATTGGACGACGTCCAGAGACCAATAAATAGTAGGAAAAGTTGTGGTTTCGACTGAAGCGGAAACGCGTTTCTGTAGTGCGCGCGGCAGGGGTCACAGAAATTATGAGGAGTAGATCGTTTTCGAACACACTTTGCCTACTGAGTACTTTCTAGTAGGCGGTTATTAGAACAGGCAAGTGCAAGTAGAGACAGCAGCATCCAATGATGGTTGAGAACTGTAAGTCATCCGACATCAGTTTTTTTAGCTCACCTCATAGACAACTGGCTTAAATATAACACCACCAGTGACATCTGAATCTTCATGTATTACATAACCAAGTGTCACGAGTAGAAGGAACGTTTATGTGTACCACAATAAGGTTGCACCTGGACGTAATGCGGCTTGCGCGCCTCATGACCCAACTGACTATAGCGGAAGGTTTATCTTGAGTTGAAGATTTCACCATGCCTAGAAAATCACTCGGTAAAGATCTGTCAAAGTAGTCTCCTAGTACTCCACGTTGGGAGTTGATTTGAGCCGGAAATTAAATCAGAAAATGAGTGGGAGAATAATTGACTCAGGTAGATGGGCGTCCACTCTATCACCCTTAAATGCCTTGAGGATGGATTCATGCTAAAACCAAGGGTTTCGGATGAGAGCTCTATTCGTATTCCCGTTAAGCGGATAGACTCCGCAGCACTACCTGTCAACCAGTTCAAGGAATTATAAAAGCAAAATGTATTTCATTCTATATCGGTCGTCGTGCGGGATAATCAGAACCGCGCTATCCAATGCTTCGAAGAAGGTGGACAATGATCAGTATGCTACCGCTCAGGGCTCTTGTGTTGGGTTCTTTGAGTCAAAGGGTCCGGTTAGATGCCTAAAGAAAAATCTCCTTAGGTATGAGGAGCCACTAAGCACCGCTTTCCTAAACACTGCTGTGACGTCAGAGTAGCACAACTATGGAGACATACAAAACACGGCGTGTGTGCTAGACGTCAAGCAACACAAAATTGATGGAGAACAAACTGCCAACACTAGGCGTCACGCAACAGAGCACGGAAATATATACTGATCGATGAGGAAACTGAGGGCACCAGATCTTGAGCGGGTCTCCTTCTGGCTGGATGGGGAACTTCGAAACGAGCGACAACGGCTTATTCATCTCGGCCAAGGCAACGAGCAAGCGGCGAAAAAGTCTAGTGTGCGAAGAGCCCTACTGTACATATACAGTTAGTTAGTCAGGAGGAACAGCGACCTTGCAATGTGATTTAAAAGGGTAGAAACCGACGAAAAAGGGAAGAGCGGTGTCCGAGGCAAAAATCTGATTAACTAATGACAAGAAAATTAAGAATAACTTGGAAGGTAAAAGTTTTTTTTACTAGAAATAATGCACATCAATTTTAGGGGCTTATAACGGGTGGGGACTTGGCTGTCTCAAAAAAATCCCTCCTTTGATTCACCATTGGTAGCGATGTGACTTTCGGTTCAACTGCAGTCGTTTCGAGTCGTCAGGGACTATACGACCAACGAGATCGCAGCAAGCTTTTGTCCCTATCCGCAACTAGATAACTAACCACTAGATTGTCTAAAGTATCTAGTATCAGGTCTGGTGGTAATTCGCGGGTACTGGTCATTGGCTGTTGCTCAGTTAGTCGTGGGAGCCGTTGATTTCCATTTCGTAAACAAACTTCGCTCCCTCTATATATATATATATATATATATATATATATATATATATATATATATATATATATATATATATATGCACCGCACAACACACGGCCGATCCGTTGTTTGATGGTCTCTTCTTTCCAGTGAAAGGTGGTCTTTACTGTAGTCCTTGGCGTACACCGCTGAAACTAGTTCAAAAGCTCTCCTTTTGCTCGACAGCCTTGGGATGGGACCGTGGCACTGTGGATTGTCCGAATTTTCCAGCACATTAGGGATTCAGCAAGTGTTGCGCCGTTAATGAGCATACACTTGACAATGTGCGGTAAGTTAGCAGGCACTGCTATAACACTTCATCACTGGTCCCCATTCCATCGGACTTGAGGAGCGTTCTCTTGAAGGTGTCAACAAATCCTTGCGTGAGTCGTTCGATTGCGAATGGTATCACGAGGATCGCAAGTGTTCAATTCGTAAATGTTCACAGAAGTTGCCAAAGACGGCCGCGACAAACTGAGACCCAATGTCAAAGACATGGGATTCCGGTAATCCATGCAATGCAGAAGCAAACCGAAGAAAAACAAAGCTGCGATCAGTGGTAGGTGACGATGGAAGAGAAATTCCACGATGGAATACACCTAAGATAGAAGTAACAATTCATAAAAAAAACTAACTCCTCGCAATTTCCAGCTGTGCACAAAAAGGGGAAAGTATGAGGTAATCGTAGTAAGGTAGCAATAGCCCTTCACACCGTATTTCCTGTGCATGAACTGTTTTAGCTTTTTCCGACAGCCAATGACATTTAAAAATTGTCAAGTTAGACGACTTTACGGGTTCATTGAAAAAAGTGCACATGATGGAAGTGTCATCTCTCAAGTGCCAACGACGACGGCCAGCGAGCGACCAATCCAGCAGGGCATTGTTTAGAGACTCGCTCGGAAATACTGTCTGATTCAGATGATATATCTTTCGTTTTAGACCGCACCTGCCAAGTGGACGTGCCGAATCGTCATTCTAGTTTGACCTCCAGATGTACCCTGGCCTCGGCGATACGTACCACAGTCAGACGGAAAATTTGTTCGACAATCCCATTTCGACTTGTAACGCACCTCCGGACTTTTCGCATGTGTTTGTACGGGAAAGCTGAGAATCTGTCCACCGACCCGTGTGCACGCACGTCCTGGCAAATGTGCATCCACGAAAGGATATTGAAAAAAAGTTGGTCTTCGCCGTACAGTTCAGTGAATCTTTGCACAAACAACAAGCATTGTTGCTTGATATAATTCGAATAATACATGCGCCATTTCTCACTGCACAAAATGTAAACGGAAACGGACAGCTGCAGAAAGTTCATATATAATTCCTCCGGAAGAACATCTTTCAGAACCACAAGTCCTGTACAGCAAGAAATCTCTGTACTCGGAGACCTTCCGGTGGTCCATGTCATTAAAGTGGAAATTCGCAACTGAAGTATTTCCAAATGGCTGAAATGTGTTCGTTGGCCCGGAACAGCAAATTCCCAGGAAGTATGGATTATTTTGGTCTCCCAACTTTTTGCCAAATCGACAGCCTTTTCTTCATAATACATGTCATATGCATGTAATCAGAGGGTAAAGTTCCGATCACATCCACGAGCAATTTCTCGAATAGTGATTCTCCTTTATGATGTTCCTCTTGAAATCTGGGCCTGAAGTCAGGATCTGTTCTTGCCCGGCCGGCGTTCATTGGTAGGACTAGATGCTCACTCATGCTGCAGCCTCTTACGGTACATCGTGGGCAACTATGGTAGTCGATTTGAAGCTTAAGTTGATTAATCATGGCCCCGGCCGGAACATCTGCAATGACGCTGGATAGAATAACTGCACATGGTTTCAATGATCACCGAAGGAAAATGCTGCTTGTCAGAAGCATCTCTGATTGACCAATACAGGCAGCCAAGTAGTTTCATACGCTGGGTGGCCTATTCATTCCACACTTAAGTCCCACGATGAACACTTGGGGACGTGGTTGCAATATGCGAGCCACGATAGGCCATAACTGTTGCTATGACCCGCGGGATAAGCTCATGCACTCGACACAGCTGATTCTTAGTCCTTGCTCGGTGGGACTACGTGTGTTCCAAATGTTCATTGTATGCCCTCTTCCGATCCAAATGAATGTACATGCCTGTACTAACAGCTTTCTTTATTGTCTGCAGTGGCGATCCTAGCGTAAAAAGTGGTTCGATAGGTAATTCAAGATGAATTTGCCTATACGCTGTCAGAATTGTCCTCATAGCCCCATTGATAAATGCAACTGCAACGCAGCTTGATGCGCGACAGAAGGTATGGACATCGCAAGAACCAAGTCCGTTTAAAGCAAAGGTGTAATCTTAAGGTAGGACTGACTGTTAACGTCTATGTGGCTGCTTTCCACGCGGATCAGGGTTTGTGTTGGAAGTTACAATTGCATATGCTAACCACTGCATATATCTAATTAGTTAGATAGTACACCACTCCCCCACAGATGCCAGTGAGCATACAATCGTGTGCTTCGTACGCCTTCCTGGTTGGTTTGAAATCAGAGTATAGCCAGTCTTCATAAGCCGATTACCATGAACCAGTCAAATAGGTGGACAACGCCAAGCATTTGCATTCATCCTCGAACTCAATTGGGAATACAGTCAACAAAACGCAATGAGTAGCACTTACTCAGAGGCTATTTGAGACGCAGGTCACCTCCGAGTACTGCGAAAGGCACTCATAGCAAGTATTTGACTCCGAGCTCGAGACACTCACTTCGACTATGCTAAGGTACCAAAAGAATACAGTTGAAGAAGTCCATGGTCTGCTTGTGGGCACGCTACTGATAGAATGTCTGGGCCAAAACAGGTGTTTTTTTAGGGCCCTACAATCGGACTTAGGTTATTCAAGGCCCAAAGCGCAAGGCAGCGGGACGAAGTAGAGGGTCCGTAAGCAATCGGGCGAAGATGACTGGTCAGTTCATTCACTGGCCTCATGAGACCATTCTGGCCATTATACTCTTCCGCCGCAGATGCCGAGGAGCATATCGTTGACTGTTTCACATTCAGTTTACGGTTGGTTTGGACTCACGGTTTAGTCATCAGCCATATAGTGACTATCGGCCAGCTAGGATCTCCAGTAGCGCAAACCATTTAAAAGTAACCGGTTTCGAAACTGATTAAGGAGAATCTAAATGAACACTACGATACCTGAAGAAACCCCATCCAAGGTCCTCTGTATTTAATTTAGAACCTCCTGTGAACGTCCTCGGATCCAGTAAGCAGATCAGATAACCTTAGAAAAAGGTACCCGATAGTGAATCTTGACAATCAAATAAGGAGTTACCTCACTGAGACGAAGGACTGTTTACATTCCATTAGTTCATGCGCTAAAAAACGCATGATCAGTCAACCGCTTGAAGTACATAACCTCCACACATTACCTCCTCCTCCACAAGAAAACCAGGTGGAAAAATCCAAGTTTATAATCAGGAAATGATCCCAGCGGAAATTGTTTGATACCCCTGCGTATAGCTGGTGCTCTGATAGCTAATAATTTGCAAATTATAAAAGTAGGAGCAATTTTGGTACTGAAACGTTCCACCGTGTGTATTTTTCAATGAACCCGTTACGTCGCCTGACTCGACAATTTTCAAATGTCATAGGCTGTCGGAAAAAGCTGAAAGGTTTCATGTAGAGGAAATGCGGTGTGAAGGGTTATTGCTGCTTTACCACGATTACATGATACTTCTCCCTCATTGTGCACAGCCAGAGATCGCGAGTAGTTATTTTTATTATGAATTGTTACTTACGTCCCAGATGTATTCCCTCCTGGAATTCCTAAGTGAACAGTCGGTGGCCTATGTCAATCGATTATGGCTTACAGGGGTGGATGGCGTACTGTAACCAACAATGGTCACACCGCGCATTGGACGCTCTGTCAGGGACGGTCTTTCCCAACCGGCAAACTTGAAAACACAGAACACTTCGTATGAATATATAATTTCCAGGTCAAAAAACTACCCTAGGCAGTTGTGAGCGAGCTGTGCAGTTGCAACGGCTGCTCTAGGATTTAACTGAATTACCTTCTTCTGACGCAACTACCGTTGTGGATTTCGGGGAAAATCGTGAACGGTAAGCACTTTGTTTTTTTTTGACTGCGAGTTCGACGGGAACATGTCGTCAAAACTCGTCAAACAAACGACTCTTCTTCCGGAATCACTTGAATTGGAAGACGTCTCACCTTTTATATATATATATATATATATATATATATCGCTAACCGTTGAAGAATTTGGATATAAACACAACGAACCTTAATTGGGTAAATCTATTTCATACCAATAATCCACTATCACCAGTCAGTCCTATAGTGACTATGAGCAATTCGTGGCTTGCATCCCACTGGTCGGCCAATCGGGAAAAAAATGGCCGTAGGTGTTTCTTATCCTTTGTCGCTCCATGTTTTTTTTCAGCGAAATCGGTCACATCAACAATGCACCAAATAGCACCAGAGAAGCCCAAATCATCCGCAAAAATAACATTAGAAGGCTGGCGAAAGAGGCTCTGGGGTAATTGTTGTTTACCGATCTCTACGTACAACGATATTAAGCTATGCATATGCCGTTACAGGAAGAAATACGGGAAATGAAAAAGGAATTGTTCTCCTTGAGGTAAATAATCACAGATTTGCGACCGCAGCCCAACGAATGGAGTCTGTCGGTGGACACTATCCCAGTTCTCAGGTCTAAAAGAAAAGCCGCGGTACCCCACATATTACGACTGTGTCGTAAGTTACACTTAGAAATCCGTTACCTCTTAAGGTGAAATTCCTAACGAATGTAAGAACACCAATATTCGGCGATGGAACTCGGGATGTCCTCCGTCAGTTGATGACGACACCAATCCTTGGGCAGTTGAACATGAAGTGCCCATGAGAAAAAGGCTGTCTGATACAAGAGTTCGAGCACTAGCAACTGCTAAGTTTGAATTTGTGTGGCTTCAATGCTGTAGATGGTGTATGCCTTATGGGCTACCCTGGGGTCATTGTATGAATCGTCGAAACGGACGATAGTCTGCATCAAAAACACGCGATGCACTTCGTCATTGCTCACCCGATGTTTCTGCCAGATTCGAGCAATGCTTCAGGAGTATCAATGGTCAAAAACAGAAAGACATCCTCGACGCGGATAGGCCAAGCCAAGCAACCGTAAAGAACACCACGACCTGTGGCAATGTGCAATCTTCCTTAAGGGAAAGTCGAATTTCACGGCAGCGCCACAAGTGTCGCAGGCTCGAGAAAGCTGCTCTGGCTTTTGCAATTCGTGATATGACCTCCTATCGAACACGTACAGGTGTGATCAGACCCCTGAGGTACATGAAGCTATTCACTACTTCTAACCGATCACTACAAAGGGTGAGTGCAGGCACAGGCTCCTCCCAGTCTTGAAGTAGCTCGCATTTTGAAGGTGCAAAGCACACACCGTACCTACAGACCGCAACAACCAAGCGATCCAACAAGTTGAAATGCTTGTGCATCGTTACTCAGCAAGGCGGTATCATTGGCATACTCTGAATTAAAAACTCTACCCCGGGAGGAGTTCAACTTCACTGCCTAAAAGATCACATCAAGCGTTCTGTATGACATCCTCTGCGACAAAGCTGAAAAAATGGGGATTTAGGGCAGCCTTGCCGTATTCCACTGGAAACGACGAAGGGTGACGAAAGTTGGTCAGAAGCAATAACCCGATCAGAGGTAAGACGGTACAACTCATACAACGCATAGTTCTCAGGTACTCAATTTCCCAACAAATTGCCGCAGTGCAGATCTACCAACTGAGTCAAAGGCTGTGCGAATGTCCAAGAACACGATGATCGTTGGCCTTTGGAAAGTAGGAAGGTGCTCTAACACTTGTCGGAGGGTGAAGATTTGATTCACGCATTCACGACCAGCGCGAAACTCGGCCTGTTCCTCATGAGTTTTCCCTTCACGCGTGTTGCACCACCTGCGCAGAATGACAAACACAAGCAGCTTTGACGCTGTTGAGATTAAGCTAATACCCCTATGGTTAGCGCAGTCACTACGGAAGCCCTTTTTGAAGATGGAAACAATAGTCGACCCCCCCCCCAAGAGGAGGGGGCCTTCTCAGAGTACCGGACCTTCGAGAACAAAACTCAAAATTCTCTCACCAGAGCCATTCGTTTATCCTTAAGTAGAGCTGGGGAAAGCCCATCGGACCCCGGCGTTTTATGACGTCCTAAATCTCAGTCCCCCGAGGATCTTCGCATCAGTTGGTGGAACTGTTGTAACAAACCACCGGATGCATGCCGGGATAGCTGAGGGAGGCGCTGTAGTTGAGGGCTAGCTAAATTGTGTCTGAAAGTGCTCCATCCAAGATACAAGACGGCGTGGCAGTTTGTGGATAGAAAAACCGTCAACTTCACAGATCGTTTCGCTCACGCTCCATGCTTTTTCACCCGCAGCTGGGAAGGGGAGACAGCTTGCGAGAATTTATCATGGCGGCAGCATGTTCCATCTCCAAAACTTGTTGAGACTACCAGATCTCGCAACCCCTATGCAAGCTTGCAATGAGTTCGCGTCTCGTTACAAGCGGTTTCATTATTCTCGTCACCAGGCGGAATGAACTGGCGTGCGTCAAAAAGGCGCAAAGACTCGGCAGAAATCCAGGGTATCAATGCGACAAGTCAGCCCACAACTCACGAAGCAAGCAGAATGCAGGAATTATTGATAAGCGACCGGTGCTTATTGATGTTTTGAGGTGGGACAATCTTAGCTTTTCAGAAAGTGGGCTCCGAAAGATTGATAGGCGAACCGGATAAGATAGCCCATCGAAATTTCACCGACGCGGCAACAGGCGTTTTGAGCACCATCAAAACACATAAAGAGTCCAATGCACACTAACGCGTGATCGGAGTCGAGAGGTGAACTCCAATACGACGAGCAGTCTTGTTGTCAGCCCCACCATTTGTAGTTAATAGCGATGTGTTCGATTCGGGTCCACCGCTGGCTCGAAGAGGGCGGACGTCAGGTGACATATCGGCGATTGGAACGTCTGGAACTCGTACCAGCGAAAAACAATTGATGGTCTGAACACAGCCAACAACCGTTCCCCGTTTTCAGGACGACAGGAATCCAGACCAAAGGGACCGCCTAGATGCGTCCCATTCAGGGGCAGCCGACCCACGCTGACATTTATGTCCCCTGCCAAAATCACGATGTCACCACCCCTTGGTATACACAAGGGGTCGTGCATCTTTTGATAGAAAGTGTCCTTGACTGCATCTGAGCTACAAAATGTTGGGGCGTACGCTGAGAAAACCAACAAGTCACGTTTATTACAGCGACGGTTATTTCCTTTGCATAAACCTCGAAGTTACACTGCACATAGCCTGCTGTCGACTGGAACCCAGTCAAGTAGTTCAGCGTCAGGGTCCCCAGAAAGACGCAGATGAAACTTCACAAGACTAGGTGGGGATGTCAGTCGAATAACAGAACAGCATTAGGACAAGTACGTCTCTTATATTTGTATTTGTTTCTTAATCTCACATCTTTCCGTGAAAGTCGTGAAAACATAAAAGGAGCTTATCCTTCGATCTCAAGTTAAAACATTAACTTAAGATCTATCTGCGACGTCTTTTAATGAGCAGCATGAATAATTATACCGGAGAATAAAAACAAATACAAGACATTTACGCTTACCGCATTTCGTTTAACTTCTCCGTAACTTCATGATCGGTTATCCGGAGCTTGTTTTCAATCTCTTTCACTTTCATCTCCAGTTCTGCCTTACTCAAAATGGAAGATCGAGAAACTAAACTAGGGCACGGAACATCAGTGACTGCACCTCGATTGACAGATTTGGAAACCGAAGCAATATGTTGCATCACAAGCAACTCCAAATAATTTACGGCACTCCCCGTTTCAGTAAGACCAGTCCGAGCTATTTGCAGCTCGTCGGAAACACGAGCCAATTCCTTCATTTTCTCGCTTGCTTTTCTCTTTGCTTCATATATCTCTGTGACCTAGTCCGCGATAGGCTTCAGTGAAATGCATCGACTGCGTACCTGATCCCGAGATAGACTTCTTGCCTTTTCCAGTTCTGCCTCCAGTTCTCGACACCTTGACTGGCAGAGTTCTTCTATTTTACGGTTTTCCAAACGCTCCTGATCAATACGATTGTTTAAATCGTTCAATTCGGCTTGTAAATGTTGACAGCAAATGTTTGTCTTTTCCACTTTTGACTTTTCTTCATCCAAAAGTGACTTCCAAGAATTTAACTGCTTCTCGGTTTCCCCTCTGTTATTGATGCAGAAATTAAGTTAGAGAGCAGCATCGTCAGAATGATACGACTAATCAGCTATACAGATTAAGAAGACCAAATCGATGGTACTGTTTGGATAGTTTATCGATACGGCTGTAACTCCTGTTACCAGTACCGATGGCAATTCAGACAGGTGATAAACGCTACCAGCATACTGCAAGTCCAAATTCAGATCGACATAACAATCGCACACTAACAACCACTATTAAAAGTAACGGTGTATAGGTAACTTAAAATTAGATTCCCGTAGGACCACATGAAAACCAAAAATGATTGGCTCACTTCGACTGTCATTCTGCTCGGTGAAGGACCAATAAGCAAAGCCTATAGGGTGAATTCATCTACACAGAACAATAATATGAAAAGTATTCTCACAGGCGGCTCAGTAAGAAGAACTGCGCTTCGAGCAAGGGTTTTATATCAAGAGAGAATTGGCCATGGAACTGCAAAGCAGTATAGTTATATCGAATCTGCTTGGCGATTGTACCCTGAAGTCTGCATTTAACAAAACTGGCATTTACCAGTGAGTCACTGTATGATATTGCATTAAATGGCCATTAACAAACCTCTGGCGACGATAACCATAATAACTTAATTTAGATGTATTTAACCGTCAATAAGGCGACTAATATTATTAAAACGTTTAAAAAATCCACTGTAACCGGAAAAGAGCAAGAAGGATGTTGCGACGGAAATGACGTGAATCGTTGCACACGGAAGCTAACATCTATGGTATTCTTACCATAAAGACACAAAAACGTATTTCTGAACCTGAAATATACCAGCGTTAGAAAACAATCGATTTTGACTTGATTTTTTCTGAATTTAAAGCTTTCAGTGGTCCGTTATTCTCGGAGATGCGCGTTAGCGTCTACCTTGTCTTCAGCAAGTGCGGATTGCCAAGTTAAACCTTGTATTGATATTCGTTAGTTCAGTTTTGTTTTACCTGACATACTTTAAGAATTCACCAGAGTGGCACACAAATTAGCGTCAGAGTATTTGTATGCTGCCTTTCACTTTTCATGCTGGTTACAAGCACTCTCGTCTGGAAAAACTGGCAAGTTGTAAACCTGAACAAGAATGTTGAAACCGCGCCATAATTATCGTGTTATTGCAGCGTTAATTAGTGTTTGGCTTCATTTATTTACAGAAGCATCAAAAGGACTTGTGATAAATGTGCAAAGTAAGATGGTTATCCTAATTTCCAAAAATTGAGTAACTAAGATAATCACAATCAACGATCGTCGTGCTTGTAGATATATTTGCATGCATAAATGCATATGAAAAAGATGTAATTAGCACCTGTGCGAGTAAACAAATTACCTCAAAGCACATGACTGACGTCGTGGTTACTGATGCTAGCCAGGTATACACGCACCCGGTACACTTTGACCAAACATCCTTCTACTTGGACAATCCAAACTGGTATGTGTCGCCAGAATCTAGTTTGTACTATCCAAGGTGTGCAAGGAAGATCCTTGTTGAGAGTTCCATAGAACAGCGAATCACAATTGCAGTTTTTCTATGGGATCTTCAAAGAAGAGCTCCCATGCACACCGATGATTCTTGTGACATTATATATATGCATATAAATCAAATTGTAAAATTTGCCTAGAGGAAGACTACTCACGGTAGTGGAAACGTTAGCGCATTACATCTACCAACAACGCTGTTATTACCATTATATCACTCACAATAAAAAACCAATACATGGCGCATCGATTTCTCGATATACTCCTCATGTCATTTGGTCCTAAAATTTAGCGGGAATTCCCCCCTCCAGCAGAGCCTGTTAGAAATGCACGTCTCTCTGGGAGCGCTTTAAAAGGCGTTCATGGCAAGAAGCCAACTCGGGACCTGACACATCCACTTCCGACCATGCTGTCGGGAGGTGAAGATTTGATCGGCCCATCCACGATCAGCGCGAAACTAAGTCTGTTCCTTGAGGGTCTGGGTTTCACACGCGGAGCAAAAGTTATAAAGAATGACGAAAACCAACAGCTTTGACGTTATTAGGACGAGATACCACTTCCGTGGTTTGCAAATCGACCACGTGAGCTTTCTATAAAGACGTGAACAAGAAATCGATTCATTCAACGAAGACGAAACTTCCTCAGAGTACCAAATAGTGAAGAACGGAATATGCAGCTTACTAAAGGAGGCAATTCCATTATCGTTATGCAGAGTTTGAGAAAAGCCATGGGGGCTCCGTACTATGTGACATTCTGACGTTGGAATCAACTTGCAAACTTCTACAATGCGAGAGCTGTCGAAACGGACCATGGCTCGTGTGTCAGAACAGCTACCAGAGTAGCTGACACTACAATCCCATCAAATTGTGCTTCAAAATGCTCACACATAACTTACTAAGCTTGTTAAGCAAATGGCGCTGGTTGGTTGTCAGGAAGGGTCATTTTCAGGCTTGCAGTTAGTGCGGTTGGGGAAATTAAGGGGCTGGCGGGAGCAGACAGCTTTTTGCAGTCTAACCACCATACTGAGCCTTTCGAGCACCCACCGAAGCACATGGACAGAGTAACGCTTGATGGAGGTCTATGGGATTGCTCCAGGACTACCTGCAATATTGTAACTAGCGGCGCCAACCATGGCTTTACAGCAATGTGGTCGACCTCGGTTCAATGCTAACTTGAACAAGGCGCAAGACAATTAACATACCAAAGACAACGCCCGAATTTCATATCTGCGAGGATAAATTCATCGTCTGAACGAAGAGCTAATAACCTTTCCATGCTTCAGAATGATAGAAATCGAGATCCGGAAGGCCTCCTGAATGTGCCTCATTCGTGGATGGCCGACCTAATTCCTGATAGGGTCACGATATCTGTCCGAAATGTTTTCTGTAAGAAAGTATGCAGCTAATTTCAGAAGATTCTTCTTTGCTATTTGTAAGTGTCTATGACATACCGAAAGACAAATTACATCTCTCTGAATGGCGGTTTCTCATTTTGGACAAACATCTAAGTCTTACTGCGAAAAAGTGGATTAAGTCAAAAAGCGCACCCTCAGCTCCTGAGCTGATAACTACATCAACATCACAAAGGACAGAAGTACCTGCCTCACGGCCCCCAAGAAAGACGCAGATGAAATTTTACGGGAGGATAGGAAGACGTTAATCGAACAACACTGGAAACTCGAATGCGAGTTTCTTGGGTAAAACACATCAACGGCTAGGGACTTCAGCGCGCGAGCTAGGCTCGCTTGTTGTCCAGCGTTCGCATTGAGGACGAAGAACAACACAACCCGACATAGGCAGATTCGGTGAGACCTACAAGCTAGCCGAAAGAGTAGGGGGGGACAAGGGCAGAGATTGTTCCAGAGACAATGACACTAGTACAGCCCGTTAATGTAAACATATTGAGTGGGGAACCAGGTACCATGAGTCTTTAGAGGAACGAGTGGTTGTGGCGTCCCTTCCAGACACTAAAGCCACGAAATCACATGTACTACCTTTCTAACCTAGGGCTTTGATCGTGCCTGTCTCCATGTAAACACTCCTAGATGACTCAGTCAATAATCAGCTGCTCCTCAGGGGCATACGCAGCAGTAGTTGTAGTGACTGGAACATTACTAGCGTTTTTGATTTAGCTGCATTAAGCTGTTTACTTTTAAGAATGACATGCAATTGTCACCTTCGACCCAAAAAAGTACTTCAAGGCTTGAAAACAGTCACCAGCAGCCTCATTTGAATGACTATCAGTCACTCAATATTACATATCACAGACCACGAAGAACCGTGATCGACGTTAGCTTTTGGGTTAAACCTTTAGGATAGCCATTAGGCAACGATCGGTTCATTGTTTGAAGTATGCTCGTTTGAATAAACCTGATGCTAAAAAGTCATGCTTTGTCGCCATTGAGGTTTCTCGTCTCCGAGGAAAGCGGCGCACCATTGTTTCACTTGCCGACACAGTTACTTTAATATCGTTTGCCATCACTTCTCTTGGTTTGACTACAGACATGTAACAACCCTCACCGCCGTTCCATGTATCACCTTTGTTCGAGAGAAGATAATGGAACCTCGAGAATAATCGATCTATCAAAATGGCTATTTACGATGGAAGATCGTTTTCATGCCCAAACAGAGTTCAAATCAATCAGCATAAGGTCAGACTTTTGCAGAGCTGTGCACGTTGTGAACTAATGTGCTACTCGGTTGTCAGATCCAGAACAGATTTATTTAACCCAGGCGTATTACTATTATCTGTGGAGCTGTATTATCCATAAAGGTGGCAGAGTTGTTCCAGATGAGCCGATGGCCAGTTTAGCTGTTCATTTTCTTCTTCTGGGAAAATTCATCGGGTCAGTAGAATACGATGTACAGTGATGGCTTCATTTTGTTGGTGGGCGACACGGCAGGTTACAGTGCCTCTAGTAGACTGATGATATCTTACAGAACACTCACCAAGCAAAAACCCACCATCCTCCTGACACTGTCGCTGCTTCTTTATAAAATTTTTGAGTGGAGTGAAAAAGGTGTATCTCACAGCCACTATGCCCCACCAAATAGGGAGAGACACAGGCAAACTTGACCGTGAAACTTTGGCACAGAACCACGTTAGGTTATGCTAGGGCTTGTGTGGTAACGATCTGCCAAAGTGGTTGTCAGATATGGGATTCGAACCCCCTGACACCTTCGATGAGAGATGTATAATCCAAGTGACCACGTCTGCGGCAGGCGAGCCCAATTTACTCAAAACCGACTATAAGTGTTGGTGGTGTAACTGGTTGGCTGTACGTCACCCTGATTGCGGTTATTTAAGTGTTAACGCTGGCTGATTTGCTTCGGCACATGTTCTTTTCAACTGTCACATTTCAGATCAGGAAGCTTCCAACACCGCTTCTCTCGAAGGAGGGGGGTTTCAGGGGCAGTTCCACTAGGGATGTGTCGGGTAGTATGCAGCCCCTTCTCTGAGTTCCGGATGGTCTAGTAAGGTACAATAGAACGATGACTTTATCTACAGATTTTCAAAATACTAAACAAACCGTTCATGAGGAATATACAAAAAATACACGATACCGGCCAATATTCAGATACAGTTTAGCGGAGCAGAAGGGCCGATAAACAGACGAGATTGATTTTAAATCAAAAAATGTCAGAGAATCATGAATACGGAGGTAAAAAGCATAAGCACCTTAGTTCATTAACTTCTTGCTTCAACAGTGCATTGGTTTGCTCTAACTGACGTAAGGTGATGGAACACTGTTCCTTTTCGTTACCCAGTTGCTTGCGATACTTTTTTTGAAGCACTTCATAATTACGTCGCATTTTGTCAACTTTCCTTTTTATCGCATTTAACTCTTCCTCGGGACTGCCAGCTGGAAAACTGTGCTCAATCATATTCAATCTAGATGAAGCTTCTCTGAGCTGAAAACGATACATTACGATGAATTATAAACAAACCTCTGCCTCCTTGGTAGATATCAAGCTTTGTAGCTCCTGATTTTCTCTAACCTTTTGCCGCAGTTTACGCTCCAAGTTCTGCAATTCGGTTTCCCACTCTGTTCTTTTTCTTTCGATGAGTTTGTCAATTTCGATAAGTAAATCTTGCAATTCGCTTTCAAATTCCGGTAAGTGAGGCACCAGAAATCCAAAATTTTTCAAACTGTCGGTGTATTAAGCTCACGAACAGAAAATTACTCTGCAATCGGTGGGCGATTTTTCGCCATTTCCAAGTTTTCACAAAGCGCAGTCTGAAAAAAGGGTGAAAAAACATTTCGGAATTAGGAAAAACGAAAGTAATTTCAGGGTAAGCAACAGAAGACGTTCAGGAAACGATATATGCCATCTTGTTTTTCGCATGTGCATTTTGTCTAGCAAGTCATAAAAATGAGAGCAACCGAGAGGAGGCATTTCCGAAGTTAAATCAGCAGGAAGG
This sequence comes from Fasciolopsis buskii, assembly GCA_008360955.1. Classification (NCBI taxonomy): domain Eukaryota; kingdom Metazoa; phylum Platyhelminthes; class Trematoda; order Plagiorchiida; family Fasciolidae; genus Fasciolopsis; species Fasciolopsis buskii. The sequence goes on from LUCM01008502.1 coordinate 628,884, forward strand.
GATATTTGACAAGGACTGTATTCAGTTTTCAGTCTGAAAAATCCTTAACCTTGCATCAGTGCTCCGGTTTTGATTGCCATACATCACAAATTACTCAAAGAAAACAGAACAAGAAATAGTGAAAGATAAGTGGTAGTACAGTAAGTTGAGGAGCTATACAGAAGAGGAAATGCTCCGAGTGGAAAAACGCTGCTGACCGTGACACAACCATATCATATACTATATTTAACTATTGTTTGGGGGGCGGATCCCGTGGACGCCAGCCCTTCTGTCTAACTGCACCTACACAAACCGGTCCACTGATTAAGGTTTACATACGTTATTTCTGCGTCATCGTTTGGCCACCTCGAACTATCTTGCAACCATTATATGTCCCGCAGAACAGTACACAACGAAGCAGTCGTTCTGTGAGCATGCACAAAACATGCCCCATCCACCTTAACCTATTCTGATTCTGTGTCCGCTTCACAGATTGAACCCCATGACCTAGTCCTGAAACGTCATTCTATACTTTGAAGGAGCGAAAACAAAACTAAAAGCACTTGCACCGTCATTTAGAAGGTTGAGCGGTAAATGAACTTAATTGGGTCTAGACTCAGAAGTACAAAGATACCCTGGTGTTGTAAATCAGGAAATTTACCTCTCGACCTAATATAAGTGACACTATTCTCACATGAGGATAGGAGTATCTCCATCGTTTCAATGACGAAGTAAGAAAGAAAAGATGATGGGGCCAAATCTGAAAAACGCCACTTATCTCGACGAACTCGTAAGCATGATTTCGGCTTCGTCTGTTCGCATGCAGAAACTGGATAAATGAAATGATTTTCTTTAAAACACCCCTCAATGAGGCAGCGTCGCGGAATTGCATGATCCGCTGAGTCGAACGCCCCTTTCAAATCAAGAAACACAGAAATGGTTGGTTTTACGGAACATGTGCCTATGTTCTAAAATTTGTCCCAAAGCGAAAATTTGGTCAACACAACGCCGACCAGGAAGGAAATCGGCTTGGTCCTTACGTATATACCTTTCGCGATTATTAGATAATCGTCAGAGTATAATACCCGCGAGCAGTTTGGATGCGATGCTTACTAAACTAGTTCCTTTGCGGTTTTCACATGATGACCTACCATCCTTCTCCTAAGTCGGTACGATCACCGATCCACATCAGTGCTTAAGAATATTTTCCCTAGTTCAGACTGATCCCAAGAGTTTTGTTAACTCCGATATTAACGTTCCACCTTTCGTTGAAGGAAGATAACAGCCCATCTGGTCTAGCTGCCTTATACCTCTTAAGAAAACCATTCTCTCTGATTAACTTCATTTCGGCCGGAGGACTGGTATCCACCTGCGTTGGCTCACTTTCGGGCAGAAGTAGGAGGTCCACTGTACAGGTGGGCCGACTAGACTGATTCCTATAATGCTTTGCGTGAATGCAGTGAATTTGATTTTGTTGACCACGCAACAGGTCAAAAAGTTATGTAATGGGATCAAACTGTTGCAAGACACGTCGTGCAGTATCTTCGAAAGCGACAGGACTAAACTACATCACTTTCACCTGACGTCACAGACATTATCATCATCATCATCATCGTTCAGCGTTAAACAGCAAGGCAAGCCTCACTGACCGCTGCCTTCCCTCAAAGTTACACGTTTATATAAAAAGAGTGAATATCCAATGGAAACACGGAGTGGACCTGCACATGCGGGAAAAAATAAGATACTGCTGCAGCCAACATACGGAACACAGTCTAACTGTACAAACGCACGTGTTTTCAATCATCCAGATTCGATAGAAAATGACAACGCGACCGCCACTGTTCACGGTTCACTGCCATATCCTTCAGTGTCTCCAGCCAACAAGTCGACGAGTCTTTCGGACCCCAACCACGAAGACGTGAGACACCTACTTTACCTAAGTTCGCTGTACATTTTCTCATCCCACGTTGCCACGTCATCTGTTGGCTTCTTCCATTCCTTAGGAGGAACACAAAATAGGGCACGGTATGGTAGACGAGTGTTCGTCATACGCAACACGTGACCCAAACAGCCTAGTCTACTAAGTTTCATACGCTGAAACGAGCTATTCTCAGAAGTGGCACCCAATACCAGATTCCTAACCTCAATATTGCTCACCTGGTCACTCTATCCAATCCTAGCCATACTACGTAAACATCGGTTGTCGAAAAACTCCAACCGACGAACATCGCCCACACGCATACTCCACGTCTCGCAACCGTACAACAGAACTGAACGCACTGCAGCACGGTACACACGACCTTTCAACTTCAGTGAAATATCAGGCCGACGCCACAAGTGCTTCAATCCAGCGTAAGCTGCACGAACCTTGGATGTACGCATAATTACCTCCGATCCCGAGCTACCATCGTTCGACACGCAGCTACCAAGATAAGTGAAACGGTCTATCATTGTTATTTCCTCTCCATCCAGTATCAAGTTCGGCTCTGCTGTCGTCCAGTCTTGTAACAGTACTTTGCACTTTGAAGGTGCAAAACACATGCCGAACCGAGCAACTGATCTCGACAGTCTATCTAGTGCGCATTGTGCATGGTCCGCAGACTCGAACAGGCACACGACGTCGTCTGCGTAATCTAGGTCACATAGCTTTCCTCCACTTCCCACTTCGACTCTTACATCCCGAAGACCTCCTAAAGCATCTTCCATCACCTCGTCCATGACGAAGTTGAACAAGAATGGAGAGATGGGATACCCTTGTCGAACGACACTAATCGTTTCAAATGAACGTATGCCCTAACGCGACCATAGGTATGCGAGTACAATGCTCGCAACAGGTTCACAAACTTCGTTGGCATACCCTTCCGGTGGAGAGCACCGAGTAGTGCTGGTCGATCCACGGAGTCGAAAGCACCTTTCGAGTCGAGGAAGACTACGATCGTAGGGCGGCGGTGTGTGTGTGTGTGTGGCGCGTGTCGAGTACCTGTCGAAGAATGAATATTTGATCGATGCAACCTCGACCTGGCCGAAATCCGGCCTGTTATTCGCGGATATAACTCTCGCGAATCGGTGTCAAACGGCGCAGCATTATCGAAGCTAACACCTTAGTAACTATCGGAATTAAACTAATCCCACGATGATTGTTGCAGTCACTCCGTGTACCCTTCTTGAAGATGGGTATAATCAATGACTCACCCCACGATAGCAGGATACGCTCTTCGTTCCAAATATCACGAAGCAAAGAGGTAATTGATTTCATCAGCACTTCTCCACCCAGTTTGAAAAGAACTGGGGGAAGGTCGTCGGGACCGGCAGCTTTTCCCCTCTGAAGAAGCGGAATATTTGACTGCACTTCCACTTCCGTTGGGGATCAAGTGACACCTCCCAAGGATTCACAGCTCCAGACATCGGACTAAATACGTTAGCGTGTGACCAGCTAAACTGATCACTGAAATGCTCTGCCCAACGGTCCAGTCTTTCCTGTCTACCATGGACGAGCTTTCCATTTTTGTCGCACACGACTTCACTAACCGAAGTTCGCCGCCCACCGCTGTCGCGCATAAGCTTAAACAGTCTTTGACTGTTACCTGAAGCGGATGCCACTTTCATCTCTTCGGCTACCTTAACCCACCAGTTTTCGCGGTCATTCCTAAGGCTTATGGTCAACTGACGCTGCAACTGCCGACGCATCTTATTTGTTTCCTTACAGTTAGGCAGCTCGCGTTTTTGCTCCATTAGAATTAGCGACGTTTGAGAGATCCAGTGTTTTTGATGAACGCTAGATCTAGGACCTCAGGCGAAATCTGCTGCCAAATGCATAGCCTGACCATTGATCGTCTACATTGCTACTGGTCGCAGTTCTTAGTTCCTCGGACAGACGGATAAGGACGAGTTCATTTGATTTATAAAAATGTGCGCACCCAGTAAGCCACATGAGCAAAAATATTGGTAATTGTTCCTAATTCTACCGGTAAACACCTAATTTACTAAAAGAAAGCATGCCGAGGAAAAGTTGCTCACCCTTGTATAGTGGGTGTAATCCTATTGTCAACTATAAAACTAATCCCCCTTGGCACCCTGACTGCGTCTTGTTCTAGCGGTTGGCCGAGGTCATCATCAATTCTTATGGCATTTATTATTCACAAATTCTGAGTGCTACTTTTCGGAGATCTCGCCGACCACCAATGCTATCGTCCAGAAGAACCAGTTACGTCATTCTTGAGCCCCACGTTACTGCCCATAAGCGAAGTGACTCTCAGTTATAATTATATTTACATTTATAGAACAGCTGCGCATATTCATCCTCAAGATTTGCTGCTGAGCGTAAATCGCACATCTCACGAGGTATAAAGTAAGTTACAACGCAAAGTCGCACGAATCGCGGTGAAATAGTTTTCAGAACTTCTAAGGAAATCAGTTCGATTCGTACTAGAATCTCACTTAAGTCGTTAGGAACGTGAGTGCATGACGAATCACAAGTTGATTCGTCGGAGGATTTTTGTCGGTTAGGCAAAACTAACCTTCAGGAACAGGACAAGACAGCATAAATTTTCTTCTCAGTAGCATGTTTTGCATACGGATGGAAGGAAAAAACTTCCCCTGAAGCATAATACCGGTTTCGTGGTTAGTGCTCGTCAGATATGCGTACCCTGTTCAAAGAAAAATCCTTCGACAAATCACCACGTGAGTCTTAAATGGACTTTATGTAGTGGCATCGGTCTTTTGGAGAAAATCGAATATTCCCGGACATTTTCTCTAAGATGCCTGATGCCTGCGGCCTGATATTTATTCTGTGACGTCTATTGGGTTGCATTGTTTTATCGCACACCAGATCTGTTCGTTTCCTATCGTGCGACATTTTTCGAAAGTTCTCGCTGTCAAATCGCCTCGACCACGCGGCACCTCTTTGCTTTCGTTTGCAATCTCGCGCATTGCCATATCGGCACTACGTTAGCACCACGATATATACAACACAATTTTTTCATCCAGGTCTTCTTTATTCTGTCGACTGAGGGGCTTAGTTAACTGCGGTATGGGAGTCAGATAGAAGCAATGTTTTGGGTTGTGATTTCAAAGTCTTCTGGATTCTCATCCATTTAAGCTACTAACGATTCGAATGAGATTCTGATGGGGAACTAACAAAAGAGTGAACAAGTATGAGGATGACTGAACATTAGAGTACCGGATACACATGCCTGACGGGCGGCAATAGCCGCAAAACCGGTCGTGTACCCCCGGCGAAATTTTGTTCACCTATCAGTATGCAAAACATGCTACTGATAACGGGAAGCAGTTCGAACTTAGTGTCAAACTGTGAGCATATTTCATTTTCCGCATGCGGCACACTGATGCAAAACACGTTGTGATACGTTTTTCTATTGGTCATCAGGACAACTTTCTGGCACATAACTTCATAAAAATGTTTTTCATCAGTTTCTAGATGTTTTACCAAACGAAAATTTCGTTGAGCGAACAAAAGCTTCGTCAAAAACTGGTATATCAAGTAAAATCAAGCAAGACTAGTGCGCACGCCCAAATGCCGTTTATTATTCGGTGCATGCTCTTTCCATGTTCGGTACTTATCAAAGGAACATTCTATTTTGGCAAGTTTGACTTATCATGATGTATCTTTCAATCTTCCGAATTATCAGTTTTAAACTGAAAATCTATTCACGTTCCGGAGGTCAACAGGTAGAACCCAGACGAAGTCTAGCCTCTAAAAGTCAGATGCGTAGACGGCATCCGGTTCTACACGTTCAACTACGTTATTTCACTGAATAAAAGTACATAACTTATTTTTACTTCCGCACAGCTATCTGTCGCGCTAGAATAAGTGGGCTTCGAGGACATCGCGTATTGCTGCTGATTACGCAATGCAGCTGAAGGTCATCTACGAGCCGATCGCGATCCAGTTCTTTCTCATCTCCAGGCTCCGATATGAGCAAACCATCGAGGCCAAGGGGCTAGATAGATTTAGTTACTTCGATAGTTATCTCGAACCCCGTGGCCGTATATCAGATGAAGTATTTCCACGCATACAGAACGTCCGATTGGCATTTGCTAACTCAAGGTATTTGTGGCATCGTCATGACATCCAGTTACAGATCAAAGGTCGAGTATATGCAGCAAGTGAGGTCGACACTGCTCTACGACTCGTTGGGAGCAGGAGAGATGAGAAGACCTCCAGTGTTTGAACACCACTGCCTTTGTAATTTTAGTAGAATATGATGGGACAGTTGTATGAGTAAGTTTAAGTGCAAGGTACTAAGTCTTGGGTTTCAATCTGTGAAATGGGCACAAAATCAGAATAGGTTAAGGTGGATGGGGCATGTTTTGTGCATGCTCACAGAACGACTGCTTCGTTGTGTACTGTTCTGCGGGAAATATAATGGTTGCAAGATAGTTCGAGGTGGCCAAACGATGACGCAGAAATAACGTATGTAAACCTTAATCAGTGGACCGGTTTGTGTAGGTGCAGTTAGACAGAAGGGCTGGCGTCCACGGGATCCGCCCCCCAAACAATAGTTAAATATAGTTAATGATATGGCTGTGTCACGGCCAGCAGCGTTTTTCCACTCGGAGCATTTCCTCTTCTGTATAGCTCCTCAACTTACTGCACTACCACTTATCTTTCACTATTTCTTGTTCTGTTTTCTTTGAGTAATTTGTGATGTATGGCAATCAAAACCAGAGCACGGGGGTGCGAGATTATGATTGTACAAACTAAACCGAACTATCTGTCCGAATTTACGGCTGGCGTTTTGTGTTCCTTTTAAACTGGTTTATATCAGTTTCGTTTGTGCAACCATTAGACTTGCACGAATAGGCCCTTCCTTTTATTTTTACTTCGCAGCATCGATTAATAATATCTGTGTATATACGTCAATATACACATATTTTCAACGAATCACAGTTGTGGTTCTTCTGTGGACTCTTCAACAAAGAGCTTCCATGCACATTTATGGCGCCACAAATTCGATCCTGGTGAGACACATACTATGTAAATAAATGTATATATATATATATATATAT
>LUCM01008502.1:640473-652295 GCA_008360955.1 Fasciolopsis buskii
CAGGTCTAAAAGAAAAGCCGCGGTACCCCACATATTACGACTGTGTCGTAAGTTACACTTAGAAATCCGTTACCTCTTAAGGTGAAATTCCTAACGAATGTAAGAACACCAATATTCGGCGATGGAACTCGGGATGTCCTCCGTCAGTTGATGACGACACCAATCCTTGGGCAGTTGAACATGAAGTGCCCATGAGAAAAAGGCTGTCTGATACAAGAGTTCGAGCACTAGCAACTGCTAAGTTTGAATTTGTGTGGCTTCAATGCTGTAGATGGTGTATGCCTTATGGGCTATCCTGGGGCCACTGTGCAAACCATCAGAGAGAAACTGAGTCCGTGCGCCGCTTATGACGACAGGGCGAACTCAAGGAGCATTGGTGTGCAATGTTCCCTGACAGAGGCACGTCAGTCGTTAGCTGTTTTCGACGCAGTCTATATTAATAGGTGAGGTGTGCATCCGAAATGAAACCCATCGCAACGTGCGTAGCTTTAGATGTCGATTTAGTTATACGTACCGAGCAGTTTCATTCTGCATTCTTATTCAAGCCGAAAGTGCACACAATGCAGTTCGTGCACCATTTTATGTAAGGTTGCGTCTAAAATATCACTCAGAAGTATACTTCTACAACTACATCTATTTATATTGGCGACAAATGTCCTACTTTGACACAAAAGATTAATAACTCCACTCTCTACTTTCTTTTTTAGATCAAAAGAAATTTACAGGAAAATGCGTCACCAGCGACCAACTAACAAAAGAAGCTGGAAACCAGCAAATCCTTATTCAGTGTACATATTCTTTCCTAAATGTGTTGATAAAAGATATACATAAGCCAGAAACTTCCATCTGTTTCTGGTGGTTTCAGTTATGCGCGTGGTACACCGCGAGATAAGTGCACGTCGAACCGTTACAACGCCTAGTGAGCCGTGGAATTTAAGTTCGTCTTAGGCTATTCACGCAGTTGAATAGATTAGTATTGTGATTGAGGAAACCGAATTTGGCTTGAGTTAAAAGTACTGCTTTTAGGTGAATTTGAAAAACGACCCGAAACGGTCAATATTTTGTGTCACAGGTACAGGGATGTCCCGGGACTAATGCGGGAGGTTAGGCGGTTAACCGACAGGAAAATCTGGCAGCAAATAATTGCCCTAAATGAATTCCCGAAGCTTTTATTTAGGTCAATTTCTGTTATGGTCGATTACTACCAGTTACACATAACTGACCATAACTGAAGCGCGGTTTAATCATATCTCCCATTCAGCATTTCTGCCGACCCCTTCAACGTAAATGGATTTCTTGCTCTAGGGCCCGAATCCCGCAATCTTCGCATTTGTTTCTCCGCCGCCAGTCTCAGGTCAGACCGGAATATATCAGATCATGTGACTTGGTTCCACGAGATTGGCGGGCTACTGAACTGTAGCTTTCTGATGTCCCGGATTCTGTTGGCAGGTTTACGTTACGATAACACACTAAGGTCCTCGGAGTACGTTTGCTGCCAACGATTTTTTTTGTCCGATCTACTGATAGGGAGCTGTTCATTTCAATTCAGTTTAGTTCGCGCAGGACAGTAGTGAACTAAACAGCCAACTGAGCACCGGAGTTCCTCCGATGGTATGCGCGAGATTTAGCATCCGGCACTGCCAGTCTTGTTTTCTAGTTCCAATTCGGTTCGCTGCACAAGTCCCTTGTTCGTTAAAATGGGAAAGGAATAGAGACCTCTTCTCATCCTTGAGGCGAGAGAACAGGCATTATGCTCGCGTTCCATTATTTCTTTGACGAATGTCCTCACCACGCGATCTGTCCTGCAACACTCTGTAATCTAGCTCTCTAGTACCTGGAGTAATTCATCTCATCTAAGATAGTGTTTTAAATGTGCTCACGCCTCCAGTACCTACTAATTCTGATGCTAGCTTGCTCAAAGCGTCGACCACTCTGTCGTAGAAAAAGCTTTCAAAGCGGAACTGCGGCAGCTTTGCACCACTGCTTCGCGTTCTGTCCTCGGTAGCTTGCTCGAAAATGCCACCAGTCTACCCTCGTCGAATCCCCGGGTAACTTGAACGCTTCAATCATATCACCCCGAATCTACGCTCTTCCATTAGATACAGGCTTAGGTCATTCAACCTCCTGATGTACGACTTGCTTCTTTGTCCCTCAACCATTCCAGTGGCCGGTGGTTGAACACTCGAGGTAAACTACGTCTTTTTTTAAGGGATGGTGCACGTGCCTGTATGCATGCCTACAGTACCGCACCGCAGTACTCCAAATGTGACCTGACTATCGCCTTCTAAATGCTTCGGGTTTCCTACAGGAAATCGCGGGTTGCAGCCTGAAGATCTACCCTCTTGCTTTCCTCGATGCAGCCTCACACTGCTTAGCCCACTTCCAGTCTGCGGCCATGACTATTCCCAAGTCCTCTGTCGCCGGACCGCACCAATTGAAAACTTTCAATTCTCACCCAATACAGTCAGTCCTTCCGAGGTAGTGGTTAGTACTTTACTATCGTTTAGTGGCATATCCCATCCAGGTCAAGCATTTGTTCCACCTCTCGTCAATCCCCCCCGACCGCTCGACCCCGCAGAACTTCACGTTGTCCGCGAAGACGAAACATGGTAGCACCGAATGTGCCGCAAGGTCGTTCACGATGGGGAGGAACAGTAGCAGTTCAAGAACTGACCCTTGTGACATCCCGTTGGATACCTCTAGTCGCCCTGAACTTTCGTTTCCTACCCTGACATAGAAGGATTTGTTCGTCAGGAAATCCGAAACTCAGTTTAACACAAAGGCTCTTGTTGCGAAATACTGAATCGCATTCATCAGCAGTTGATGATATACCGAATCAAACGCCTTGATGAGCTCTAAATAGCATACCTTTACAGCAGTTTCGTCATCGAGTCTCACCATGACCGCTCCTAAAACACCAGGAAATTTAACAGACATGATTCTTTCTCAGCGAACCGATGCTTTGCTTCACACGAAAGTGGCTATTTCATCAGATATTTGTTCACGTGCTCCGTCTCTAATCTCGCATACGCTTGCAATAGGTACACATGAAGCTCGCAAGCTGATAGTTTTCTGGCTGTGCGCGCGGACCTCCCATATGGAAATCTATCACAGCCGTTTTCTTTCAGTAGAATGGTAGTCTGGTTTGCCTCACTGAGCCCTGGAAATGACTATACACATGTCTACTCAGTTTATCGCTTAACGCTTTGAAGATTGCTGATGGGATCCCGTCCAATCGCCCCATTTGTTCTGGTTTACCTCTTTCAGTACCTCTAGCGTGTATGCAACTGCAGTTGGGTGATCCTGGTCGTAACAACTGGGTAGTCAGTGACCAATTGCTGACCATATCCGGCCGGTGAAAAATTGCAAATTATTTACCGAGAGCGTTGGCTTTACTTCTGTCATCGTACACTTCCTCAAGAGGTGAGAGTCACTACATCTTTTATAGTTGCTCCTTTTAATGCACAAATCAATAGTGCCTTTTGTGGTTCTTTTCAACATTTTCTGCCAGAGTTAATTCGAAATTTCTCCCGACGTCCTTTCTACTTTTACCGCCTGGTTCCTAAGCCTCGCTTGCTGCCCCCAGTTCCCTTCCGTTTTCGAGGATATGTGCTTCCTCCAGCTCGTCTGTAATTTTCATTGTCCCCCTTACTTTCGGCCAGCACTAGTCTGGTTTCCGCCTTTACTTTTTCTCCAACAATGGACGAAATTCGTCCTGGGGCAAATGGAAGTTCTTCTTGAATTTGTGCCAGGTCACTTCAGCATCTTCAGTCTCGTCGCTAATAATGCATTCCGGTGGACCTGAACTAGCCTTCAAATATCCTAAATCCACTTTTCCGAAGTTCTCGCATAGTTTCATACGGACATGCCAAAGCCCGTAGATAAAGGTTTTCGCCACAAGACCACCCTTGCCTAGCGGTTTTTGACCAAATTAGCTATGGAGTTCATCTGCACATTTAGTGACAACCAGCTCCAGGAGTGATGGCCGTTGACCCGATAGAAACTTCGCGTTTTTCCCCACGTTTTGGGTTATGGTCCCCTCCTCTAGTCCTCGTATGAACATATCCTCCGCCATACCGTGTGAATATATCCCGGCACCCTATTCAACCCATGGAATATTAAATTTCCCAAATACTAGCGACGCGTTTGCTTCCAGAAATGTTTACTCTGGTGGCTGTGTCCGTTGCCCATCCTCCATTTCTATGGCGCTCGATCATGTGTAGAAACATGGAACGGCTAATGCTTATTTGTGATCTGAATGAAGACCGAGCACATCCGTTTATTTGTGACACTTTTATTTATTTAGGACTCTCAATGCACCGGGTCGCCCTTTGACAACGAGCCTTCTATGCTTCTTGCATGCCACTGGATTTATCCTCCTGCAAATTTAGTGGTTTGCCGCTTGCTGTGAAATGTAGTCCGTTTTAGAAAGCTACATCTCAGAGCCCCCAAATATTGTGGCTTTACTCTCCCCAACATGGGCATTTATCTCCGTTCTTTTGTTCCTTATAGTGCATGTGATGGCGCAAATAGCGATCGACTTTGCTTCTTTCCCCCAGTTTATACTAAGTCGCACTCCATCTTGGGCCTTGGTTGCAACAACCAAGTTGTTATCTCGCTGCTCGATATGTGTTCTGCAAATGGAGAGCTACGAGCTTCATGGGGGATTCTGCCTTCTGACTCCGTCTGCCAACCGCGCCCTGGATGTTTGTGCACAGTACTGCGGTGTCTTTCCACTCATCCCTAGTTAAATATCAAGGCCTTCGTCTCTGTCACCTTCAGTGAGCTTGTGCATTTATACACGATTTGGTTTAACTGTGCCTGAGCAAGTAGGCACAGTGCCGTTTTTAGTACATTCTCGGTCACCGCTACTGCGCGATCCCCTTAATCTATGCTCCTTAGTTTGTGTGGCCGTTTCCGGGAGAGTTTTCTAGGCGGTCTGATGCATCACTTTTGCCAAGGGTTATTAGCAGCTTTGTCAGAGCTTCTCAAGGCTCGTCGGAATCCCGTTTCTCCGTCCGGAACGATAGGACAGCGGACACCTGTGCCACTGTGAACAAATTCAGCTCCGGTTTGAAGCTGGTCTCTGGCCCGTGCCTTCGCATATCTCACCAGCATCGATCTAGCTGTATGTTTGGGCATCGCCCAAGTATTTATTCAGTGCAACCACTTTGAACCGCTGACCAGGTCCGAACCAGCCACCTTTGGAAGACCCCTTAGTTTTCCAGAGTACAGGCCCCCTCTGGCCCTAGATTCCCCAAAGAACGGATCCTCAGTCTTGATAATCAATGGGCCTCTATGTTCAGCGTCGGCCAGCCTGTGAAATCTCCCCAATTCATGCAGCTGACGATCAAGCCCTTCACTTTTCGCTCCCTGGACCCTAAGTTTCTTTTATGAGGCTCCCCGGATTGCCGTCAGCTTAAGTTCGCGAAATATGTCCTGTAATTTGTCCTGCGTTCCATTTCTGAGATTGCCTATCATTCTGTGTGACCTTTTTGATGATTCTTGTCCGAATTTAGACCACATCCGGGAGGGTGCGTATTAGGAGCCTTGGTGACTCCATCTTGTTTGGCAAACTTTTTTAGGGATCTCTATGCATTTGGCCATTCTGTATGTCCTTCGGGTAGCCATGTTGAATCTTTGGCACATCCACCCCGTGCCATCGAGTTTCCCGTGAACACCGACGTGCTGAGTTTGTATGCCACAGCATCCCACATGCGCGCGGCGCGCGCACAAATCGCAAGCAGTGACGCTGACCACCAGCTTTCCTAAGTTTTCTGACAGAAATAGAAATAACATTAGAGACGCGACCAAATTATTTTATAGATCTTAGCGGGCAAAAACAAAAGCATCAAGATTTTGCTCTAGGATGAAAAGTCCCTTAAAAAACGGTTGACTGAAAAGATTGGCATTCCCTCCAGCAGTGGAAAACTACATCACCGGAAATAACTGAACCTGGAAAATTATGATAGCATCGAAGAATGTTTTTGACTGTCCAGATAAAATTTCTTCGAAGACTGCACGAGAAAACAAGGGTGAATGGGAACCGCCGATAGTCACCCTTTTTGCCTGGCCGTTGCCGTGTATTTTTGCTGGAGTACGCGGAACGCAACGCATGCCCTAAATGAAGAATTCGAACGACTTATAACCTATACATGCTACATTTTGTTTTAATCTTCGCCTAGGGGCATTTACGTCAGTGAACCCATGTCTGTAAGACTGCCTTTTTTGCTTACAATGGCTGCCACAACGAAGGCAGTTGTGTGTGTAAACCATTCTCTTTTGTTATTGAAGTGCGCTCATTTGCCGTATTAAGGTTTTAAAAGTTTTCAGGTTAATTTTTTGGCTTTTGAAAAGCTCACGATTTCGTTCATTGATGACTTCACGAGTGAAAATAGTGCAAGTTGGTTGCGCGTTTACGCGAATGCATTGTCCAACAATTTATCTTGTTACAAAGTATCGTTGGGATTCCCCTGCGGATTTTACTTGACTTGGTTCGTGCCCAACAGCGAGGCATCGTAGTGCCATTATTAATTTTCCTCTCCCTTGGGAAATGCTGAGTAAACAAGATATTGTCTGAAAATGGCTTCGTGATAGTTGCTATTGTTATTTTCATGGCACAGATGCTCACACGAATCGATCGGTGGTGACCCATCGGTTTTCGCTGGAACTTGTTTTTCTAAACCAGGATCGCATATAGACTCTTTGTTCATCATGATTACGTTGCAAAAAATGCGAATTCATTGGCTGTTCCTTACTAATAATCTGCTCAAGGCATACTGAGAATAACGGTACCTGAGTTCTTGCTGCTAAGTTACCGTGAACCAAAGCCGCGGTTTAGTGTACTAGCGTTTCTACTTGAACTGGCAAATATGCTGTCCATTTCTGAAGTTTTGGCACGGTTTACGGCCACCATAGATTTTACGGATCCAGCGTGCATTTTAAATCGTCCGCGGCAGACTGCCTCGTGCCGCTGCGAGAAAACGTTGAGTTGCCAAAATGACCGAAGGGGTACATTAAAAGACCAATGCTCGCTGAAGGGCAACACTAATGAACACCAGGGAAAATTAGGACAGTTTCAAATGTACCCCAGGTTCAGCGAACAAAGTCGCTGACTTAAAAAAGAATGGGAAATCGCTTAATGGATTTCTTGCGTCAAGCAGGACCTTGAACTGAACTCAGGATACTCCTTGTGACACCCCTCTTAGACCACCCGGTCAAAATGAACCATCCAACAGATGCACGCAGTGGTCCCACAGTGCGCTGCACTCAAGGTAACTGCATCCATCATAATGAATTCACACCGGACTAAGCTCTTTCGGTCCTACGGTGTTCTGGATAAAACCAGCGAAGCGGTAGCTGAAAATGAGTTGGAAAATGCAGCTTTAGCTTGCAGAAATTTGCGGGAAGAAAAAAGAAAGGAATGGGAAGGATGGTTTATAGCCCATAGATCGTGAAAGCTGCCGGCTGCCGCTGCGAGCTCCACTAAGAAGCGAACTCTTTTATGGAAGCGGAACGATTCTGGAACGGTCTGCGGCGATACAAGTTGTCCGTAAGTGTATGGAGGTTATGCGCAGATTTGGTTTATATTTTTGTGTACTTGCACGCCTTCGATGCTGCCATTCATAGGTCCCTTGCAGCTCCTTTCGCTGCATTCAGATGTTCATCATGGGTGTAAAGTTTGGAGCCGTGAGCAATCCGAGATCCAAGAACTTGTCAATGGGGCTACCGGAATGCCAACACCATCTAGGAGCTTGGGCCTTTTTCCATCGTCATCATGTATCGGAAGGCTGGACCTACGGTTTTCCAGCGCCAACTGGCATTATACGCATCAACGCACCCTCCTCTGGCCTTGAAGTACCGTGCCTGTCTTGCGCCCGTCTATCAGTTTCATATCACCTGCAAAAAGTAAGTAAAGTCCTTCCAGTTCGTTGGTCAAATTGATGATGAAGATCAGAAAATGAAGAGGCCCCCTACTCATCAGTATGACATACCGCGAGACACTTTCCTCACTTCTGACCCGCATCTTTCCAACTCCACGCAAAGCTGTTTGTTGCGGAGAAGTTGGACAGCACAGAGGAACTGGCCGTATGCTATCCTGCACTTTTAGGGTCTGTTGACCAGCAACTTATGTTTGACTGAATCGAAAGACTTTCGGAAATCGCGGCAAGTTGGGCCGTGCACGATCCACCGAGGTGGTTGGTGCCGACGAAGTGCGAGCGTAAAACACACCAAAAACGTAACAAGTCAGGATCACCTCCTGTATTTTCGGAACCACGAATATGAGGCTAGCGAGTCAAAGAAATAATATAACCATTTTGATACATTCGGCTTGCTGGAGTAAGACCTGCGAAAGATTCTAGTCCGTGGGAACCTGATGCAACCTATGGATGGGGAAAACCACGGAAACGTTTATTGGCAGCAGAGTTCATGAGATAACTGAACTGCGAATGAACTTGGTGATTCATATTATGCGTGCCTTGTTCGCTTGAAATTTTGTTTATTCCCACTCACCGGGCGATTTTGACACTCGCCTTTTGGGGGTCCGCGTTGATCACGGTGGTATTTCCTTGTAGTGACATTGGGTCTCGTCCCACATCTTTGCGATCGTATACTTTGGGTTCCTTTCAACTGGTCTATTGATCAACCTTATGCTCCATGTGCTAGAATTTCCGAATCATTCGTGTTTTTAATTTGGTGTTCGACTTTGGCTAAGTACTGCTCAAATGATGTTCACAATGCGCAAATCGACTAACTTGGGACAAGAGAGCATTCGAAATGCACAGGAAGGGAACAGAAATGCAGCATGGCGAGGAAGTAACCCGGCAAGTCCCTGCTGAAATATCCGTTGCTATTGATTTCACCAGGTCAGTTATATCCCCGAGCCCAGCTAGTTCTAGAGGCAAGCAGGGCAAAAGGAAAAGTTCACGACATGTCGAATCTGGTGATAAAGATGCAAAACTGCGCTATAATCTTAGATAGCCTGGGCCACTGGCACGACCTGGTCCCAGTGTTCACGTCGGAATGTCTTTTCCGTTATCTGCCAAAAAAACTACTGGGATGGTTGGCCGATGAAACGGAAGTCGTAGGCCGCGATGACAGCGAGTCCAACTTTAACTATTTGACGGATTACTTAGACCGGTAGGCGAAAATTGTCAATGGTAAATTCGGTTGTTTAGCCTGAGGCAGTAGCAGACCAACGCCATTGTCTGCTTCATTAGCATGAATAAGTAGCATCGTGCAACACTGCCAAATAAAATCCCGCTGGTGTGAGGTCGGCCGCCTAGTCAAACATAACGAATTGCTCCAGCAGGCTAGGTTAGTGCACGCACTCTGTGCTATAAAGACCCATGTGGCTTGTTCGTCTTTTCATACCACCGAAAATCATGTTTGCCTAGGCAAAGTCTCTGTGGCAGTAGTGATTACTGTTGGGTTGGTGAGGGTGCTTGCCTTCTTTGACAGTGGGTAGGATGAGTGAACAATTTGCTCAAAACTAATTTCAAAGGCCGCGTCGCCTTTTGCAGTGAGCATGGTGTGCGGGACGCAGGCCGTGGCTGCCGGTTGAGTGAAGGCGCGACCCGTTTTGTTGGGCATCAAAGAACAGAATGAAACAACGGACGGACCATCTGCAAATGGGAGGCTCAAAATCCGTTGATTATCTTTTGCCTAGGTAACAGTACTTGCAAGACGTGAACGTGGCCATTTGTGAAATCAGGTTTGACCAGCTACGGGAGCGCGACGTTCCCAATTCGTACCGAATTGCAAAGCATGCAGTCAGTGGTACTCAGACGCTATATGCCGGGCGCGTTGCACCAAGTTGGGTGGCATATGGTACTTCGCTCGAAAAGAGTTTGGTGGACTACATCGCTCCTGGGCAGGAAAGATTAGGAAAAAGGTAAACCGGCTTTACGACCAGGAAATTTGTGATGTAGGGGTCATCACCCCAAGGCATCAAGGGAAACCGCGGCGTTAGAGGCAATGGGAGAGTGGACGAGAATTTCTCGGATCGCTTTCAGTTGTGGCTTCCGTGGCGTCCGCAGACCGAACCCGCAGTGAACAAAAGCATACGTGCTTCAAACGTTGTCAAAATTGAATTAAAGATTTTGCCTTGACAGACGGCTGCTTGAATTATACTCCGAGGATATGATGCACAGTAACATCCTCGGGTACGCTGAAATGAAAGTCTTTTGCACCACAGAAGATATGTGATATTTAAATCTCAATCCTTTGCTGAACCATGGGAAATCCTAAAAATCTCCCGTAATGCCTGATTGGCAGCAAGGCTTCAAGGAACGTGTCCTTCGAAGTGGCAAAACTGCATTACACCCGTGATCGATCTACTATGCCGTTCTCAAATGGGTAAAGTCGCAATATCTACCATTATAAGAAGTGTCCTCGCAGTTCAGGGTGCTGGACAAAGATCAAAACGCATTGTATTTCTTGTAGTGGGCCGAATATGACGTGGACCAACCGGTAGTGGAGCATGAGATGAAGTCACACACATTTGGTGCAGTGCTATTGACGTTTTGCGTAAATGATTCGAGACCACAAGAGGCAGGATTGCGCAGTGTCCAATCCTGCACACTTCCATCCACTTACCAATCAACCCTACTTAGATGCATATCCGCCACTCCAATGCCCCTTTCCAACTGTTGCACGCCCAAGTCCTCACCCCAATTACCATTATCCTCATAATTTTGCACGATTTACCCCTGGATCCTCCCAGGCTACCTGGCAAACTTTTGATAAATGTGTTTCGCCCATTGAGCCACAACCTCTCATGAGGCCCCTTTACCAACACACTCTTGTCCAGCGCTTAACCCAATTGCCTCGGCTAGAAAACAGCTTTCCTAACTCCCGCGAATTCAAAAAGTAACGCCTATCCCCAAAAATTCATGCACATACCCGCTAACCGGCTTTTCTTACGGCATTTTTCAAAGACCCCACCCACTAACCCCCTAGATTGCCAGTCCCGCCGTGACAAGTTAACAATTTGGCCACCTAACACTATACCACCCTCACTGATACCATATCATCCACACTGGCATTCTCTAACAACCGGCCCATTAACTCCCAAGTTTCTTCTATCACCTTGGTCTTCAGCTCACGAATCCCTTATAAAAGACAGTCCCTCGCCGACCAGTATACCTAACTCTACTGAATTTACTCCCTTATCACAGCTATGCACTATCCGAACCTCTAATGCATCCCTTGATTATTTGATCCCCATGGAACCCACCTCGTGGATATCACGTGGACTTAAATGTTCCAGTGAATTTTCCCTACTCCTCTTGAACTCCTGATCACTGACTCATAAAGTAAGGGAGCTGAGACTGTTAGCAGCTGAAAGCTCCTACGATATTATTTTGGTAACAGACTTGGCTAACAGACCACAGTTTCACTTCGACGTTTTCACTGGCGGGCTACACGCCCTTCCAAACCAATAGGTCAAATCGTAGAGGAGGTGGTTGTCTAGCCTACGTAAAGCAGCCACACAAAGCTTCCGTTCTCCATCACCCACTTCTTGATTCTATCCCTGACACCATTTGGCTTCTGGTACAATTACCTGAGCTCCCAATCTACATAGGATGTGTTTACCGACCACCAAGTTCAAATAGTTCCGATATTTCTCGTCTAACCCAAGCCTTCATTTATCTTTCTGGTCTCCCCCCCCAGCCGTAAGATAATTGCAGGTGACTTCAATGCTCCTAAAATTTGTTGGTCCTCTTTATTGGCTCCACCTACCTTACTCAATTTTGTTTCTCAATCGCACGCTGAAGGATGGACTCAGCATGTGACTACGCCCACAAGGTTACAGAATA
>LUCM01008502.1:662746-684494 GCA_008360955.1 Fasciolopsis buskii
TCCCCATCCGTACTGCTGACTAAGATCGAAAGATGCGACAACGTAAATGACAGCGTAGAGGACATTCTTGGCTAGTGTATTCAGGGAATGTTCATACACATAATTTCTCTTATCTGACTTGCTTCCCTGTACAGCTTACCGCCATCCGCATGTAAATATAACCACTATCATTGGAGTTCCATATTGGAAGCTTCACAAATTTCCTGCAGATGGTTTGGGACAATCTTCTTTCGCGCCCAGCATTATTTCAGCCATTTGTTGTCAACCACGTGTCTCATCCAATTTGCCTGACGTCCCGCCTGGTTTTCACCACTTCCATCCAATTAGCACATTAGAACTGCTTGTCGTCTCTTCAGCTTAACTTTTTCGTCCTCTACGTAACGCTCCCGACGTTTGGTGTCTCTGGCCATTTATCGATATCCACCTTTGGGCTCCATCCATGTTGTGCGGCAGCAATGAGCACATTTAGTGCACTTAAACAAGAAATGACCCGTAGTCCGCTGCTTGCAAACAGTCCCAGGTAACTCTTTTTGATCTTGAAAATTAAATTTACTATTTTTTCCTTCCGACTGGCATGCTTGTGCTTTCCCCATTGCTTTGCTGCATCTCATTTCACTTTCCAGTCGGCTTCTGCAATAACTCAATATTGCTTCCACTCTCTTGTCTCATTCGACTTCTAACCAGTACATTTCATATGCATCTGTTATGTCGCAGAGTTTGGTTGGTCTATGCACACACTGAAGCACAAGACATAAGTACCAGCGGCGCACGATATCACAGGAGCACACAGCCTGTGGTCTAGTAGGACACGAACACACACACAGAGGTTGCAGACACAAAAAGTTCGGGCTCAAGACTCAAGGCCCGTAGTCGCACAACGAATGGGACAGATCTGCTGCTCCCTTGAATGGGCAGCCACACGGAACAATAAGCGGCGCGAAATACGAACAGCTAGCCCAGCCCGCTAGCGGAAGAGAGAAGACGAACACCGAGTACTGCCGCGCGTTTATTGGCGACCCACCCACACGAGTCAGAATTAAAGTGAGCTCTATCGTTTATATAGTTTTGTTGGGTGGCCTTGCTCGATGTGTGGACTAGCTAATCACTGAACGGGCTTCTATGAATCGTTTCGCGGCCATATAAAGATATCCGCGCAATATTTAAAATATCGTCAATTTCGAATTACTGAGAAAAGGACAGATTCTTTTTGAAAATTAATAGCAGGAATGAAATCTGCGGTTCCAAAACCCTTGGATTGGGCATCGACCATAACAGCATCATCCTTGTAAAATTCTATCTTGCTTTGACTATGCCTTACGCAAATTGAGAAATATACAGTATTATTATTATCATTTCAAATTGGCGGGCAATGGTGGATAGTGGTAGCCGAAGTTTTAAGGTTGATGACTACCTCCGTTCACTCGGTGAGGAGGACACGGAGTGGTTAGGGGAACTTCTACAGAACAGCGTTCCCTACTCAAATTTGGATGTCCAAGGATCCCTTGGCCTTAGAAGTCATCTCCTTAAGCGGAGAGGCAGTAAGAACATGGCATCGGAGTCACATATGTTAAATGTTGACTCAATAATCTGGTGTGTATATGGTCAAATCTCTTGAGTCAGCCCTCAGTAACAGCAAAATGGAACACTTGAAGCGCGCGTAATCCCTGGCCATCTATCAACAAGGATTTAAACATTTGCGGTTTTGCGCGTCCCACGTGATAACCGTACTTTACGAAATCGCTGGCCGGCTGCAATCCGGGTGAACTGGCGTAAGTCTGCTTCTCAGATCTTCTGAGAGCCTTAGAAAAGGTGAAGCCCAAACTGCCGAATAAAAATTAGAGTACGCTGGACTGTAACCGATGAATTGGACCATGCCTTGTTTTAAAGGGATACAGTTTCGGGTTAGAGTGAGGAACTCTACGTTGCGAGGCAATCCAGTCATTTTTCCGTTCGTCTGCGATGTTTTCGGTTGGCGCCAGCGATCTGTAAAATGTTCTGATAAATTCATGTTTCAATTTTATGGACAAACTTGCGACCATGGATAATGTTCACGGGTTCTGGTAACCGTCATCTGGAGAACATCTAAAAATACTCACAGAATCGTGGCCTGACACAGCTTGAGGATTCCCCACGACCTAATATGAGAGAAACCTCCACCTGCCTTTAAATTTGGCCTGCGGTCAGCCAAACAGCATTGTCGCGGACCAAGTCTGTGAGAGACGTGGTAACGACCATTTTGGCAGACTCTAAACTCTTTCCACAGTGCCAGAGAGCGGCCAAGGTAAAAAGAGGATAATAACACCATCAAAATGTGGAATCTGACTTTCAGAAACCAGAAACTCATCCTCATGTACGTGGTGGTTTCAGACTGCACCTGGAATACTGCTTACAGTCGTGGAAGCCTCATCAAACAAAACATATTGGAGCATCTGAAAAATCACAACACCGACTCAAGAAGTGGTTTACAAAATGTAGGGAAGTGCCCCATGGCCAGAAGCTCACGTAGCTGGAGCCGCTCATACTGAATCAAGAAAACAGAAGGCTTGCATAAAAGCCTCTTAAACATAAAGCGAGTTTTGGAAAACTACTGGATATATTGTGTTGTTCTGAAATCGTCAGCAGAGTAAAAATCGCTTTGAGAAAGCAATTCGGCAAACAAGCTCGTTTTCAGTGATTCGTACTCATGCCGTTACATCACTATATATCTTGACAAACATTTTCACTATAGGAGGGATTGGATTAGTCAGATACAAATATGGATGGGGAAGAGATTTGTGGTGCTACATGCATAACCTGAATACACAAGAATGTGTTGTGTTAATTGTTCTGTTATCTAAGTTCGCATCGGGACGGAGGGTGAGCCAGGGGAGTTGAAGCGAAAACAAATTGTTTTTGAGAACAAAGTGAAGGATTTTGAAGATGGATTACGACAGCTCCCGCAGTGCTCAAGAGGCGACACTTTGCCAACCTGGATTGTTGATCTCTGACCTTATACAGGGTCCGGAAAGCTTGCGTCACATTCACGGTGTGGTTAGTCTGTGCTAGATGTGAAACCACTGCGCTATTAAGCGACTCAATTATTCCAGTGCCTAACCATGCCGGGCGGTGCTCACGGATGGGTTCAGACAAGCGCATGGTCGTGCGGCCGATGTACATTGTCCCACAGGAACATGTACATGAATAGATACAGAACGAGGCTGCAGAAGCAGATACTTTGTCTTTCAACCATAATGACACTACGGAGCGCGATTTGAACAGGATACGAAGTTTCGCTGCGTAGAATGTCTTATTGATAGCGCTAGTCAGTCTTCGTCGTGCTATCTCTGCTAGCGTGTCACCTTTGAATGGCAGAGATATGTATACTGGCGTTCTCTCCACCGTCGCCCTCCTAGGAACTTCCTGTTCTGTCTCCAACATCTTGTCGATTAATCTAATGGGAAAACCACTTTCAGTGAATACTCTTCTGAGCGTCTGCAGTCCAGCTTCAAGAGTATTTTCTGTGCATATTATTTTTGTCCTGGCAATCGGACATCTAACTAAGTTCCTCTTCACATTAAGAGGTACAAAGCTGTGGAAGTTGATGTATTGCCCATTCCATGTGGCTTTCCTGTGTACTGATCGCCGAATTGAGCCGTCTTCTTGACGACTTAGTCGTACATCTAAGAAAGCTATTTCACTGTTCAGCTCCATCTCTGTTGTGAATTTCAAATTTGCGTGAGCCGAGTTGAACACATTCGACAGTTGTTTAGTTTTCGTCGAGGGTTTGAGTACACAGAAGATGTCATCCACATAACGCTTGTATAGGTAGGGCGATTGTATTGACGACTCGAGTGGTCGACGTTCCAGCTTTGCCATGAAAATGTCAGCTAGTAGCGGACCGAGTGAGGATCCCATCGCAACGCCGTCTTTTTGACGGTAAGTTTGATTGTGGAATTTACACTGGACGTTGTAGGCACTACAGAACAATAGTTGTTTCAAGTTTGCTATCGGAAGACTTGTCGCTAAGCCATTGTTCTCGATGTAGTCACAGAGGTCTCCGTGATTGGAACGTCGGTAAAGAGGGCGGTGACGTCTAAAGAAAGCATTCTTCGGCAATTCACAATTAGTTCTTTCACGGAGTTGATAAGCTCAAATATGTCTTTCAGACTATGTTTGCTATCTTCTGTCTTACAGGTTCCAGTAACCTAGCTAACCATTTTGCCACAGCATGGTACGGCGAATTGCACATGTCGAGAATAGACCTCAGAGGAACTGCATTTTTATGTAATTTAGGTAGGCCGTACAATCTCGGAATAGTAGTTCCCGTGGGCCGAATTTGTTCAAATGTCGTCGAATCTATGATATCCCATTTTCTCAGTCGTCTCTTTGACAGAAAAACCAGCCTGATATTTATAAACGTCAGGTTCGTGATAATCACCGATTAGCCATTTTGTCAATATTTTGCTTAAGCTTGTGCTGCCATGTTTGCGGCTTTTACGTGGCTCTAATTTAAAAGTTTTCATACTAAATGCACGAAATGTGTTGATCCACTTAGGCGTTTTTAAGAGTTGATGTACCTATTGTTGTCCACTCATTTTTCCGGCAACAGGTTTGCGAAACCTAAAACACCATCCTGCTTCGTGTGACTGGTTTGGAAACGAAAATTCCCGGTCGCACAACGGAGCTCATTAAACTTAGGATATAAAGGTTGATAGACGCTCCAGATCCGTATGCAGCGTGCTTTAAAATCCGTCATGTGCCTATTGCTTATCACACGGGTGAGCATTGCAGTGGCAAAGCCTCAAGCGTTTTAGTAGTAAGCGATTGATTGCTCTCATTAAATACTTGACCTTGTGATATCGTCACTCAGCTCGCCATTAAATACTGTGAAAACACTGTACAGCTGTTTCATCTATGTCATAAATCATCAGAAGTGCATAACCACGGCGCCCGAACTGGGACGCGAACCCGGGAAGAACGATTATGAGTCGAATGCCTCAGCCGTTACGCCACCGGGGCGATTCTGTACGGTTTTTTCCCGGGTTCGTCTCCTAGTTCGAGCGTGGTAGGTTTGCATTACCGATGGTTCCTAAAATGGATGAAACGGTTGCACATTGCCTCCATGGCTTCCTTATGGTGAGTTGAGCAAATATATAATGTGGTGACTTATTTCACATAAAATAAGTTGCGCCCACTCATATATTTAGGCGCTCCCAAGAATAATCCGTTGTATATATTTGCATATGTATGATTCACTTGTTTTATTCAGAAGTGATCTTCGCATCTACATGCGCACTTGCCGTTGTTTAGAGCGAGCTTTCCTTGTATGTACTCAAGTTTGAAAACGCTTCAGTACTTGTGGTTATATTACTCAAGAGCACCCGTCTTTCTCTTGTATATACATACTCGCTAATTTTTAGTAGTGGGAGATCGAATGTTTTCATGAAATAACTCACCATATGATATCATCGCTTAACTCACCATAAAGAAACCATGGAAGCACTGTACAGCTGTTTTATCCTTGTTAGGAATCATGAGTAGTGCATATGGACCGCGCCTGAATGAAAACGCGAACCCGGGACGAACGATTGTGAGTCGAACGTCTTATCCATTACGCTACCGGTCAACGTTCACTGGTGATAGTTTCTGACAAGGGTGAAACAGCAGTCCGGCGTCTTTTGATTCTTTGATGGATGACTGGGGATCAGTGGAACATTATTTTTCCCAATCTTGCTGGTAGCTAATGAGCGCGTGAGAATATGTGCTCATTAGTTCAAACCCACAGCGTATATTGTTTACGCGATCGAAATCAATCACTGGAAATGCTTGTATGATCCTTTAGGATAGTAAACAAAATTGATGTCATGCTTCTGCATTCGACCACTGCTTTTTAGTCATCTGTATTCAGCAAAGCGTGAGTATTTGACGGTTGTTTAGTGGCATCACTTGGAAAGCCAAATCGGTGTGCCCAGGTTGTGAACCACGGTACTGCAACAATTATGACTGCAGATTTTTGTGACCATAGGCAGTGCAAATCATTGCCGTAAACTGGAGACGTAATCTGCGTAAAGTACAACGCCGCATTCAATGGCCATCTACGACAATTCCCTGAATGTACTCATTCTTGTTTCATTGGGGTACACCAAACGGTATACCCAATATGCTCGCGGGGGACTGCCGTGGCACATTCAGAAATACGCTCGTGCTGCCTGGGACGTGAGCTCTTTCCGTAATATTTGATTAGCAATAACTTTGGGAAGGAACACGAAGAGGCCAGTATAAAAAACGGCTTGTGGACCTTAGGAGCATCCATTTCATGTTAAACGCAACTATTGTGGATTTGTCATTTGGTTCACTTACGCTCTTTTCTCCAGGGTTTCCGGCCAGGCCTCCACCAAAATGATTTCGCATCCAGGTGCAAACCAAGCTTTCACAACTAGATCCTGTTCCTTGCTCCATGCATTGCATTTTCAGACCCACTGAGACATAGGCCCTTTTTCTGCCTGTTCCTCTCACAAAATCTCTCCGAACCAACGTTTTCACGTGATTTTCAGCAAACCGCGTAACGGGCTGCCGGCCTACATTGGTTCCTGCGGTCCTTTGAGCAACGTCCAGCGGGGAATATAAAGTTCTTGCAGTCCAAAAAGCCAGTGGTTTGAGCACCACTCATCTGTCTGTAGGTGTCGCATATGAAAGATGTCCCATTTCTGAAATGCATGATCTATTTCTTCAGCACGTCTCACCAGCCGCTGACGTTCACGAATTGCCATCCCTCAAATGACATTCCAGGTACTTCTGTTGGATTCTAAAATTCATGGTCTGGTTTGTCGTTGCTAATGCACTTTGACTTATCGTCCGTTTAGCGCTAGTAGAAGCCTTCTGTAAACTGTGTCATTCGGGTCAAATTACCCGAATTTCCTTATGGATCCTCATCACCTATCTTCTCTGGAATAACTCCCAGACTGCCCCCTCTCCTTTGATGCATCTTTCCAGGGAAGCAAACGGTCAAGAAAAAATCGGCCCATGTTTGGCAGCTGGATACGGAGTGAAATCTCCCCGCCGCGTCATCCAAAGAAATTTCCGACGAAACCCTACATCAACATCCGCACCCGGATTGACACTGTAGGACTGCACAAGTAATGCGCCTAACAATGCACGGCCTGGCCAGAACTATTATACGGAGCAATACTCACTTCCACCCTGGATGTCCTCCCCAATTAAATCTCTTTGCCCACACAGTACTTTTCATTTAATTCCTCTGGTGAGTTGCCTGAGAAGATCAACTTGTTCATCCACTATTCTCAAATGGCCCAGAAATTGAAATCTCTAAGAAGATGCAAGGAGCGCTTCTGCAAATCCCGTAAAAAATCACGCTAGTGGTATATTTCCAATCTAGCAGAAGATGGAATCAAAAGCATCGGCAGTACATTCACCAGTCAAATCCTGAGTGGCATCAAAAATCGATTCCCATATCAAGGCTTTCAAGTGCCGTGTGAAACGAAAAAGGCAAGCGAAATATTCTGCGGTAGCCGACAGCATAAATCATGCTTTCATCCACCATTCCATCTATACCCTAGTCATATTTGGAAGGGGTGATGATATGGCAGTTAAAAGGCAGCAAAACTCTCCTAATTTGATGCATATACAGTACACTAGGTTTTTGTCGGAACGATTTCCTACACTCAAATGATGCACTCAACTACTCTCCCACTTTACCACGTCTCAAAGCCGTGGCGGGAGATTTCAATATTCCAGGCAGTTGCTGGTCGACCTTCACTGTTCCCAACTCTTCGCTCCCCTTTGTCGCTAACGTTCAGCAAATTGGATTGATACATGTTGCCGACCCGAATGGAAACAGAAATATACTGGACCTTATCTATATGACTGGTTTAACGCATGTCCGCATATCCATTGGAAGTAGTTTCCCTGGATGCGATCACCTGCCCGTCAGCTGCATATTCATACCATCTTTCCATAATAGCTTGTCATCTCCAATCGATAGGCCCTACTTTACGGCAAACTGGGGTCCCCCGCCGACTCTGCTGCACAGTTATGGTTTGAACTCCTTCGTCTTGCAAGTGAGGTGCAAAGGAGAACTGACAAGCTTTATTCACTCCCGTACGAATGCCTTGATAGTATCACGCCGGGCACAAACTTACTGGATGCCCACAAAAAAGAACAGCCATGACCATACAAAGTCGCCAAACTTCAGAAAAGCCTTCTTAGAAACAGGGAAGTTTGTTTGTTTCTGCGACTGAATCGTCTATCAAAACAATTAGAAAGGACAACTGGACTCCCGTAGTAAACCTGCTCAAATAGCCCAACCCACAAGCGACTCCGGCACAAGTGCTTAAATCAACAGCTAACCGCGCCGGACTTTTGCCTTCTGCTATCAACCACCTAACCTGTAATACCATTCATCTCGACAACCCTCGTGAAATCGCTGAGGCATTTGGCAGATTTTTTGCCTCAGGCCTAACAAGCAACACTTATCTTCCAGCCTTGTGTCACTATGCCTGAGCCCGCAAATATACTCAACAGTTTCGTCCTTACCGGAAAAAAGCAAAAGTCAGCTTCCATCCTGGACCAGACATGTTACCTCCAGCCATCCCCACACTTAGTGGACGAGATATTTCATTACTATTGGCAAACTTATTTGACCTTTCTCTCCCATGCGGTAGCTTTCCTTATCAGTGAAAAACGTCTATCATAATCTCGTAAATAAGGAAGCACATGACTTGACCCAGCCAATTATAGACCAATCAGTCACACTCTGTTTGTCTTTAGAACCGTGAAGTGCTTCAGTTAAAAGCAGCTGAAGAAATCTTATAGCCCACAAACGTTCCAAAACTAGGCAGCACGGTTTTCTCTTAAAGAAATTTTGTGTTAAGTGCAAGAATAATGGCTAAGATACAATCAAAAAGGCTGCTAACGTCGAAAAGTCAGTGTTAGTAGCCTATTTCGATAAGACGGAGGCTTTTAATAGAGTATCCCGAAGTTGTCCAGTAAACAAGATCAAATCCTACGAGATCAGTGACCCTATTCTGTCATAGCTCACGTCATTTATTTCATTCAGAAATGAGGTGGTGCAAGTCAGTGGCTTCACCTTCCACCACAGACCAGTAATTAGTGGCGTAATCCAGGGATGTTACTGCGGCGGGGTCCCCAAAACCTAGATCTCAGTCAACAACAGCACATAATATTATAGTCCTTGATAATAAAACGATGCTGGATTTAATGGCAGGTATAACCACAATAAACCCTCCATATATCGATCTTCCCGCCATCGGTTCACTTCCGCATAGATTTCTCTGCCAATTACATACTCTGACAACGTAAAAGATCCTGTCTTTTTCCGGTTACCACCGGAATTAGCCTTTCTCTTCGTAGACTTTTCATCAGGGAACACATTAGAGGTTCCCTTTGTTCTTCCTTCCTACTCATCTTGATCCTCAGTTGCCTGCTAACTCGAATCCAATAGACTTTTTTCCTTTAAGCACTCAGCCTAGTTTCAACTGATAGAAAAACAACTGTCCACGTCGCATATAAGATCTGATTTGCTTACACAACAAACTAAGCCACATTAGCAGGTTTCAAGCGGCACTCGGTAATGAAATAAAAGTAAGGCGTTGACGAAAACGGAGCCGTATGTACATGTTTGTGCTTTATGGCGTAAGCCACCATCGTTCCTGTGTTTGCGTATCTTCCCTTTGGCTTTCTTTATCCCGCGCATGCGAAAACGCAAATGACCGCGGTTTATTTACGTCTGCATCGCCGAACTTGGGGAATATAGGCCATCCCAGCAGTTGGGAAAAAAATACATAACGCGTAAAATTAAGGTAAGCCGGACCAACCACGGAAAGCACCATTTCTCTGCTAGGCAAAAGTGTTTCTGCTGGGAACGGTTTGAGGCCAGCAACAAAGGCATATTTGGGCTACGAAGCAATGGGCCACATTCTACAATGGATATGTATGCCATCAGCCCAGACCTGACACTGAGAAGGGGGAAAATGTACACCGTTATTGTTCGGCAGATGAGTATCTGGCTGCTTTGTTGAACGGTCTACGGAGGAAGTGCATCGGACTGCTTACTTGTGCTTTACCAGCCACCCCTTTAGTTTTCAAGATGCTCCTGTCCTCCCAGCCGCAAACCCGGTACGTGTGCTGACGTCTAGAACAACTGCCGTCGTTCTTCTTTCTTGATTATTCGTGCATGCTTATTGAAACTGCTCTGCGGTACAGGTTGCTATCGTCCTGTTCAAACACAAATTACTGGTCTTAACATTCTCAAGATTCTCCCTTCTCTCCTCTAGGTAACCTCTCGTGGTAACTCCTGTACTGGCATCCAGCTCATTCTGCCGTCTGCGACATATTTCAGTTATGCCCCTTCTTGGCAATCAGAAGCGGTAAAAATCGACAGTAGTTCATACATGATCGGTTGTAGCTGATTCCCTGATGAATGTGCAGCAAGCGCGTAGGCCAGACAAAAATTGTTACTTTATTCCCTAACATTTATGCCAGGTATCCTATCAAACCACTGCAATCTGCATCCGCGAAGATGTCAAAAGTAGACTGAGAAACACGCTACAAATAACAACCAGGTAGCCTAGGACTGGTCAAGCCATATACCCTATAGGGAGTAAGCAGACGGTAAGTTAGTTGTACACGTTGAGTCACCGGAAAACTTTCTCCTGTGCATTTCAAGAGTCTTCTAGACCCTGTAATCTTTGTATGAAACTGAACGTCACAGCCTTTTCCATTTTGGCTTACTCAACTTAATACCACCTGGAACAAACCACAGACTGCCCTCTCTCCCCGGCTCTTCCCC
Source organism: Fasciolopsis buskii (assembly GCA_008360955.1). Classification (NCBI taxonomy): domain Eukaryota; kingdom Metazoa; phylum Platyhelminthes; class Trematoda; order Plagiorchiida; family Fasciolidae; genus Fasciolopsis; species Fasciolopsis buskii. The sequence continues at coordinate 673,554 of LUCM01008502.1, forward strand.
AGGATCGCCAATAACGGCGGTTGCATGGCAAACTCTCGCCAAAAGCTACACCCCATCTTATGCGCAGGTTAGGTATTCCCGCTGGGAAGCAGTTTTCCAGATCTGGCGCTCCATTGCCGAGCCGCGTAATCCGAAGGCAAACCAAACTACGCCAATAATCGCCCCGCGTAACTCATCTCAGGTGAGCCATTACAAATGGTCAAAACACTGTTGCTAGCAGTACTGAAGTGTCACGCAACCCCCCAACCACTGGAACCCTACAAAATCTCCAATGCCAGAAAGAAGAACACGCAGGTCATTCATGGCAAGTGTATTTAAGGGCTGATTATAATTTTTACGCAGACTCGTTTTCTGCCCGCCACGCACCACAGCCCGCACCAAGATGCATGATTTCGGCAACCAATCTTGTGAGTTCCATTGTCTCGGTCTGTTATTCTTCATATACTTTCGTCCCATAAATAGTTTGATGCAACCTTGAGGGTTCCCCGCTGTTTAACATTCACCATTATATCGAGTCTTCAACATTGTTAATTGCCGCTATCCATCCACCTGATATGATATCCAGTGTGGTTTTGACTCATCTCCATCCCGTCATTACACCTGTATTGATGTTCATCCTCATCATATAACCCTCTTGATTTCTGAGAAACCCGGCCATATGGCAACGCCCGGCATTGCTTTTCAGCCTAATGTTGCGCCAGCGATGCTCGACTTTGATGCATTTAAACATGGGTTGACTAGCTGTGCGTGGCAATCACCCCCGGAATGTCTTGGCGAACGATTACCTAGCTTTGATTTAAAAACTCGAAAACTGGTGCCTTGCCCATCACGTTGCAGTTTTTGCTCCCGACGGCACAGATACAATGAATCTTCTTGTTTGTTTTCGTTTTTCTTGTCTCCATTCGTGTACAAATTTGATATTACATTGCGCATGTCCCTAGAATGCCGAAAACCATGTATTATCTATCTGTCTTAACTGGGCTGGAGAAATCAATGGCACCGAAAATTTCAGCAGAGTATTGCGGGGTTACCTAGCCATGTTGTATTTGTGTTCCCTTCCTGTGCAATTCGAATGTTCTGTCGTTCTAACTTAGTCAGTTTGCGTATTGCGAACAGCGTTTGGGAAATACGTAGCCAAAGTCGAATACCAAATTAAAATCCTGACTGAATCTTTAATTCTTGTATATGGAGCATAAGGCTAATCAATAGACCAGTTGAAAGAAACCCTAAGTATATGATCACAGAGACTTGGAACGAGACCCAATGTTACAACATGGAAATACCACCGTGGTCAACACAAACCCTCAAAAGACGAGCATCAAAATCGCGCGGCGCTCGTGAATGAGCAAAACTCTCAAGCGAACAAGGCAGCCATAATTTAAAGCATGAAAATCATTTGTACGTCACCGATTTCATGAATTTTCTTACAGTATTTTCCGGACGATTTTTTCAGCCTCTTCTGTCGTCTGCCGCTGTTTGCCTGTCTCCCCGTGGCTGTCCAGGAGGCTTTCCAATGCACTCCTTGTGCATATCTTCAAATTACTTCCATAATCCATGGTAAATCTTTACAGTTAAACATCTAGGGAGCCGACTGCCAATGCTTTTGAGGTGCACTGGCACCCGGATGAAGCTCTTGTACAAAACATTTAAGGGTAATGATGGATTGTTTGGCCCTAACCCGAGACGTGTTCTGCTCCTTTGATGAACTAACGGGAAGAAGTTAATGCAGTATGCCGGATTATGGGAGTGTGGATTTCCAAAAGACGTCGGGTCCAAGTTTTGTTTCGGTTGAGTTCTTTCGCAAGCATTGTGACGGCTTTGGTATGTTGCGCATGGGACTGAGGCTAAGGGTCCCGTACGAGGGAAAGTCAAACAAATTTTCCGAGCGAGAGCTCGAGCCATATTATGCGAATCGTATACCAGATGGATCACTTTTGGAGAGAATTGAAACATCAGCGGTGGGTAATAATTCTGTTCCAACGGATTACGCCAGCAAGGCAAGAGCCCTGAGCCATTCCGTTGAATGTTTCCGTGAATGTATATGTGCCTGAACATGGATTTAGAACTTCCTATCCACTCACCAGGACCTGCAGATAAGATGGAACCGCTCGCCTGATTCTAGAAAATATGAAGATAAATCAGCTAGCTGGTAGCGATGAAAATACCAATCTTGTTAACAGCAAACCTACGACTAATCCGAAAACCACTATCATAGCTCAGTTCTGGTTACCAACTTTTACGGAATATAAGCAACACGCTGCAGGTCTGTTGCCTATCTTTCAATGAACCTCATAACTGCAAGCTAGCACCCAAGCTAGACTACTCCCTGTTTGCGTTTCAGATCCTGCACCCGGAGTAAACGCGCTGTTACGGGTTTCGACCTCGTAATGATAACTAGGAATCTGCTATCACGTGATTCCTGCTAGGAACCTACTTGCTAGAGCTGGCGCCCGAGTCCTGGTCCGTTCAACTGAAACTACGCCGATTATCGCCCTGGTTTTCACAGATCGAATATTTCCGATTGAGCGAAATCACGGTCACTGCTGCCATTAAAACGGCTAGCGCACCTCAAATTCCCCACCCGCACTGCTGACCAAAAGCAAAAGCTGCGTAAACAAAAACGACGGCGTGGAGGAAATTCCTATCTAGGCTGTTTCAGAAATATTTTTACACAAAATTTCGCTTCACCAACGCACCTCCCAGTCACGCTTATCGCCAGCCGCATGTAAATACAAATAGCACTTTTGAGAGTTCAAAATTCTCTGTGCAAATTTTCACAAAACATCTTCCAGATAGTCTGAGACAATCCTGACAGTTTTTCCTCACCTCCAGCATTTTATCGTTGTCAAATGCGACTGTCTTTTCCACTTTGAATGGCGTTCCGCCTGGTTTTCATTACTTCCATTCAACTATCTTATTGCCATTGCTTCTTATATATTCAGGTCAAGTTTTCCGCCCATTTCCTAACGCTCTTGTAATTTGGGGACGCCGGCCACATCCCAGCATCCGTCACTGGGCTCCGGTCATGTTTTTCACCTACGATGCGCATATTTAGTGTCTCGCGGTCCGCTGCCCGTAAACAGTCCCAGGTAAGTCCGTTTTTCTGTGAAATTAGTTTTCTAGTCTTGTTTCTTACTGGCATAATTTACATTCCGCATTGCTTTGTACCGTATACTTCCACTTTACAGTGTGCTTCAATTCAAGGTCGTACTCATCTACTTATCCCTTTTGCTTTCTGTTATTCGCGTTGCCTTGCACATGCTTATAAGAAATCGAGAAATATACATCAGTACTTTTATTTGCCCTGCCGTTATCAAGCGTATGGTCAACCTTTTGAAAGGGACGATGCGCAGGGTGTGCACGGCGACATATATGGCGGGATAACGGCGATGGCTATCCAGAAGAGCGGCTTCGCTGGGATGTGGGGAATTGCAGACCAGCAAGCCTAGTTTCACTTTCTTTTATGGTGCTAGAAGATATTAGTAGGGCACACTTGTGTCCGCATCCAATGCAGCTCTTCATACTGCGCCTAGCTCAACATGGTTTTCTGGAGTGCTGATAATGTCCTACGAGAGTATTGCCTCTCACAGATGAAGCATCTGGCAGAATAGACGAATGCATGCAGATCAACGTAAGACATCTCGAGTTCGGTGAGGCGGTTGACTCGGTAAATATTCGTCTCCTGCTGCTGACGTTACGAGAATTTGGCTCTGGCAATAAACTGCTGAAATAGATGCTCGAACTTTCAAATGGAAGGACTTTTACCTCTAAGCCGAGGATGCCATTTCGGGCTCATGGATGATCATCGATGAACTGACTCACTGCTATGTACATGCGTCTCCCTGTCTTTTGATTTTTCTCAATGATTCAGCCGGGATTTTTGTTCTGTTAGCTTTATCTTTGCAGTTGATTGGGTGGTGGTTTGGTCTGTTGGATGAAATGCGTTCAACAGTAATACCGTTCCATTATTAGGCCGGTCAAAAACAGAGGAACTGTCGCATGACGCAAGAAAATCCACTTGATTTCAGTAGTTAGTGGATGCGTAACAATAGCCGGGGCGAGCAGTCTTTCGGCCATGTATGCAAGAATCACCGTGATGGATATTTGAATACAATTTGCATCATACTTCAAATGGGCTGAGCGGAGCACTGCGGGGCAGGAAAAAACGAAGGAGGGCTTCGTAGTTTGGGGTCAGGTGTGTCGTGCGTGAGAGCATAGATTTTTATTTCTATGTATAAGGTTTTACTTAAGTCTCAATTAGAGTAACGTGCTCGGGGTTTTGTGTCCGTCATTTCAAAAAAGAAAGAAACATTTGGGAATATGCAACGGCCGGATAAACGAAGTGTGGAAGGTCAAAGTTGGAAAATCAATGAAAATAGGTTAAATTACATGAATTGTTTATCATTTGGAACGCAGGAGGTCTCCGAGTGCCCAACCGAGGAGTTCAAAATAGTTAAACGTCCAAGCCCAATTATTCCCGAGACCAGTTTTACCAGTATATCGACTACAAAGTTAAACAAATTTCAATGAAACTGATAATGGGTCGCTCCCGAAAGCCGGGGCAAACGTTTCCGGTGACAAAGTGGCAAATGGGTGGGACAAACTGTGTAGGGGTACTTTTGAGACGCATGCTGTCGAGGTTTTTTAGTTAAAATTGGATGGTCAGTGTGATGTACTCAAGAGATACACAAGTATGCTCCATTATTGTAAACTGTTTTCGAACTTCCACGGTGCAGTTTTTCCCCCGCTGTCGGGGAGAAATACGTTTTCACTCTATCACTAGCGGTGCATTCGAATTCGGTTGAATTCGACAACGTTCCGCTGCGGACAATCCAGACCGCCTAAACGCGGCCGCTCTTTGCGAGCAGATCATCTTGGCTGCTTTTACGTCACCTTCATTTAGCCCTAGATGCCACACCGATTTGTTTTTGTTTCGGTGCATCTACTATCCAGGATCAATCGTTATTACTAATTCACAATAATTTGTTCCATGGTTCATTATCGGTCGATTCTTTAGAACATCCAATTTGCTCAAAAGGAGTGATATTCGAGGCGAGCACTGCTGGAGTCGCGGCGAACTAAGTCGGGAACAAAGTTTCATTAATTGAAGCCTTTTATCTCGGTCCCTCCCCTTATCCTACAGCTGCAACAACAGTCACCATGTTTGATCACATCTTGTTAAGCATGACAGACGATTGTAGTAAAGCGGATATATCCAACAAAGGGGAAAACATACGGGGCAACCTTCTTGGTACTGCAACTCAGATGATAAGACAAACATCCTTCTTTGGGTACTGGGCTCCCCCATTTCCAACCCATCTGGAGAATTGTGGCAAGGGCCAAGTTTCAATAGGAAAGTCCCAGGCATTCAGCCTAGTGTTATTGTGGCGTTTTCTGTCCTTAATCCGGTGCTGCATGCAAATAGAGCCAAGATAGCTGGGTTCTTTTATAACCGCCTCCCCGGACAGGCCAATCCATGTCCGAATGTTAGAAGCCCTTTTGTACTCTTCGAAGCCTCACTGGGGTGCCCGACTAGATTCGGGACACCGAAAAACTCTGTGCTTTGCGAATAGCCTAGATTCTTCTAACCGAACGTAAACTGGTCTGGAAACCACGGATGAATGCTGCCAAGTCACGAACTTTACAGCAACCCAGGATCGCCCAGCACTGCCGGTCCTGACCAGTCATTCCTAGCTAACCAACGTCAGTCTTGACTTTGATTAGGACGACGAACCGACTATGATCGATATCACACAGGCCGTTGAGGCAGCGAAGAAAAGTCGGTAACTGAGAGGCTACTGAGTAATAAGACCAAAGAGACTCAAAAGAAAGTACAAAATGCTGTATCAGCCGAGAATGTCCACGAACGGATTGCAGGGTTCTCAGCGCCAACGAAGATGCCACAATAAGGACGAGGTGCGATCATCTGAGCTTTATAAATATAAATTTCACAAAATCGGGCCTCTAGAAAACGGTCTTACTACAGGGAGGCGGGATACAAGTATGATGAATTGGGTTAATTTTTTACCAAACCCCAATAGCTCTTACAAGAAAGACCCTATTTGCTTTTCCTCGAACCAGCAAAATTCAGACCAACCTACGGGGTCCATTTCTGAGCCCGGCCAACAAAGGAACCTGCACCACACACCAGAGGAAAGAAAGCGGGGAAAAGAACAAACGCCTGAAGAAAAAGCCAAAAGCCGGGAATCTTCAAATTTGCTGGGAGCTGCAGTATTACCAAAACTCTAACCACGAACATTTCTCGCTCTAGGTGATCTTCAGCTTTCAGAAATCATGAAAAAGTGGATATTGAAACATTTTCCCACTAATTTTCTGATTCTTCAAAATAGGCTGATTGCATTCAAATTGCTCTTGGGAGGCAGGAAGGCGTGTGGCACCACTAGCAAAAACCTTCATTGCTCTCAATATCTCGGACGGGGAGATCATCGAAAGTGGTCATCAGCTTGTGCAAGATGGTCCTCAAGTAGGCCGAACCCTAGGTGTTGTCGTTTATGCAAGTAAACCTTCCCCTTCCTATCTCACTGCGAATCCCCTTGAACACACTTTCTGGCTAACTTCCAGTAGGAATGGCTCCCTCGTCCGACAAAATTCCCGTGGTGAGTACCAACTACAGACCTGGTGGCACTAGTCTGGGAGAGTCCACGAATGCCCCTCAAAAATTGTGGGTTCTGAAACGAAGGTGCCTATTCACGTACTCACTTTTACTGTGTAAGTTAGGCACTCCAGAGCTAACGGGAGCACAGAAATAGCCAAAGGCTCTTTTGGACATGGAATAACCAACATGACATTAGATCTCTGTTGGGCGCAATAATTTGTGGGCAAAACCACTTACCATCCAAGCTAAATTCAGGTAACGGACAGCAGGTGGACACGATCGCTGTCTTTTCTCCGACAAGAATGTGACTGTAGAAATTTTCATTTTGAATATACCGCTCAGTGGTCGGTTATCACAGTGCATGGTAGGCAAAGCAGTACCTTCCACGGAGCGAAATTTGACATCTGCCATTTCCTGACCATGGAACCACGGCGTATAGGACCGGAAGAATACCCAAATGATGTCGAAGCTCAAGTCAAGGCCGACTCGTGCAAATCGGCCATCTGTTTGTACCCGTACCAAAATTTTCCTTTCTACGAAAATTCAGATGCCTCACGGAAGAGTGGGCAAATGTGCTCCGACTATATAAATCTTCATAACTTGAAACTGAGGCAGCTGCATCAGATTCTGCCCCGAACCTAATTTTTCAGGTCATCTTATGGGAGAGAAACATGATGTTTCAAATAGCTCCCTTTCGAATCCACCTACAATCTCCTCAAACAAGGGAACAGCGGGCAGTCGGGAAATATACAAATAATTTGAACTTATTAAGGTCAATGGGTCCCAACGATGTTCATCTTCTGATTCTAAAGAAACCCTACCCTGTATTAGTGGACCGCTACGCGATTCTCATACAACGATGAATCGTCCTAGGAGTGGTTCCGGAAGCATTCTTCAGCCCTATTTTCGAAAAGGGAGGTTGCATCAACCAGGTGGCGATGGACCCACCGGCCTAAATGGTATCTCGAGTGAGGTTTTCGAGCTCACCGTGAAACCGGTCATACTGGCTCATATCCAAGACAGCGATCATCACTCTGCTATCCAGAATGACTGCGTTCCAGGAAGATTATGCATTACGATAAGATTCTGCGCCGCGGACAGTTTGACCCAAGCAAGCGACGATGAATTGGTTTCACGCGACACTTTCATCAACTTTGCAAATGTCTTCGTTAGGATTCCCTACGTTGCTTCTCTTCACAGGCTAGAGTCTTTGGGAATATATATTCAGAGGCTTTTACGTCTACGCAATTTTCTCTTGAGGCGAGCCTTTCTGTTACAGTATGATTTTGCCCCTCGGAAGCATCTCTCATTCAAAACACAATCCATCGGAATTCTGTTCCAGCCCCATGCATTCCCAATTTACATTAATTGCCTCATCCGACACGCCCCAGTGAACATTGAAATATATAGTCACGGTCTGAAGCACTAATGCACCAGAACTGCAATTCACAGCGGACCGCGACAGACGCTGGTCCATCGTGCTAAACCTACCCATCGTGGACGGCATATGCGTAAGCACGTCGATCGGAAACCGTGCAGCTCAAATTACTCATTCGAGCACAGAAAGTGCAGTGTAAAAGTTGGACCAAGCAGGATCATAGGCTTCCGGCTTGTTAATTCCATTTCCTTTTCATGCAAACCTCAGGCAGCTAGGAAGTACTCCTACCACTTGCCCGAAGTGGTAAGCTGCAGTCACCCCACTGTTTCAATGGATTAATTTTCCACGCTTTATTGGACCTACATCCGCCCACTCTTCAAATATGGAAACCAAATGTATAGCAGTTTGATTAGGGACCGAGACTCACTAGAAATCATGAAAAGAATAGCGTTCCAGAAATGTCTAACTCATAGAAAACAACGGGTTTGAACCCATATCTCCTAGAAAAAGCGGAACTAAGGAACTAGCTTTCAAAGTGCAAGTCATTTCCACCTTTCCTAGAGGGCTTCATCTTATGAGACCGATTCATGAATACGTTAGGGGCACTCCAAGACGGTTTTCGTTCGCAGGCCTGGAAAAAGCACAAAAATTTATCTCGCTGTGGAACTGTTTGCCTAAGTCTTAGTTGATGCCCCAATCAAGTGGACCTTCAAGGTGGTTTGGGATGTAGAGATGGATGCTATTTACTGTTCATGCAAGTGTAAGTAGTCTGAACGTTTGTTTGGTTATCCAACTAACTCCACGCTGCATAAACGGACCGAACGCAGGTGTCGGAGGGTAAATACTGGAGATTGAAACCCTGCCGTGTAGTCGCACAACAGCCAGGCTTTTGTCTGCAGTGCAACCACGAAGTTGTTTGTTCACCACCAATAAAGTGACCCTTCCGATAGTAAATTATCAAAGGGTCTGGATGTTGAAACAAGGATAAAGACAAAATAGCTTAAGACGGAACAGGCGAAACGCTTTGCGTGTCATCTGAGCTCCGTGGGTCCCCAACCATCACGTCGCCTCAAGGTCGGGGGCACACTTGGAACAGCCACGGGGCACTATTTGTGCTATTCCGTGTTTTTTCGTTGTACGGTTGGGGCTAGCCCCAAGTTGCTTTCATGTCTACCTAATGGGGAGTGCCGACTGGCTTATTTGTTGTCGATCACTTGGAACTTTTGTTTGGAATCTAGCCATGTGTAAAACACTCCAGAAAATTGCTGCGGTGCAAAATCGTCAACAAGCCCTGAGGTCGAAAGCCTTTAGTGTGATCTGTAGTGAGTGGTTTCATCTTGCTGTTGCATTAAGACCTGGCCTAGTCATATATGGTCTATACGACCTGTGGCTTGGGCCAACGGGTGGCCAGTCTCGTGGTCTGTCGTGCTTTGACATCCCACCCTGCTTCGACTCTCGGGGAATTCTGCTACGTCAGGTAGAAAGCTTCTTGATTTCAAAAGGCATTGTGGACATCACTTCCGTGATTTTCACGACTCGCGATTCTGAAAGTGATGGGAGCATAAACAAGCGCCAGCGAGGCAACAGGAACACTTGGCTGATCCATTAAGTCATGCCGGAAATGGGGGCTCGTATAGAGTGCAACTTTCTGAATGGGAGAAGACAGAGTGGGACGGTTTTTGCAGTTTAGGGTAGAAATAGGGGATTTCGGTAGATGGAGGGAGTTTCACAATATTACGGTGATAGCTACTGCCAGACTCTGACATAGCTGGTTTTAAACTGACCTAGGGTGGGGCCGGGGCCACTTTCTCCAGCAGGATGTTCTATGTGTTGATGAAACAGAGAGAAGAAAGCTGCCCTAGGCATGCGCCTGTTCCGAGCTCTCGTGCTGGGTTAACGCCATCTGCTTAGTGGGTGAGACTTTTGAGCCAAAGGCTCCGGTTAGGGTTCCAGAAAAATCCCTTTGCGGGCAGCCGCAAAGTATCGATAGCCCGAATACCTCCACCAGCCTTTCTTCAGTAAACTTTCGTCATTTACATTGTGATGCAGGGATCACACAGGATGCCACCTAAAACTGCGGGTTGATGGATTTATCTGATGGCAGCACTAAGGGGACTAAAGTGGCATGCAAGCTTTACTTCAGCCTAGATGTTTATTTCACTCAGCTACCTTGAATTTTCGTGCTCTGAGCCATTTACAGTAACGAGCTGTATAAACTAACTTGAGCTCTAGAAACTTGTTAAGTAGATGTCATCATCATCATCATCGTTCAGCGTTAAACAGCAAGGCAAGCCTCACTGACCGCTGCCTTTCCCCAGAGTTACACGTTTATATAAAGAGTGAATATCCAAGGGGAACAGGAAGTGGTACTACACAGGCGAGAACAGATAATACGCTGCTGCAACCAACACAGAAACAATGACTAACTATACAAACGCACTCTTTCAATCATTCTGATTCGATAGAACATGACAGCACCATCGCCACTGTTCACGGTTCACTGCCATGTCCTTCAGTGTCTCAAGCCAGCAAGTCGAGGAGTCTTTCGGACCCCAACCACGAAGGCGTGAGACAAATACTTTACCCAAGTTCGATGTACATTTTCTCATCCTACGTTGCCACGTCATCTGTTTGCCTCCACATGGCTTCTTCCATTCTTTAGGAGGAACACAAAATAGGACACAATATGGTAGACGAGTGTTCATCATACGCAACACGTGACCCAACCAGCGTAGTCTACTAAGTTTCATACGCTGAAACAAGTTATTCTCAGAAGTGGCACCCAATACCAGATTCCTAACCTCAATATTACTCACCCGGTCACTCCATCCAATCCTAGCCATACTACGTAAACATCGGTTGTCGAAAACCTCCAACCGACGAACATCGCCCACACGCATACTCCACGTCTCGCAACCGTACAACAGAACTGAACGCACTGCGGCAC
>LUCM01008502.1:686573-704381 GCA_008360955.1 Fasciolopsis buskii
GTTTGCCAATTTGTGCCTTAAAATCACCTGCTACCAATACAATGTCAAAGCGTTTGCTCATTCCAACAACGGTGACAAGGTCATCGTAAAACTCGTCTTTCTCCATATCAGTGCTGCAGTCTGTGGGAGCGTATGCCGAGATAACAAATAAACTATGCTTAGCACTACTATCCTTTCGGACGCCGGCTGATCCCTGCATTCTCATGGCACACAAGCGACCAAAACCACCAAACTGCAATCATTCGTGACCCAAGTTGTGACCACTCACGCTTCAGTCACATGATTATTGACAGTTCGAAGGATTGTTATTTTTGCGAGAGGTGATTGGTCGCAGATAATTTTTTTCGGTTTCGATGTACTCTTGGTAAATTGGTTGGGAGATAGCGTCTAACAAGGAATATTAACGACCAAGTTGCCAGTTTCATTAAAAAATAGTGAGGACATGGGCCTGTTGGACCATCGATTTTTATTCCACTTTGAGGCCCTAAACTGCGCTGATGTACGGGTTGTTTATGCTCACAGAACTATTGAATATCGAACCATGAACCAGTCGTGATTGTGATGTGCCAGGATCCACATCGCGTATCTTGAATTCGGGGTGTATTTGCATTCAGGAGGGGGGAACATTCTTTCCCCATGTATATTTACCCTTGGAGCCGTGGGTTAAATGCCGAATCGACTTTAATCATGGTTTAATTCTTTTGTGGCTGCCTAATTTTAATTAATCAGTAGGGAAAATGCGCTGACGGCTGCAGTAGATTGCGGTTTGTCGAAGCCTTGAGCTTAGAAGGGTTATGTTTGTTCGTTTGCGTAAAATGTTTTTGCCCGGGATAGTATCAGATTTAATATTTCGGTCATTTAGTTCTAGATTGACTGTTTCGTCTCCCACTTGCACTTCGAGTTCGTTCGATCTCACGGGAAAACGTTGTACACTACATTTACCAGAGCGCATTGGATACATGTAAAGAGATTACCGGAAGATGTTACATTGATTCATTTCATGATTGATGAACAAGCGCACACAGTGAAAAGAGTTGCTATTTTTACAGTATATCCTGTAGTACATTTTCGGCCTAGTTGAAGGAAAGAAATTTGCGTTAACCGCTGCATCTTAGTTGTTTATGATACTTCTTCAACACGCTTTAACAAATAATAGGCTATCTCAAGGAAGGGATTTTTGCTGCTGTCAAATGATTGAAAAAGCAATCTAGGACACAAGTAATAACCAAGGGGTTGTTAAATTTGACAAACAAAAGTACTGTATAATAATAATAACCTATATTTAATCGAGCAAAATTTAGACTAGTTCTCTTAAGCCCCTACTCTATCCAGATGTATTTTGGGTTGCACAGAGTGAGATTTGATCACCGCGTGCGAATAAGTATGAGTTTACACCTTCATCTTATTTTTTATCAGGGACGGCGATGTTGAGATGGTGATTTTTCTTGTCTTTTCTAGATGATATACCTAGTTTTGCATCTGTTATCTCATAGTGAACCAAGGACGTGCCATGCAAGAATTACCAACCGGATGCCATTCAAGTGACAAAGTCTATTTGCTACAGACTGATTTATCTTCTCAATCGCGAAACGAGGCTGATAACAATTTTCGTCAACGTCAAGCTGATGTGTTTGCTTCACTCGCCGGATTGGAAGCTGCTCACAATGAGGTTACCAAAGCGACTCGGGACGAGAGAAAAGCCATACAGAAAGCTACGTGGCGCCGACCTCGCGCGGCCCCGGAAGATCTGGTAGCCGAGAAGGAACGCGTAAGAACTTAATCGTTGTTGCTTATGCATATCTACCAAGTTTTTCCATCGATTTACCGGCCCCGTTACGGCTGTCTTAAGTATCAGAATTGTTGCAGAAAGCTGGGAGTAAAAATCCGTTATATCAAAACCACATGATTTTGTTCATTTTTACATAGTAGGCGCCGTGCAATCGCCCTCATCCTCGCACTTTTGCATAAACACCACCACGAGAAAGGAGTAAGGGTATTTGAAACACGGTCATTTAAGATCATTCAAAGAACATCCAAGGCGAATAGCCGACTCAGTGTCTGAGGCACCCTCCTTGTGCACAGTGAGACGCGTGGTGGCATGCTTTATGCCACCAGTTACTTAGTAATTACGATACACCGTTCTCTGCTCTGCAAACAGAAAAGGATAGAAAAAGAGTCTACATTTACAGTTAGCGTGATTCCGTTTTCTTGTCTATATGGGTACCCATTGAGGAACTCGCGTACTATTTGTGATCTTCGTCGTTCACGGAATAGGTAGATCAACAGCTACCCGTTTCCCGTTTCGGTAGCGGACTAATAAATGACCATGACATCATCATCGTTCAACGTTAAACAGCAAGGCAAGCCTGCTTTTAAAATTTGGAAGCATTATGTGGCTGTTCCGTACTTGTGTGGGGCTCCAAATACCTGAGCATGATCGGGGAGAGGTGTCTCAGGCTCTCGAAACGCTCCCAATTGTTTGGCGTCTCAAATAACTTCTGTTGAGAAAGTCCTATGCACTTCCTTCTCACGGCGGTGTTTTTGCTAAAGTACCAGGATGAAGATGAATGTAAACCGCCCTCGACTGAGCATTGATGATCAATCTAGGGAATTGGTTAAACCCTGATTCCTAACCAGCCACAAGCAGCGTACGAAGCACGAGGTGCACGGGTGCGTGCTCACTTCCGTGGTGAAGGGGTGTACTGGGCACCCAGGATACCTAGTCTCATCCGAAGAACATATGAACTGAACAATCAGTCACCGGCCCCTAGTGGGTTACTTGGCCCTCAGATCGTTCTGCTGCCTTGGAGGTTAGACCATTTGGTCAAAGGCTCTGGGTAGGGTCATCTAAGTCAACCCTCTACTTCGGTTTGGGCAGTCGGCTAGTTTGAAGCCCACGGAAGACTCTTGACTCTCGATGGATGGCCGGTGATACGGGGATGAGAAATAGAACAGTATGTGTTGTCAACTCTGCACATTATTTCTTTTTCTTTATCCTTTTCGCCCATTGTTTTCATTCTTTGCCATAATTCCAATGGCACGTGATTTGCATTCAGAGTTATGCAAAATATATGTATATTTACTTCCGTGTTACAAACCTAGACGAGATATGTGCTTAACCTACGGTTGAACAGCAGGACGGAGAGAACAAACCCGTGTTTAGTTGTCCAGACTACTGCTAATTAGGGAAACTGAATATGGTCACCGAGTACAAAAGTGCGCTGCAGTTTAAAGTCCCGTAATCTGGTTATCTCGGAGCATGTGGGTTTTTTGTTTGTATATATCCTAGGTCCAAGTTTCTGGGTCAATTTTGTGTCTTCAGTCACTCATCCCATATAAGTAAGTACATTTTGCGCATCAGTTGTCACCTATTCGATCGCTTTCATGAACATTTTCGGACTTGGTTAAGCACGGGTATAGTGGTTAAATTCTTAACTCCAGGCAATCGATGTTATCTCCAAACTAAGTGCAGAGTCTGTGGCATGACCTTTTGTGTATAAATGACTGGGTTGTATAGTCGTATTGGCATTTCTTCGCTTAAAGCTAACATCTTTCGATCAGTATTATGTAGCGAAACGTTAGAAGATACGATGCGATCAATCGGGTGTTTGGTTGTAATCAGTTGTCTGACCCGGGGCCACGATCGTCCATTGGGCTTTATGATGTCGAACGGACTTGCCCCTTGCTGAGCCTGTGATTTTTGCGTGGATTCACCATCCATGCACACACCTAATTATTCGAATGAGATTCTGGCGCTAGGTTAGTAAAGGCGTTTACAAATATGGCAGTGGATGGACAGGAGAGTATCGAGTCCGCATCCCTGGAAAGCGACAGTAACCGCAAATTCAGTCGTTTGCTTCCGAGAAAATTTTGTTCACACATCCTTATGCGGAACATACTACTAACAACAGAAACTCATAGGTTTTCCGTTACTTGCACTAAATCAAGTTGACAAATTCCGTCTATCGAGGCCTCCATTTTTCTGTCAGGCAAAAATATGCAGGTGAAAGTATCACAGAATGATTGCCAGCTGGCTCACTTCCTCAGCGGATGTTTTGTCAATATCGGCATGGTCGTGGCATATGTTAACATTCCAGTGATGGGACTTTCCAGCCACTCAGGTGAGAGGCCCATGTGGTGAACCAGGTGTTCGCACACGGGCCACTTCGTAGGTACCACTGCGGCGTTGTAATAACCTGCTGACTGTGTTAGTACCGGGTCCCCAAAACAATTGATTTGTTCTGTATCAGTTTCGGTTTGATCTATGGCGTATCTTGATTGGATAGTGAATCAGAGAGCTAGAAAGCAAGCCCAAGTATTTCGTGTTTATTAGGAAATCGTAAAGATGATTTACAACTAATTCCACTGCTATTAACTTAATATTATTAGCCAATCCATGTAACATCGGCCCAAGGCCTACACAGCGAATAGCATGCTTATAACTTGAATAATCTACTGCAGGTATGGAACCAGCGTACTATTGGGTTAATTAACCCTTTGGATGCCCAACCTAACCTGTAATACATTGTGGTGTAACTGCATGAATATGAGTCACGAAAACAGGCTTTTTCATCGTCTTTTACCAGTTAGCATCAGTAAAACACGGTCGGTATACGGCGGTGGCCAAACGGATAAGGTCGTGGTGTTTGGACGCAAAGGTCGCGGGTTCGAATCCTTCCACCGCCGGTCCACTTTCCCACTTGGCAACCCCCTTCCCGAAAATTGATGTACATTGTTGTTTCATTAGTAAAGGAAGTAAGAGATAAAGGGATAAAGGAAAGATAGATTGACATTCTTCCAGTCAAAGCTCAGTTGTATGTTGAAGGAATGTCATGAACATTTGAAACCTAGCTTTCCTGTATCTCGGTATTGTGGTTTACTGGTGTGTGGCCGCCATCCAAAGGGACATTTGATTGAAAGATCGGCGAGCTTGAGCTTTGGGTAGAAACCAAGATGTAAATAAATGCATCGTGGGTAATTCTTCCCTGTAGCTTTATGCGCTTCTTAAGTTAGACTGGGTAGTTACAACAGCGATTTCGCCCATCTTTTTTCTTCTGTTATCACGTATTCTACGGGATACTTTGAGCTAGCTGTATTGTATAACTCTGCGGTCACTATTTTGGTTTGTAAAATAACTGGTTGTTTTTCTTTCGATTATAGCGAGACACAGAACAGGCAGCTAGTCCTCCGGCACCTAGAGTTAATCCGCCTGGTTCGGAATTTCGACGACCTACTGCGATTCCTCGTCCCAGAGCTCATCCCAGAGCGCCGAGGACAGTTATGCGTGACCCAACGAAATGGACCCACTACAGTTTAGCAGATGTGGACGAGGATGGGTCTTCGACGGTCGCGACGGATGATGGGCCCAGTCACAGAGATCCTAATTCCTCTATTGTACTGTCTTTTCTGTCGGAATTACGTGAACGGCGCATGGCCGAATCTCAGTCGTTGAGCGGCGAGCTCGACGAGCAAGAAGTAAACTCCGAGGCACAAGGTGATAATCGTCGCATCTTATTCCGACCCACACGTGGTACAAAACGAGTTCGTTTGCAGGAGACTGAGAGAGAAGAACCAAATTTCATCCCGGCCGTAGTTGCAGTTAGTGATCTCACACAATGTGAAGAGGAGCCACATACGTGGGTGACTCCTGAATGTCGTTTGCCGGATCAGACAACCTCATCTACATTTATCGCCAGACGTCAAAGAGCACGCTTTAGCGGTCGTCAGTTGGGATCAGGAGACGAGGATCCACTTGAAATCGACGAGCATTGTACGTCAGATAAAATAGTTGAAGATCGCTCTGAAACTCTGGATACAATAGAAAATGAGGTTGAACTGGAAGGTGACGGAGATGAAGAGGAAAACGAAGTTGTGGAAAATAACTTTCTTGCTTGATTGACTAGCGGTACATACTTGTTTGCGATATTTTTATTACACTTTTGTCATCGCTGTACAACTGGACTTGTAAATATTGTAAAATTGAACCGTTTTGTCATTGTATTCTGCTTAAGTACAACTCAGGTGCTTCTTAATTTCTGTCTCTCCGCCTTTTTATTCCTCGGGAAATATCACGGTGATCCATTATCTTCTTTGTCGTTGGTGTTCCAGTGATCGTCTCGGTTATATGCATTTGTTTCCAACGAACTACTCCACTGGAAGTATACACGAAGAGATCAACTCGTTCTTTATTTGAGGCTCCGTCACTCAGCGGCTTTCGAGGTGGATGCATTTGCTTTTCCCGACTCAGACCCATGCAAAATCTGTGTATCAATTATCC
The DNA here is from genome assembly GCA_008360955.1 of Fasciolopsis buskii. NCBI lineage: Eukaryota > Metazoa > Platyhelminthes > Trematoda > Plagiorchiida > Fasciolidae > Fasciolopsis > Fasciolopsis buskii. Next base: position 692,851 of record LUCM01008502.1, read on the forward strand.
TGGAGGAACGACGACTGTTGTGATAACCCCAATCGACTCAGACCCATTTTCCAGGCTTGGTTTGCGGGTTCACGCGTTGCTTCAATTAAATTAGCAACCGATGGGTTGCCATCTTCGTTCCCTCTGTTGACGCTTCAGATCGTGCGCGAATGACGAGGGGCTTTTCATTATGTGCTACTGCAAGGGCTCAGTTGCTTACACCCTGGAGCTCAGATATTAGTGTGTTGTTGAAATCCGAAGGCAAAATGGACTGTTTGTGTGTGTGTGTGTGTGTGTGCATGGTTGAACTGCTGATCTCAGTCCATAAATCTTCGCAACGAGCACACATTCTGGTTTAAATTGAATGAGTCACGATGATTTTACTTGCATTTGACTGCGATCGAGCAACAGTATCCTGTCCTAAACACGACTACGGGTCTGTGTGTGTTGGTTTGATCCTATTGCTTTTGACTCGTCGATCGTAAGGACTAATGTCACTGGGTGGAACAGTGGTGAATGAGTTGAATAAATTCCAGGCTATCTCAGCGTGAATCCAGTAAATTTATTCAGCTTAACTAGCTGCAACACTATCTGTTGTACAATTAATATCACAGCTTTCTCTCAAGTGCCCGTTAACATTCGATAAGCAATCTAGGCTTTGTCTGCACTTCCAATGTCCCCGGCTATGATTGACTCTTGATATGCGGAAGGTGAAACCTGTTTGGTTTGTAGTTTATTCTGCTGTTCGTCGGTTCACCAATGGATCGTGGTCATATGGACGTAGCTTATATTGATCCACGGAGAAAGCCACACTATTGATTACAAGCATTTTTCCCCCAAACTATTGTTTACTGCAAGGCTGCATATTGCTTACAATTTGGCAACCGAATACGAATTCGGTTACTAATGATAAGCTTTTCATCAATGAACGAATTTAATCCATATTCGTGTTTTGCGTATTTTATGAATAAAACGACGAGCGAATCGTGGTTACACACCGAAAAAGAGAAGAATGACTATTGTTTTTTGCAATTTAAGTCTCGTTTTCCTGAGTTGGTCATAATCAATACAGACTGCACAGGTCCCGGTCGGTCAATCCACTCGTGAATACTGTTAGACAGATAAGAATTGAGATTAGTTATTTGAGTATAAGTGCATATGTGCGTCTACCGTCTGACTGACTGTGGCCAGCTGCATTTTACCGATCCCCGTCAGCGCAGCACGTGTACTGTCTTTTTTGTTCACGAGAAAACGGCAAACACAACTAAATCAAAGAGCGAGAAGGATAACTACGGCTGTCAACGCAGAATCCATTTGACTGATGCAAGGATCACATTTCTGATAGCCACAAAACATTTGATCATTTGAGGTAAATTTTACGAAACCTGAAAAGAAAACCGACTTTCTCAGACCATTCGTTTCATTATGAGAGGGACGTAGGCAAGAAACCAGGTCTTACTGGTACATATTGGCAGCTGAGATCCGCAGCCTGTTTGATGATACAACAGACATAAATTTCACAGCAGTGAATGATGTCAAGTTCTTTGATCAGCATTCTGGAACCTTCAGTCGTCAGCATCATAAGCTAGCTGTTTCTGCTCTACCACGTATTTCGACACGCGGGTTTAGCCCGAAGGTGTTGCTATGAAATGCAATTCCACTGAAAACCATTGATAAAAAGCATATTATCTTAAGGGCTAACAGAACTGTAAACTCCAGGAGGTCGCATGTGGGAGACAAAACATTTAGATTCAATGTTTTATGATTGTTGCAGTCTAGAGTTGAAAATGACCACAAATGCATTATTTTTCCTGTAGTTGACGCGAGCGAATGTGTTTCAGATGCAGATAAGGATGTAGATAATAATGAGATTTCGACCATGAAAAAGGTATGCCAAACTGACGTAAAGCAAACGCATGCGTTGCAGGCACAGTTTGACGAATAAAACTGATCGGATGAAAAATAACACTTTTCTTCAGTATACATATAGTAAACCCCACAGCATACAAATGAGCCGTGAAATAATGTGTGGGTAACATTTGATTAGGCATCATGCACTACATTGAATGGAAAGGAGTCGTGATTGTTTCTAGATAGTAATCTTTGGATTACTCAAACTGCAATCGAGATATTAATGGTGTAAACTCCTACTGTTCGCCGTACGACAAAATCAAGTGAGAAAGGGCTGCAAATAGAACTGAACTATATTGAGCTCAGACATGACATGCGCATTAAAAGGGTATTTGAGCTCCACAATCAAAACGTATTCATGGAGCCCAAAACATAATGTGAACAGCACGAAATAATTATCAGAGAAGACCGTTGTCTTCAACAGTCCAAGGACAACTCAGAAGTCCCAAAAAGATTTAATTCACCAATAAGCGATTTGCGGACGCAATCCCGAAAAGTTGGTGACACGTTTTATTGTACGTGATCACTGTCTGTGAATTCTGGAAAATTTAATTTGTTTGACTAATTCGTGTTTGGATTCGGAATGTGATACCTATTCAGAATTACGGATTTCGGCAAATTGCCACTTTCAAAAGGAAGTGAGCTCAAACAGAAATAACACATCAAATCAACGCAGAGAACATCCGCGAACTACAGGGATTCCCATGATTGCTCAGTCCTTTTTTCACATTTTCCCATCCCTGCCGCGCAACCTAAATTCCGTGTATGATAACACCAGGCTTCCAGCACCAGTTCTCGTGGCCGTTTTGTCTCCTCATCTCTTTGTGGCGTCTTCTCATCCAGCTAAAGTTTTTAAACGGCTGGTGTAGATCTCCCACATGCAGAAGCCTTATTCACTACAGTATTCACCGAAGAATGGTGCCAAGTTAGGGTATAGTCAACTTTAAATGTTATTTCGTGGTACCGAAACAATGAATGCAACTGTACAGGGTAAATGGTATCAAGATTAGAAGAGTGCTCGCAAGCGGACAGGTAGCTTTCACCAAACACACGTCCTACTACTAACAGTAAGGATTTGGCTCACTTCGATCAGTGCAAAAAAACAAAGAAGTCGATCCTGGATTAGTAAACTACCAGTGGTGAAAGGAGATTATAACCAAATGGAATGCGAATTAAATGAAAACCTGATGATACTGACCTTGGGCGAACATCTCTGTGGGCAGAATCTGGTTCACTTCGTTCAAAAAATCCGACTGGCGCTTTCATCGATCACACTCAATTCGCTGTTGAAACTGGAGAGGACGGGCCAGCTGCGCAGGGCACAGTGATTGCTGTTCACACTATGAATAACCGTACATGCAATTAAACGTGCGCACTCAGATGGATCTGGTTCATTAAATCACCGCATGAATAAACCAAGAGCTGTACGAATAGGCGTAAGTCAGGTTAGTGATTACGCTGGATGGTGGACCGAATGATGAATATTCCTTCTGGTGAATGAGTTTTCCGCCGTTTTTAGAATCATATTTGACGCATAAGTGTGGTGGAAGGGGCTCTTTAAACGGAAGGTAAATCCGGTGACCATGACCTTGAAAGCTGGAGTTGAGTAGAACTATAAGGTTTCAGTAAGTCAGACGTGATAACGAACCGGGTGACAACGGGTTGCCGTCTACCACCAACTGTTTCACGTAGCGTATGTCAACTATTCCTGTTTGACATGAGTTCATGAATTTGAAAAATGTGTTGATCGAAGATCAGGTTCATATTGCCTAATCCACAGAAACCTATGACGACGAAAATCAAACTAACCAAACGTTTAGTTAAACGTTTGAATTTGCCCTCATTGTGTATTTGACCCAATGATTCTCATCAAACTACAAATCTTCTCAACAGGCTTCAACTTCACCCAAGCTACAATGACCGGGACAAAGCTAATGCTTAATGTATGATATTTCAATCAAAAGGTAGCGTTAGATGAATGTTTACAGGCAATCCATTCCAATGAATGAATCTGGTATACACTTCAGTTACTTTGTACAATCATTAACCTCCCATCAAAGCACTCCGCTTTACGTTACCACTTCACAGCACTATCTATTCAAAAAGAAAAAAACGAAGAATAGTGAAGACTGACGGCAAAATATTAAGTTCAAGAACTGTGCAGAAAAAGGAATGCGTCGAGTGCAAGAGCCCCACTGAACCATATCACTCATTGTCTTCAACCATCCCTTGGGAGAATCTCGTGGACCCCAACCCGGTAGCCTAACTGCACGTACATGAGCCACTCCACTCGTTAAAGCTTCCATACTTTTCACTCATGACATCGACTGCCCACCTCAAACCATCTTCCAACCACTACCTGAATCGCAAAACAGCGTACAACGAGACAGGCATTCTGTGGACATGTGCAAAACATGTCCCAACTACCTTAACTTATTCTAATTCAGTGTCCGTTCTGACAGATGAACCTTAGGACTCAGTACCTTACACCTAACCTCTCATTCACCTACAAAATTCTCCAACCATATTCTGTCGCTATCCTTACGCGGACCAAGCAGGGCGCATCGCTAACTAAACTAGCTTCTGGCGCACTACGACTTCCAAATTGTTCAAGATGAAAATCCCGGAAATGCACTGTCAGGGCTTTCCTCGCTGCAGAATGGTGAATGGCTCATGAACTAGTCCTTTTTTGCCAGTGTTACAGTTGAAGCATATGCTGAAATAACAAGCGAATAGCCCTGCACATTACTATTTCTTCGAACACCAGGCGACCTCTGGTGTCATAATACACATTAATGACAATGAACAGGGATCCAATCTAAAAGAGCTGTTCCAGCCTAGCCACCCAGAACTATTCGTACAGCAAGATGATCCACATCTCGAGCTACCTCTTCTCCGGAGGTGCGCAGGAAACACCTTGATGTGCCACCCGGGGCATTTAACTGGATTCGCGTTTTACTGACACAATGAACAACAGTCATCTGTTAGTCCACTGCTACCGTTAAACACATTTGTTGACCGGGCGGCTCTCGAGATTCAGAAGCTGGCGAGGCTTGAGAAAATCTGAGCTAGCAGATTGAAAATCACTTACGATATCACTTAACAATGTACCATTGCAAGCAACAGGGATGTTATCAGTGGAGGCATAGTGAAAAGTCAAAGAGAGGCGGTTGGGATCAGAAGATAGAATGAATAACAGAGAGAGGGAACTCTGAGCAGTAGCACAGTATCACTACCCACTCCAGTTCATTCTAGGGCCGGCGCGATGCTGATTATCCCGCGAGACGAGCGATGGCGTATGTAATTATTTGTAGACGTGTGACAATCAGAAACAGTGGATGAGTACTCCTAAGGAGTTCAGCCGCTAAGCAGGAGGAAAATTAGGGTTTCCAACCAAGGCCTCTGATTCTAAGAAAAAAACTGCCCACAGGATAGCTGGGCAGAAACCCATCCGCTTGGACTAAATATTCTCCTACTCATTTTACTGACTGAGTTGTCAGGTCAAATCAGTCCGCAACCTGGAGGACCAGGAGAACTACTTCAACAGACCTCAACTCATCGACCTTCTAGGGATGATTGAATCCTCGGTTTGAGATAAATCATTCTGTATAGCTTGTTGGGTTAAGGAGGCACGGAAGCCGTCAGGCCACGTCAAGGAGCAGTCTCACCGTGACGAAATGAACGATCAACCGATCTTTTAAATGCCAACACAATCTGGTTACCATTCCATTGTTAAGCAATTCCTGTCATTTCTCAATGTATTCACTGTAGTGCAATTAGGAAGAACCGAAAATAGCGGCGATGTGCAAATTGATTCCAAGCATAATTCATCAGCGAGCACATCATTTGGACAAATCAAACGATCGTTTCGTAAATAAGTCACGACGGATGTGTCAGTGTAATTACCGAACCAATCAGGATAAGAAATAACCTACCAATGCAACGGATACTGATTTGTTTAATGTAAAACTTTTGTTCTTGGAAATGGTGATACAGTCTGCTTCGGAACGAAGTTTATAACAATCCGTTCATCCGACGCAGATGGCAGCGGTATGCGATATGCATTTTTGTTGACAGGTTTGAATCCATCCTAACACACTTTGATTTCTCGTTGAGTGAGAGAAGAAGATTAAGGTCCTGGGCAAACTACAACATCTGATTTGCTGTGCATGTTCAAAATAATTAGCGAGAGATTTTACGTCATCAAGGCACTTTCATATACAAAATCAAGATCATATTCTCCATTCTGTCAATAACGCAACGGACCCACCTTGCAATTCGAAGAAATATTCTGAATGTATTGAAATTATTGCCGTTGGCTCTGATTATGTGCAACAGGGTTATCTGACAAGAATGTGAATCCCTGGCTTCATAAAGTGTGAGCTGGGTTAACCACTTGACGACCCCCGGAGAATCAACCGCTTGTCAATGGTCATCGGTAGATAATCTTGTTTTCAAGGGCAGAATTGTGTTAATACGCGAAAGAGCACGATCTAGACCATTAGACTGGACGCGCAAACACCAGGCGAACTCGTTCCCGATTTGCTCATTTGCCAGTATGGAGCTAGGTCGGTTCAGAATGCATTCTATGGGGCCAACATGTTCCCAGTTAATGTTTTCCTGGCGCACTGTACACGTGAGGCAGTGCGAATTTCCGTCAGCTGAAAGCATCTTGATGAGATCAGAATGAGGACGACTTTGATGCCAATTGATACCCCACGGACTAAACCGGAGATGGGCCAACAACTTTATTGTGATCAATCTTGTAAGGATCACTCAGGCGAATTTTTAACTAATGCGTACTGACCCAAGTTGAACACAATTCAAAACGAAGTCGGTTCCAAAGTGTTACAATGTTATTTACAGTGGACAATCGAACGTCCATTAGCTACGACATAACACCTTTCCTTTTGGGTCTTTATAATCCCAGGTTTCGACAATGACCCAAATCAGCAACTAAATCACAGAAAACACAAGTTGGCGAACAAGCTCGTTTTCAGTGATTCGTACTCATGCCATTACATCACTATATATATATATATATATATATATATATATGGACAAAATATTTTCACTATAGGAAGGATTGGATTAGCCATATACAAATATGGGTGGGGAAGGGATTTGTGGTGTTAATTGTTTTGTTGTCTAGGGTTTGTGTTGGGAATTAATTATCCGAAATGAATAGTCAAGACGCGATCCGCCTTTAAACCGTTTAGCTTTCGACTTGTTATTTCGATAAAGTTGGAGTCGCCTGCTGGAACAAGAATAAGACGAACAGAATAGTTACACCCTATCTAGTGTAGATTGTCACCGAGCAGTCGAGGTTGAATTCATGGCTAGAAAATTTGGAGGACTGGAAACACGTCAGCGTCAAACGCATAAGTAAACATTTGCTTGGACATACGTTTACGGTTGGGGCTTCCGCGTTCGCGTTCTGATGCTGCCCGCAACGTCAAATATGGTGAGGCAGTAATTGAACTCGAGAATTTACGGAATTATATTTAGACAAAAAGCACTGTAGTGTATTTATCTGCAAGCAAGCTACACACATCACAGTACATCCAGCGGCATCATTTTCGGAGGGGTCCTCACATTAACCAAGTTCTAGGCAGCAAACCAACCTAACGACTAGTAAATTACGCCGCACGACAATTATCTCGAAGTCAAACTAGTTCAGAGACTAAAACCCTGGATTCTTGTGAAAAATCATAGACATCTCACAGTTTAGAAGCCTCGTGTTGCAATGCATAGCCTACTTATCACCGTGTTTGTTCCGCTTGAGAACCGCATCATCGCATGAGTAAGAACGAACCAGACACCCAAACCCGAGTCTCAGGTTCCCAGAAAGAACAGGGTCACATGCTGACTCTTTGACCGTATTGTAATACGAATAACCGCTCCAGCAAAAAGGTGGATCTCCAGTGGAAAAAAAACTATTACAACCGATACCAATCGGAATGATCTCATTGTCAAGTTGCCGAGACAATACTTTCGAATGGGGAGACAAAGCTATAGACGATATATTGTTGGGGCTGAAAAAGACATTGATAGCAGACCCAATAATCTGATCTTTAATTCATGAGGAATGCCAAGATGTCAAAACCATTCGGACACAGACATCGCAGATTCGAATCCACACAGCTCGGGTTACATTTCTGTTTGACCACACAGAAATGGCTGTGGCTGCTTTCTGGAAATGGTGTACGTCGTCTTAGTGTTATTTATAGTCAGAGAGATTGGGGGGGGGGAAGACATGCCTCCTAAATCCAAGTGCTAGCTGAGAAACAGGGAACATGGGCTGGTGCGGATTCGGTAGAGACCAATTAAAGTAACAGGACAGTCCATATTCGTGCTTTTTGACCGTGACCTGAACAGTGGTAATAACTGATCAACTGTTCCACGTATAAGGAAAATCCCGGACTTTGAATTTCACCAACCATGTGGTACTTAACTGACAACGCGACCATCAGAGGTGAGTAGTTTATTTTTATACAAGACAAACAATTGTACCAAAGAAAATAGTAGCAAAGTACACTTGTCGCTCGTTTTTTTCTGACAGAAATGAGTAGTCCATACCAATGAAAGAACCGTAGGCTCGACAAATTCAGCACCCAAAACGCCGTTTAGGATCAGCGACAAGACGGGACTAGATGGCTAAAAATACAGGACAGGATTGTTGAACTCATTTAGTGACCCGATGAATAGCATGAGCCAAGTATTCAACGTTTTTCGACGACAGACCAGCAACACTGATACGTCCATCTCGAGTGAGGTAAATGGAATACTCCTTTGTTAGACGATCCACCTGTAAGAAACGGAATGAATGAAAACAGTTAGAGTTCGTGGACTTGGAAGGAATTATTAACGATGCCGAGGAAATAGCCACATCGTACCAGTCAAAGTGGGAATGGTTTAAAGGTTCTTTGAAAAACCCAAACCGAGGTTCATTTGGATCTTCCAATAAGGTCGAGGAACGAGCGAGCAAAAACTCCGACAGTCGATTTTCATGCCTGGTGTCCCAAAGTACGAACGCACCACTTACAAGCACAAAAGTTAACTTATAGGCGCAAGGAAAAAAGTGCGGCAACAACTGAACGGCGAAAAGATCCGAAAACAAATCCTGCTTGATAAAACGGTAGTGGCTCGATTTTTGTTAGATGAAAAAATACGTCGTCAAAAAGACACTTCACAGAGCTAGGTAAATACCTATCTTTTCTCGGCAACAACCGACAACAGAAATTTGTAGGAGAAAATGGTTGCTTAGCAGAGAATTTTGTCAACCATAACTTCTATCCCAGCAACAGAACGACTACTGATCATATAAACGCACGGCCCAAATAAACCGGGGAGCATAAGATACAACTTGGCTCCCGATAAACTCTAAACTGGATGAAAACAGGGGAAGATCTAGTCTGGTAAGACCGAATAAAGGACACGTAAGAAGAACAAATCCAGACCGAATTGCATACTAATCTGCGAATTTCTTTACTCGCTCATGTGGCTCGTCTGAACAGCAAAGAATCATGGATACTAGATCTCAGAGAGAAAATATATCGTGAACATTTGGAGGAACAAAAAAACCCAGATCGGACCAAAAGCCAAACTCACTCATGATTCTCTTTTTTACTATTGTTATTCATTCAAGTGTCACCTAAGATGTACACGCCTGGACCTCACCATCGCAAACAAAAAGCGATTACTGACGGGGATCAATTATTTGCTTTATATTCGTCAGCACACCCACGGGCCAACAATTCAATAAGGATATTTGACCCAGACTGGTCGCGTGTACGATACGATTAACGTTCGCAGAGATAGGGTGGATATACCAACAATTCAATTTGGATATCCAACGGCAGGAACTGCTGAAAGAACTTGCTTCTGTCACTAATTGCGCTGAGAATAGACTTTTCAAGGGTTTTCAGATCCCCGAAGTTCGTGCGTCCCCATAACCTAGTCACTGTGAAGGGGCAACTAGCAGCGACTTATTCATACTTTTTCTCCTGAATGCAACAAAAAGGTTGGCTCAGCTTTTCGAATTGAACCATTCGTATTTTGCTGCTTTTTTACTGTCCTTATCATGAAGGACCAAGATTTCTCGGTCATACGGGATAAGTAGGTAACTACGCGATGTGCTCTTCACTGTGAACAGCATAAACACTGGTGAGGAAACGAGCGAATATATTGCGCCAATCAGTCGGGAGAATCAGATCAAGTAAGCAGTAGCCACTGACTCAGATGCATTATATGAAGGATAAAATGTCTAATCAACGTGACAGCTTAAAACACTTGCAACGCCGTGGAAAGCTAAGGGCCTCAAGTTAGGGATTGTGGGCTGAGATATGCATTGGAGCACAATGCAGCATGAGAAATGAACAGAAGACAGATAGCCCCCATTATAGCCAAAAATAATCAGAGGAACAGTTAATCGATTCAAATACCCTTGCAGGAAGGACTGACGAAAAACGACCTATGTAACTCCTCTCTATTTGTGGATAGGTTCAACTGCGAAAGGAAGTCTATAAATTCAAATGCTCGGATTTCATTAGCTAACAATTTTCACATGAAAGCTGATAGAGGCTTGGAATTCGGTCTGTCACAACGAGACTACACCTTGACGTGGTGTGACGGCTTGCGTGCCTCCATGATCCAACGAGCTATACAGAATGGCATATCTCAAGCCGAAGATACAATCATGCCTAGCTCAATGGGTAGAGGCCTGACGAAATAGTCGCCTGATCAACCAAGTCGCGGCCTGATCAGAGTCAGCACCTCAATCGGAAAGACGAGCGGAGGAATAACTTATCCAAGAGGATGAGCTTAAACTTAGCTATGCCCCACTGCCTTGTCAGAACCAAAGGCTTTGGTTGAGAACCCTAATCGTTCTTCTCCTAAGTGGCTGGAATCCACAGCAGCACCCGTCCATCAAAACCCATGAGTAACATGCCTACAAATAATTCCATTCTGCATCGGTCATCGCGCAGGATAATCAGGACCGCATTGCATGGAGTGGGTAGTGATAAGTAAGCTACTGCCCCGAGTTCCCCTCCTTTATTCTCTTCTCGCTCCAACCCAATCTCATTGCCCCCTCTGCCTACCCATAATGTCCCCACTGATAACACGCCAAAAACTCGCAACGATTCGTTGTCAAATAGTATAGTAAGTGGTTTTGCAGTCTGCTAACTCACATTTTATCATGTCTCGCCAGCTTCTGAATCTCGGTTCGTTCAATGTCCACATTCTAATGCAGGCTGGCCAACAGGTGTGTTTAGCTCTGACAGTAGACCCATTGTCGATTCATGTCTGCTGCGTGAGTGAAACACGAATTCAGGATTCGAGTAGAGTAATTCAAATAACTGCGCCAAATGTCTCGTCAAGATATTCCCTGCACACCTAAGGAGACGAAGCAGCTCAGGCTGACGGTCAACGCTGGAGAGAAATAGTCATGAGTGAGAAGGCTGAAGCAGCCCTTTTAAACTGGATCCCAGTCAACAGTCGCTCGTGCGCCGTGAGACTGCAGGGATCAGTCAGCGTCCGGAATGTTAGTAGCGTTGTTATGGTCGGTGACCATTCTAGGGTTTTGGTTGTCGAAACTTTTAGTTCTGTTAATAATTTTCAAAAAGAACTTGCCCTTTTCT
>LUCM01008502.1:708709-727394 GCA_008360955.1 Fasciolopsis buskii
GACCGTGAACAGTGGCGATCGTGTTGTCATTTTCTATCGAATCAGAATGATTGAAAACACGTGCGTTTGTACAGTTGGACTGTTCCGTGTGTTGGCTGCAACAGCATCTTATCTTTTCCCGCCTGTGTAGGTCCACTTCCTGTTTCCCTTTAATATTCACTCTTTTTATATGAACGTGTAACTCTGGGGAAAGGCAGCGGTCAGTGAGGCTTGCCTTGCTGTTTAATGCTGAACGATGATGATGATGATGGAATTCGGCTGGTGTGCACCAGCTAACAGCCGAATCGATGCATACTCATGTATGTCAGCGAATTCACCGGTCTGAAAGAAAGGACAGAACGAGTCAGAAGTACTAAAAGGACGTAAGGGCCTGACTATGTTCAGAGTTTCGCGACCGGTACTACAAGGGATAAGTTTATGTTTATCCTCAAGAATGAACAAAGCCCGTGCAGTTTAACCCTGCTTTCGTGACCCTAATAGATTTTTTTACCCGAGTTGCGTTTTCACAAGCAGCAATTAGTGAATATTCTAAATCACCTCCAGAGATGTGGTGCAGTTTCTTAATCGTTTAATCACTGACATAGGAAAAATATGCGCTTAAAAAAGCAGAACAATTATTGAGAAATTGGTGACAGATAAAGCGTTCGCGACACCACAGGTTTTCCTAAAGTTTCATATAACTTGAATATTGTGTGATAGCCTCGAAGTTGCAACTACAGGCTGGATTGTGCAAAACACTTTCTTTGTCAAATACATACATACATCAGTGACTTTAATGCAAATCAGGACACAAGGTCACATGACTGGCTCCATCGATCCACACATAGAACACCTCATGCGGTACTGGTGAGGTTAAACCCTATATTTGCAGTATTTCATTCTAGAATTGCTAAAACAGTCGCATGCGAACTGACGGTCGGTAGAAGCACTTAAGCGACAAAACACGTAGCTGACTCCAAGTTATTAAATTCGACAACTATAAAGAAGAGAAAGGACTTTGAATGCAGAAACGCCGCTGACTGTTGCACTGAGTCATATCATTTATTGTCTTCAACCATCCCTTGGGAGAATCTCGTGGACCCCAACCCGGTAGCCTAACTGCACGTACATGAGCCACTCCACTCGTTAAAGCTTCCATACTTTTCACTCATGACATCGACTGCCCACCTCAAACCATCTTCCAACCACTACCTGAATCGCAAAACAGCGTACAACGAGACAGGCATTCTGTGGACATGTGCAAAACATGTCCCAACTACCTTAACTTATTCTAATTCAGTGTCCGTTCTGACAGATGAACCCTAGGACTCAGTAGCTTACACCTAACCTCTCATTCACCTACAAAATTCTCCAACCATATTCTACCAATACTACGGAGACAACGGTACTCAAACACCGAAAGTCTTCGCATTTTTCCTATTCTCACCGGCCATGTTCGGAGCCGCAGATCAGTAGCGACCCCAGTGCTGCTACGCATACAAGAATTTTGACTGATAACCGGAGTGACACCGACGATACAGAAGCTCGACTCCCATATCCGACAGTCACTTTGGGGGTAGACGACAACTGGTTTTCGCCTGGCTCGTTGACACATCCGACCTAGTGAAATCATGCGTGATCATCCAGATATTCTAAACCAGACAGCTTCCTGTCCGAGCAAATATCAATGCCGCTATTCACAGACGATGACACTGCAATTTCTAAATTCATTTCGGTGGGACAGTTGAAAAGAAAAAGTGAAAAGAAGCAGCGCTGACGAACATCACTTTTCGTAGTGTGTTCTGGTGAAACATCACTGAACTCGGCTTCGGCTGTTTCAGTACAGAGACTGGGAAAGTGGAATGAGATTTTATGTCACACCCTTCAGTGAAAGGCACCACCACAGAATTGCACGATCGACTGAGTGGAACGCCATTTTCAGCTCAAGGAAAAGAGAGACCGTGGGTTTACTTAACATGTGCAAGTGTCCCAGGATTTGCCAAAATGAAGATTTGATCAACACAACTCCGACCGGACCGGAGACGGGCTTGATTCTCACGTAGTTTTGGATAATCTGTGGAGAGTCGAGAATCGAAAATAGTTTTGGATAAGCCCGGATGGATTAAAAACTCCGGCTGAATTAGTGTACTCCGATGAGTGCACTGAAAAAATTAACAATGGGCCACTAATTTCAGAAGTGTTGATGAGAGGAACAGCATCAACCAGCCAGAGTGCTGATCACCACTGAGTTCTTCGTTGGGGCTACGCCAAGTTGTTGCAACCGATACTCATATTCAAATGATGGAGGAACTCTTCGATGTTTCTGTCGAGATCATTGGTTCACACAATCTCTCTCCACGAGGAATCTTTTGGCTGCATGTTTAGCTGACCAGGTGCTACATCGCATGAAAAAATGTGACTGACGAACAGGGAGTGGATTGTTCACGCTACCGATGATGTGGATAAACTGCGTCGAAGATTTTCACGAGATAATAAAAGACAAAAGCGTTCGATGTGGTCTACTATGGAGATCCTGCTGACGTTTTAAACAGATCTACCACAGATCACGGGTCTTCTCGACTAAACCAGGGCATCTAAAAGCGAAACAAGGACGCACGATCTTAATTAAAAGTGGGCCACGATCGTACAATGCTGCCAACAGGCTTGTGGTATTTTGCAGAGAATAACACTTATCGAACGAAAACGCATCACACTCTAGACACTGCCGCTATTTGTCTGCAATCGTTCATTTGGTGAATTTCCTCAACTTATTCACAGCTGAAAAGTGATTTAGTTGCTATTGTCTCCGCAACAACTGGAGACGGGCTGAATGGCATTCAGCTTTGCTCTGTATGGGCTCCCAGAGTGGCACAGTAGATTGTTTATTCTTCCATTTATTTTACCAACTGAGTTTCTAGCTCAAATCAACCAGTGATCTTCCAGGTATGATTGAATCTTTGACTTGCCATATGTTATCCTGTATAGCTCCTTGAGGCAATAAGATACAGCCTCAATGTGACACACAATGGAGTAATCACGGGTTTCTCATTCCGGCGGACTGCTTATTTTGTATTCATTTGGAACTAATACTGCAACCTTAGTCCCCTTTTGCTTACAGCTATGAAATATTCATAAGGATATCCGATATGTACATATATATATATATATATATATATATTGGGTGAGTGATTCAACGAGAAATGGATCCGTAAGATAATAATAATAATAATAATAATAATAATAATAATAATAACAGAACTTACTTGTTCAGGAGTAAGACCGCTGTAGCAAAACATCCCAATCTGATTGACAATGTGGGACCAGTCGTGCTGTGATCCTTCTTTCGCCAGACAGCGCACTAGACTTTCGCGCATTGAAATAATCCTATCGGCCATAGTTTTGACATCCACAAGCCTATTACCGTTGGGGAAAAAATGATATTATGAGAATGAAGCTAGTTCAACTCCCGGTTTCGAAATACCGAACAAAACACTGGAGGAATCCAAATCATTACGACTGCTGTGTTCAGATCCGCCTGATTTCAATCGCCCAGTGAGTGGTACAGAAACGTTCAGATCAAGCTATAAGGTTCGAAACAGGATATTGGGATTGATAGTGTCGCATCTTATCTACAGCTGAGGGTGTAAGCATCCGTCTATGCGGTCCCCCGTAGTGTAGACAAAAGCAGTTCGGGAAACACCCACTCGTCACGACCCAAAAACCTCCCGGCTTACTGCTGGATATTGGTGAGACTCGTCAACGGCATTTTCCCCTTTGAAAAGTTCCACCATAATGCCTCTCTATTCATTCGAAAAGTCCTTGAGTAATTATTGAAGAAATCACGTACATACGCTGGAAAACTGGATTCTGACGTTAGGACAACAGTAATTAGTTCAGGAAACAAGGCATCGAGTAAAAAAAACATGGCGGTACGTTAAGATAGTTGAGACGAAGGTTGCGCATATTTTCGGTAGGGTTTCGTCAGCGATTTGAAGATGAGCACAGGCAACCAGTATATAACGTAAAAAAGAGGTTTGATAAACCCGATGGATGGATGTTGTAAAGAAATGGGACAATTAACTTACCATTTGGCACGCAATGCATCATCGGACAAAATCTCCGCGACAATGCGAGCTCCGTGTATCGGTGGGTTACTGTACATGGCACGAATAAGGATTTTCAGCTGAGATTCACAACGTTCTTTCTCCTCGGCTGAGTCACATATCAGGCTGAGCGCACCGGCACGTTCACCATACAGGCCCATGTTTTTGGCAAAGCTTTGTGTGATAAACATTGTGGGAAAATTGAACTCGTGAAGGAAACAGCGCACAGCAGCCGCATCCCGATTCACGTCACCCGAGGCAAAACCCTGTTCGTGTCGGTCCGCACGGGAGCGTCCGGAAAGAGATTATAGCGCATTACGACTGTAAAATAGACATCTGGAAGAAATTCTGCCGTAACTCATCAGTAGCATACTACAGTATCTATGAAAATGAAAGACAGAAACTCATCGATGCACAGCTAATTACTGCCCCAAGTTTTGGAGTCACAATCGCCGGTCCCATTCTTCTGGGCCCCATCGACCATGACCACGTCTCTTTGAAAACATTCATGCGCCCAGTGATAACAAAGTTCTTGAACTTAGTTCCGGTTCGCCCCACTAAAACATACAAACTGAAGCCTGCCTCATACCACTCGTTTCCTTCCTGTGTTCATCCGAAGATCCATCAACGGAATGCAACGATTATTTAGTCCAATCGGTCTCATACTCCTTTCACCAGTGAACTCCTGGTTTTGCGTCTAATCACTAGATTGCGCAAAAATTCAGTGGAACACATTGCGTGTTATTCTTATCTGTGACGGTGTGAATGCTTTCCAGGGTAGTTTGCTCAATCTGGAATGAATCCACCGATTCGCTGTTTTGATTTTACCTTTAGAACAAACTTTTACCAAAAAAACAACATTGATGAACGAATCTGACCTTCCGAAGTATTTTGCCGAACAAGCGGAATTTAGAGGTCTCGGCTCAAGAATAATATATATATATATATATATATATATATATAT
Organism: Fasciolopsis buskii; assembly: GCA_008360955.1. Classification (NCBI taxonomy): domain Eukaryota; kingdom Metazoa; phylum Platyhelminthes; class Trematoda; order Plagiorchiida; family Fasciolidae; genus Fasciolopsis; species Fasciolopsis buskii. The sequence goes on from LUCM01008502.1 coordinate 713,756, forward strand.
ATACAAGCATACAAGAACGACTTAGCAAAGATAAGAGAAATCGGTCACGTAAAGTCCATCTCTTGTTTATATTTGCCAGAGGTCATCGAAGTTGAAATGTTTTCTGTGCCAGTAAACTAGTTCGGTGAGAGCAGTGCATGTTCGCTTCTGTGTTGTGTGCAGCTGTATGAAGGAGCGAGCAAATATCTCGCATACTCGGAATTCGATCTCGTGGTCAGTACAATTTGGCGCTATGAGAAGACCAAATAACCGATATTCTTGTCCACTGGACATTCCGGATTGTACCAAAAAAGCTACGGCCGTATGAGACAAACAATCTGGTTGTATTGTTTAGCTGCATACCTCGTGGAGAATAGGGACAGTCCAGACAAACCATGAGCAGACGTTAAATAGGATCCAGTGGCACAAAGTGAATAATGAACAGTGGACGCGTGACAAGTGTGTTTGTTGAAGATCAACTCAAGTGATATGCGTCCGTGTTTGCGAATGCAATGAGAAGCGGACGGGTGGGTTAACAGTGACGATGATGCGTGAGGTGAGGTGATGACAATGCTGATCGTGTTTTAGCATCTTGCAATTTCTCCTAAGGTAGTGCACTTTTCAATCTGAACCCATGTAGAGAAGACTCTCTAAGCGTTCGCAAATCCGATTTTCTCCTAATCACACAAAAAGTGGTTTACAACAAAGAGGGTAAACCCCACGGATGTATATGGAGGAAGATTGAACGAAACCTAATCTGCTTCTGAAGACGGACTGGAGGTGGCTAGAAAAACGAAAGGAGGAAAAATGTTGCAAAGCCAAGATAGAACTCCATCAACAGGGAAGAGACTGCTTGTTTTCTGGGGAAACAAGACATCAACGATTCGACTGCCGGGTGCAACTTGGATGGAGATAATTTCGGTGGAAGATCTTCGTGGCAAACTCAATCGATGGCCTTAGAGATGTCTTACGAATTTCCCGTGGCTGCCGAGTACAGAGATTACAACTCGCTGCTCTTTTTTCGGATATGGGATAACTTTGTAGCTGGTTATTTTCCACTTTTGCCGGGAAATCAAGTAGGCATTTTAGCCAGCGAGTTGTTGACAGATTTTCGCCCGTATGTCTCTTCTGTAGTGACGATTCAATAGAGACAATGAACATGGGGTGTTTGGCGTTGGTGTGACTGAATGTTAATCCTTTCAGTAGCACGGACTTTTCGCTTGGTAGTAGCTGGTGGTTCGAGCAATTGTAGATTGGTTCGGCGTGTTGAGGTTTCGCTTGACTGGGCGTGGCATATTTCTTGGTGAGTCTGTCCCTGAACTTTGAGTGGTGTGTTTGATGTGACTTTGATAATCGTTTTATCCTTCTAGTCCAGCTGACATCTAATATGTTTGAGGCGTCTCGTTCGAATCGATTTTGATGGTTTCCGTATACGGATTTCCTGTGATGCGCACCGTCGATCAACTCACGATGTCTCCGTTTGCAGTATGAGTATGCAATCCTATGAGCACGTTCCTAGTTCACGACCAGTTTACACTTGATACTATTTTAGAACTGTTGTTCATGTGGCAATGATGAAGAAAGATGAGTTGCTTACGGACCCTAGAATCTAATTTGTAGCGTTAGGAGTGTACATGGAAGCTATTCGTTCGAGAGTCCACGGAAGAATAACAACTGTGATTAGTTGGCAACTTTGTCAGTTGGGCTGAGCCAAACGTAGGAACGAGGGCAGAATGCCACCGGAATCGATATACATTGCCAATAGTATCTGACTGAGTGAACAAAATTTCCCCGGAAGCACACGATCGGTTTCGCGGTCACTGCTGCTCGCCACATACGCGTACCCGGTACTGTCTCGTCCTTATACACACCGGATTGGTATCTGGCACCAGAATATAATATTTAGCGTCAGGAGTGTGCATGGAAGTTCTTCTGTGGACTCTTCAAGGGTTTAAATTCAGCATTTCTAATGAACTTCTGCCACCATATCCTACCAATACAACGAAGACATCCGTGTTCAAGGACTGACAATGGTCGTACTTCTGTCCCCGACGGCCAATTTTCGGAATGGTTTAGCAGTAGGGATCTTACGGCTGCAATGTAAATCCGATTTCTGATCGATAAGTGAATACTGTGTCAACACTACAGATGTCTCGCATCAGTAATCGCCAATCCATCAAAGATACTTCATCCAACAGATATCCTGACCAGTGTGAAGCATCCCAGCAACGATCAATGAAAGGGAGGCTGACATTCCGGGTTACGCAACCAACACTTTGCTCTCTGTAACAACGTGTCTCTGAGACTCATTCGACTGTGCTGTTTGTTTTATCGGTAAAGGGTTCACGGGTGTGGTCCAATGATTAAGACGAAGTTGATCACTATGCGCTACCACAAAAATAGATGTCCGACTGCACAGAATGCATTCAATGACGGCACAGCGACGAAACAGATGAAAAGAACATGTGTCCAATGAGCATGCTGTTAGCGATTTGATTTCGGTGAATAGCATGGATTACTGGATGTGAAAAACAAGATTTTCCGGTTTCCATAGATGTCCCAGTTTGGGATTTCCACGCTCTTTAGTGACTAAATGGTTGGCCAATTCAATCAACACACGCAATTCATGGTGCACTGCCATCTCATTTTCATACGACTAACAGGACAGAAAATCACAAAGGACAACTCAACGTGTTGAAGAAAAATCGTAATGCACAGTTGGGTACGGTTACACTTACCTGATAAGCAAAATCGAAGAATGGGACCAACTGACGGCGTTCGAGAACAGAGGCAATCTGACGCCACTGTTCCGGGGACGGATCCAATCCAGTTGGATTGTGCGCGCACGCGTGCAACAGAACCGCATGTCCAGCAGGGATTTTATCCAAATCAGCTAGACACCCGTTCGCATCGAAACCGCAAGTTTTCGGGTCGTAATACCGATACTCGTGAACTGTCAATCCGCTGTGTCTAGAATAGAGAGAACCACGGAAAATGAAATCCGAGGCGATAGTATAAGAATCACAACAAAGATCTTGATGGTATATACCCTTTGTCAACTGACACTTCAACACCAGGCAACATCTGGTCGAAAATGGGGGGGAAGAGCGTGGGGAACGGCAACGTCTAACAAGTGCGAATTACACTGCGCTACTGACAAAAACACTTGGTCATGACGCTCGATGTCACAAGACAATGAGATCAATTACAGAACTGTTGCCTGACTCGACAGACGATGTACAGATGGAGATGCGTAACAGTCAGAATATAAGACCAAGAACTCTCCCCGATTTTCCGAAAGACTTCCGAATAGAAACTCATCTGCTTAATTATTGGGAGTCATACAACTACAACTCATTTCATTTTTGGCTACACATGAAACAAATGGCTGTTGTCTTTTCTATAATTTCCGGCCAATTACGGTAGCGCAAGTTTACGCTTTGTTGAACACAGCTAAACTACTCTTTGACTGAGATCGGAGGCTACATATGCGACTATTGCATTTTTCTCACATCTTGCACCACACAAATCACGACCAAAAGCAAGGGGGCGAACTCGGTCAGCAATCTCAGAGTTCACTCAACACCGGAATGACTGGATGTCGAGGCTCCCGGGGTTCACAAAAGAATGTACCTAGAACGTCACAGGGATGCAAGCGACAAAAACTTCAAACGTTAGTGGTAGATTAAACGTCAGGGGAGAATAAAGACGCACACGCAACAAGGGGTTTCCAGCCCCGGGTATTCAGAGCATTGCCAATTCCCCGTGGTGTACAGCATACACTTTGGAACATCGCTACAGTAGAAATTCCCCAAGCCATTGTGGTTAGTCTACGTGCGAGTCGCGTAACCAATCTGAAAACCGTGGCGACAGGCTATCGTGAAACTCAAAACATGTCTTGGATGCTACTGGACCGAATGTATTCTATCAATCCGGTTCCGCCCTATCTTATATACGAACGCATGATGACTTGTAAACAAAGCCTGAACCGGTCTTACGGTTGTTGTGGGTTTCTCGTTACCTGCAGTTGCTTAGCTTGAATCGAAAGCATTTTAGTGCGTATTGAAGGTTTGTATCCGTGTGCTACTGTGGATGGCTGAATTCCATATAACGATTTCAAGTACAAATGCAACAATCACGCACGATCAAATCCTATTATCAATGGCGATTAACATCGTTTAGTGGTTGAGGGGGTATTTCTTAGCATTTCGCCAGAGTTCACAATTCACATCGAACCAAGTGATTGCCGTGGGGACGACCATTTAGCTAACACTGATCCGAAATCTGTGTTGAATTCGAGTGGTACGGTTGAATCGAAGACTATCCTGGAAGGGGGGTGGTTACCTAACGAGAAGGAGACATTTTGGAGTATCTTACACATCACTTTCAAAGTGTCATGAATCAGGGGCGAAACGGGACCTCTGTTCAACAAAAACGTAATTCATTTACATAGAAAAACAAGGGGTATGAAACTTTGTAGCGGGGTACATTGAATAATTGGGCATATCAAACTGGAGTTATTTTAACTGTGTGCCTGAGTATGGAATACCAAATCAGATGCGCCGATCGACCGTACAACATAAGCGACAAACAGATGCAGTGGACCACGTTGGCTTGTGAGATCGTATAGAAGCGTCTTACGTAAATGTACTGAGAAAGTTGGACACTGCTCATAATGGGAGACAACAGGCTATGAACTAAGAACAGACAGAATGCAGATGTCGTGATCCGTTGGTACAACTAGCCAACAGAGGCAAAGGAATCTGAATTGTCATTGAAATGTACTGATCCTCACTTGTTTAGTCAGGTGGAGCAAGACGAAACTGGTAAAACTCTGTTGGAAGCAAGTAGAATTCAAAATAATGATTGATCTAATCTGGTCCACATATAATGAAAACACTCATCATCGTCATCGTTCGGTAATAAACAGCAGGGCAAACCCCACTAACTACTACCTCTCTAAAAGAGATAAACATTCCAACAGACAGAATGAATAGGAAAGGCACATAGGGAGTGAACCTACATATGCGGGAAAGGAAAAGAAGACTCTATTAGCCAACATAAGCAATACTGTCTAAATGTACAAATGCACTTGTCACAATCGTTCTGATTCGACAACAGGATCACCACCTTTCACGGCCCACAGTCACATCTTTCAATGCCTCTATTGAGCTGGTTTACGGGTATGTCGAACCCCAACCACGAAGACGTGAGACATCTATCTAACCTGTAGATTTTTTTTATCCCACACTGCTACATCATCTATTGACTTCTTTCACTTCGTGGGACGAACGGAAAATAAGCGAGGATCCCCGATCTGCATACACAGCTTTGCGGACAAATTGATTTTTCGGACGAGCGAAATTATATACTGTCGCAGATACAAATGAAAGATAAACTGATCACACAGGCGTTAACATTCGGAAGAGTTCCACCGTTGCTAACTGAAATACGATGTGCTTAGATGATTCCTGATAGTGATGAAAGGTTCGAACACCCCTTTGGACGAAGAATTCGGTGAGAGATCAATATTCCCCGAAATGAAGTGGTTACCCCCGAACGGAGTGTACTCCTCTAGCCTCAAAGGACCCCATATTGAGGCAACTGGCAACCACGACCCGGAAACTTGGAATGGGACGGAATCGCACGAAATTTAAACTTTTTGGTCGTGGTATCAAACCAAGGAACAACAAACTCTCATCTGCCACCTAAATGACTGATAAGTCTGGAAATCGAGCACCTGGACTTTTGGGGGTGGCTGATGCTTAGTCGGAGTGAACTAGATAGTCAAAGAAGCCTTCGTATGAAGAATTACAAGAATTCAAATGCCTGCCTAAGCCATAAAATAAATGGAAACACTGAAACGGCCACGACGAGGACACCTTTGTCAACTACGACACGCCACACTACGACACGTCGAGCCGTTATCACTTTGGTTAATCAAACTAGTGTCTTCTGCTGCTGCTTCTTGAAACTACCGTCACTATAGGCATAGAATTGAATCTAACTGGGTCGGACATCAGGTCAAACCGGAGGAGGTCAAGTGAATTAAGCATTTGTCACCGAGAGGGTCAGACGGCAACTCGCTGTCATCCGGATTAGAACCACACGTGACCTATTGAGGCCTTGTCGTTCTAAGCCATTCCAAGTTCCAGGGCCAAGGTTGCTGGTCCTTTCTTCTCCATATCTAGTGGGGCCCTAGTGGCTATGGGACATATCTCTTCTCCTGCATTCATGCTTGAAGCATGTCGCCAAAAAGTGGGAGCACCAGTGGGTGCATGAGGATGAGCATGTGCTTAGTACACGGCGATGCCCGCCGAAAGAGAATAACTTACGTGAATATCGGTTTGTGATTGCCCCACGTTGGTGTGGGTAACCAGATCTTCCGTTGTTCGCTGAATGCCGCCTAGAAAACGAACGAACGAAAGATAAAAATGGTGAACAAGTAGTTAGAGCGACTACATACTGAGAGTGCACAGTTTTAAAATTCAATAATCACGGAAGCTAACTGCGGCAACCTCAGTCGGTCCGTTACAAGGCAAGCCCAAATTCCGTCTCATTTACACAAACAGGAACGATCAACTGGCCTTCAGCTGGTCCGTGTAACTCTAGATTATCAATGGAAAACAAACAATCAGTTCATTTTCAACGGCTATTAACCCTATACCAAAGTGCACTGGCTTTGCGTGCTACCACATAGCACCGACAACTCAAAACAGAAAAAGAGAACGGGTAATAGTGAAAGGTCAATTGCGAAAATGGACTATATGGAAAAAAGAAATATTTCTAATGCAAGAACGCAACTGACTGCACCATTCAGCCACATCATCTACTATCTCCAACCGTTCCTTGCGTGAATCTCAGTCCGTACCGCATTCCCGCGAAGTGAAAAAAAACCCACGCAGAGGACAACAGATGACGTGGCAAAGTGGAACGACTTATGTAAAGTAGATGTCTCGCGTCTTCGTCGTTGGGATCCAAAATACCTATCAACCAGATAAATGGATACATTGAAAGATACGGCAGCAAATCGTGTTGTTACGTCTCGTTGAATCGGAATGATTGAAAAAATTGCGTCTGTACAGTTACCGTATCTTGTTTGTTGACAGTCAGGGCGTTCTCTTCTTTTTCCCTATGCGTAGGTCTACTTCCCACCCACTTTGCATATTAATTCTTTCTGTTGGAACATTACTCGATGAGAAGCAGCAGTTGGTGGGGTTCGCCCTGCTGAACGATGGCGATGATGGATCGAACTAGGTAGTCCAACCATACCTACACCAGGCATCTCCGTGGCTAAAGTTCCCGTAGGTTTTTGACATATCGTTAAGTGGCCACCTCGATCCATCCTAAAACAACCACCTGCCTCTGACAATAGCATACAGCAATGCTTGCGTGCTGTGCACATGCGCAAAACACGTCCAAACCACAAGAATCTATTGTGCCTCTTCCAAAGACTGCATCCTATGGCACAGTACTTTACGACTAACTTCTGAGTTGCAGACGAAACTCTCCTGCTATATTCTACCGGTTCTGAGAAGACAACGGTGTTCACGCACCGAAAGTCGTTGCACATGTTTACAACTGCTATGTTTCCAGACAATAAATATATATATATATATATAGAAGTAGTAAGTAGTATCTGGATGAGTGAACAAGACATATGTATCCTAACGAGCTATACCTATCTTATGCCTGGAAGGTGGAACACCGAGTACCCTTTAGCCAATTGAGTGGGAGCAAGAAGGCCAATACTGCGGGGGGCTAACATTTCGCATTATGCTTTTCAATTGTCTACGAAAAACAATCTGAGAACTATATACTACCCAGTTATCAACTGCAGTGAACGGGAACAGGGCTTAGATTGTGTACAGAAAACAACTGATGTCATCTCCAAGGCGAACGCAGTCTGTGTTAACAATGGTTGAGTGCAAGGGCTACCTTATGTAATCGTATTGTCGCTGTTTCGCTGGAAGCTAAAATCTTCTGGTTATTATTGTATAACAAAGGTTAAAGTGATGAAGTGGGGTCAACTATGCGTTTGGTTAATATCAAATGCTCCACGATTGATGACCCGGAGTCAAGAATGGGATAGCCTCCCATTGTGCTGAAAAGAGTAATACGAAATGTTAACACTCCGCAGTATTGGTCTTCTTTCTCTACTAATTATGCTTGGAAGATCGATGGGTAGAGGCCTGATGAAGTAGTCTCCTGGGTAGATTTGAGCTGGCAGCTGAATCGGAAAAATAAGTAGAACAATCGATTCAAGCAAATGTACCTCCATTCAATCTTGCGAACAAGTTCTTGTGTGAATCAGGGACCTGAATTGAGGACCCGTACATCATCCCAAATGAATCACGTGCGAAAATAATTCCATACTGCATCCATCACCGCCCAGGGTAATTAGGGCCATGCTGTTCGTTCCTCTGAGAAGGATGAGCAGTGATGAGCATGCGGCAGTCTTGAGTCCTTAAGCTAAGTTAACGCTCCAGTATCTTGTGAGTGAGATCTTTGAGTTAAACACTGCAGTAAGAGGTCCCAAAAAGCCGTTTCGTTACATGGACAGTCCCGAACTATCGGTCGTCTAAACATGTCCAGTATCCTACCTTGAATGCATATTCAAGACTTGTTCTTTTGGTGTATGTTCCGTGCTCAATGTCCCGAATTATCACGGTTGTGTAGATTTACCTGCTGTTACCATTATTCACATGACAGAAAATAGATTAAGCGCATGGCTCAGGCCCCTAGTGCTCACTTCACATGGATGCGCATAAAATTCACACACTAAAGTAGGTAGAGCATTCAGCTGCCCTGGGCTACGAAACGAGTACAAAAGCCTCCCCGCAAGGATCCAGGATATATGGACCTCACAAACAACGGATATCCTCGACGTCATTCGGTCCATTAGAAGCTCCTACATCCGTCCCGTCAAACGTAACATATGAAGTCTTAACATCAAAGTTAGCAAGTCTGGGAAAAGGAGGAAATACTCACGGAATGATGTGAATCCTGCAATCGTTTTGTGGCAGTCTCCCGAAGGAGAGTGTACCAGAGAAAATCATTTCACCTCTTCAATCGTTCCATGCACACAGCCAAAGCCGAGTTCGTACCACCATAATAAATGATGTTTATCAAAACTGACCTCCCTCCTCATTTCTTTTCAACTTTATGTTTGAGACGATTATGGAATTATTCCCTTCCTGGTGTGAGAATAATGGCACCGAGTATTGTTCATCAGATGAATTGTCTTATTTAGAATATACAGATGATAATGTCCACTTGGATGAAAACCCAGATGAAATGGAAGTTTTTCACACCCTGTGGACGATAATACAGCTCTAATCGGGATAAATTTTGAACCCTTGAGGTGTAAGAATACGGTTGCAGGATTGGATTGGCTTGAAGCCGAACTCTGTTCCTGAACGCGAGGAAGTGAACAGTCATACATCACCGGATGGCCGTACATCAGATGAGTTGTAGTCGTGCGCAGAGAAGATTCGACTGACATTTACGAATTCCAGACAACTGTGACATCCATGTGACTTCCAATTACAAATTACAGATCGTGTTTGAACGATGGCAGGGAGATCCATCCTGCTATAAAGTTCCGAAACATGGCTACAGAGGACAAGAGACATTCGAACATCATCGGCTTCTGAACGCAATCAAAAAAGTATGGTAGGAGAACTGTATTGCCAATGACGAGATTCGATGCAGATTAACGAGCCGTAGATCCCTCTCAACTGAATAAATATTGAAATATAATAGCGTAAGGTGGTGTTGAGCATGGCCACAGACCAACTATTTCGAGATACGCTGTTCGCCAAAGCAGACAATGAATGGGATATGTATATACATATATATATATACAATGTATAGCTCAAAGACGCAGGCACTGGGTCGCTCCTGTAAAATGGGTCACTGTAACTGTGAAATAGGATGTCTCCAAGCGCTCCATTATTTATACGGGATAGAGTGTGTGCGAAAAGGTTCGTATACAGTAAAATTAACTCACGAGGAAGGCGCCCCCAATACGCAGTGCACCAGTACCAGAAATGGATTGTACGGTTGCATTCTGTAAAGAATGGTGTTCATGAGAAAATAATCATAAACAGAATGAAATTCAATTGAATAGAATTTTGTATACTCAGTTTTCGCCAGAAGATGGTGCGTAATACGCAGTCATTACCAGCACCAACATGGGACGTGAGAAATGCAATGCGAAATTCTCGGGAATAACAACAGTATACGACCTACGACTTCGTAAAAAGACTGTTACAGTGGGGAAAGAGTACTACAAATATCCAATACATAATTGGGTGGAGGAACAAACTAAGTTGATGTTTTGTCCGAATCAATACTACACAGCGTTTCTCCGCAACCATGCAAAACTGTAATTCATCAAACGACAAACAGTACTGAACCGAATCAACAGAAGCTGTGGCAAACCAATATCTAACGTTGACCGGTAGAGGTCAAGTGGACTAGACATGTCACTCCAAAAAAGGTCAAGTGCACCGATCACTTCGGTGGTAGATAGCAATTTTTTCGTTACCACATCTGACTTAATAAGACTTAACATGATGCTAGGGCACTCCAAGTATCAGAGTCATGGTCGCCGGGTTCCATCTCCCTTCCATGCGCAGTGGGCCGTAGCGGCTATGGAACATGCTCCTTCACACGTAAAGCATGTCATTAAAAAAATTAGTTCACATTATTCCTTGCTATCCTCGTCGCGGGCGTCTGAACCAATTGCTATCGGAATTTGGCATTTTCGGTCGTCTGATCGACTGCTCCGTGACAAATTCGCGGACGGACTAGATAATGACGCAACTGATAGTCTTAAACAGCCTGTGGGTAGTAAAATCAGTTTTCCTACCATAAGAATTCTTGAAGTGTATTTTAAGAAGACGATAATACACAGCGACGAGAGAGAGGGAAGTAGGTGAGATGGGATTGTTTAGACGCAGAATTACTGTTCGAAGCTGAGACTAAATTAAGGTGGTGAGATATCAGGGAAACTGAGAGGCATGTGCATCACCAGAGGCACACGAAGGACATCTGAAACAGGTCATTAGGTTTTGGATGCCACGTATTTGACGAGAATAAACAAAATGGATCATGAAGGAGGACGGGCGACGACGTGCTGTTAATCAAAGATCAGACACGTTTACGTGAATGGCCATTTAATAATCAACTATTGTAAAATTTTTACATAGCTGCCGAACCCCATAAAGGTCGCGGTCATGTCGTATTCCGTTGTTCACGCCTTTCCTTTCATCTTTACATTTTCTTGGTCTCATGGAGACAGGCCGAAGGTTACTCTATTCCCAAACGCAGCGATCTCTGACCCAAACAACCACCATTCGGGTTCTCTAATGTCGGATATCTCTGAAATGTTCGATACCATTATCTCCAACAAACTACGGCCGCTTCTCGAGCACGAAGGGCTACTGAGCGGCCGTTGATGGGGACCTCGATAACTTCTCACTGGCAGCTAACCGCTCCTAGTCTCACAGTCCCGATAGGAATCATTACCATAATCATCATCATCATCATCACTGTTCAAGGTTAAGGAGCAAGGCCCCACTAACGGCTTCTCTCATCGAGTTAAAAAAAGAATGAATATGCAAGGTGGGTAAGGAGAGGATCTGCATGGGCGGGAGAAGAGAAGAACGCCACAATAGCTAACAAACGCAATAATTTTGATTCAACAGAAAATGACAATGCAACCACTGCTGTCCGCAGTTGGCTGCCATATCTTTAAAGGTTTTCCACCAACTGGTTGACGGGTCTCAACCACGAAGATGTGAGGCACCTATTTTACCTACGTTCGTTGAGCATTTTCTCGTTTAGCGGTGCCACATCATTTGTTGACTTCCAAGTGCATTCTTCCATTGTGATGTCATTCCACATACCTTTGGCCTTCGTCCCCCTATCACCTTGGGATTTCACCCACCCTTGCCAGGTTCTCAAGAAATCGTTGTATCACTCACCTTCAGCCTTTTTCTCCAGAAATGCCAAGTTGCAGAAGACCATCCCTCCATGTCTTTCCACGCACTTTCAAACTATCCCTCTATAAAAGCAAGATCAAACTGGTTCTCGTGCGAATGTTCCTCACAGTCCTTTTTTACAGCGTGCCGTTTAACTATGGGATTTACCCTTTACATTGGAAATCGTTTCATTTATAATACGGAGTTCCGATTAACAACAACTCTTTCTAATGTTACATAATGGATTCAGTTGTTTTCTGCAAGTTTCCATCAGCATCTTCTGGGGACCCAAGAACTTCCACCCAAGTTGGGGGTTTATCTTTCTATCGACAAGTCCCCGGAACACAAATGTGTCCACGAAGCTAGTCATCTCGAGCTATACAGCGATCAAATCTAGACAAGCTATGAGAGCCGCACTCTTTAGCTGTTTTGCTACTTTTAGATTCTCCGTGGGCAGTCACTGTCCTTATTTAGTTGATCATTACCGACGGAATTCGATGTCTAAGTTTCAAGCTGTACCTCCTAGCAACAAAAAGTGGAAAGTGGAAAGGGGAACAAACTGGCAGAGAAACTACAAGCAAAAGCAGAACATAAACTGTGTAGATGTAGAAATTTGAATGCAAGTGCAGCCCTGACGGGAACACTATATCATTTCCAATCTCTAAGCGTCATGACAGTTCACGAACCTCAATTAGGAATCATGCTGTTATGCATTGCTCCACTCATCATTTTACATTTTTTTCATCACAAGAACCGCTGTGCATGCGGGATTTCAACTTCGTGGGTTAATATGGCACTCATTAACTTGAATGTGGCGGAATATCGGTACCAATGAATGTCGTACCAGTTGCCTAACGAAGAAGATCATCATCTTCATCAGCCAGCGTTAAACAGCAAGGCAAGCCTCACCGACCGCTGCCTTTCCCCAGAGTTACACGTTTATATGAAAAGAGTGAATATTAAAGGGGAACAGGAAGTGGACCTACACAGGCGGGAAAAGATAAGATGCTGTTGCAGCCAACACACGGAACACAGTCCAACTGTACAAACGCACGTGTTTTCAATCATTCTGATTCGATAGAAAATGACAACACGATCGCCTATGTTCACGGTTCACTGCCATATCCTTCAGTGTCTCCAGCCAGCAAGTCGAAAAGTCTTTCGGACCCCAACCACGAGGGCGTGAGACACCTACTTTACCTAACTTCGTTGTACATTTTCTCATCCCACGTTGCCACGTCATCTGTTGGCCTCCACATGGCTTCTTCCATTCACTGGGAGGAACACAAAATAAGACACGGTATGGTAGACCAGTGTTCAGGATAGGCAACACGTGACCCGACCAGCGTAGTCTACTAAGTTTCATACGCTGAAACAAGCGATTCTCAGAAGTGGCACCCAATACCAGATTCCTAACCTCAGTATTACTCACCCGCTCACTCCATCCAATCCTAGCGACACTACGTAGACATCAGTGGTCGAAAACCTCCAACCGACGAACATCGCCCACACGCATACTCCACGTCTCGCAACCGTACAACAGAACTGAACGCACTGCAGCACAGTACACACGACCTTTCAACTCCAGTGAAATATCAGGCCGACGCCACAAGTGCTTCAGTCCAGCGTAAGCTGCCCGAGCCTTGGATATACGCATGCTTACCTCCAAT
>LUCM01008502.1:737097-771182 GCA_008360955.1 Fasciolopsis buskii
GGATAACAGAACACAGAAGGAAAGAAAAGTGCAGACCTTCGGATAAGGCGACCTTGTCAAAACTTGAGCGCGATTTAGTCATCGCTCTGCATGTTATAGCAGAGGGACATAACATGGATTATGAAAACACAAAAGTACTCCAACGTGGATTCAAAACCTGCACTGAACGTCAATTCGGCGAAACTTCAGCGATAAGCACCCACCCCACATGCATCAATCGGAACGACGGAGCAAAGATTTCGGAGATATGGACAGCCCTAACATCTTTGCGAAACAAACATTCCCAAAGGTCATCACACTAGTTGACCCCACCACCACGGGGACGCATGACGTGAAGGACAGCTATTCTGTCACCTGACCCACAGTTCAAAGTACACACACTCACAAACACATAGACAACTTAACATCAGTTGGCATGTGAACGTTCCCACAGTCATTTGATTGTAAAACTTGCCTTCAGGAAGACTACCCTCGGTAGTCGAAACGATGGCGCATTACATCTACCAACAACGCCGTTATTAACATATCATTCACAATTAACTACAAACTCATTCAACACAAAGCGTACGGACTATATGGCATCCCTTTTGCTCTTCCTAAATATACATAGTTGATTCTATTGAGTCCACCGATATCCTTGTTCTCAAAAATTTGGACAGAAGTCCCCGCATTCTTGGGTGAATCGATTATCACACTTTTTCTTCAAAAAAAGGTTGCTGCACAATGTGTTCTAATCAGAGAGGAATCAATTTGATCTCCGTCGCCTCGAAACTTCTACCGTTCGTTGTCCTCCGTAGACTTCCTCTTTTACGCGAACTTCAAAGTTGTGAAGGAAAAGCTGGGTCCCCTGAAAGGATCAGATCTTAGCCTTCTGTCTATTGCTTAAACACCGTCAGGTTTACCAAAAGCTAGCCACCGTCGTGCTCGTGGTTAGCACAGGGACCTTCGATTCCACCAGAAGTTTGAGGCTGTGGACCCGTATGCTGAGGAACGCAGTGCCTGAGAAGTAAGTTCCCATTCGGAAGGTTCTAGCGGCAAACCTCGGACAAGACAAGGGTGTGTGGGCGATTTTCCTATCCTTTGGTGTCTTCAGCAGTGCTTGGAAACGGCGCCCTATTTTCCCGTCCCTCTTGAATTTCGCAATGGAACATTTGCCCCGCAGGACCTTCGAAGGTGTTGCGAACGATGGTGTTCAACTTTTACCGGGCCCCCCAGTTGCTGACTAAGATTATGCTGATGACGTTGCCCTGTTGGGAGACGACCATCAAGTTGATCAAGCTGGTTTAAACCACTTGGAGACCAAAGTCACCATGTATGGTATGCACTTTACTCCCTCTAAGTGTAGTGCTTTTTCAAGACTGACACGGAGATCCACCCGAACTGACTATTTGTGGGGAACGTTCGGAAAAAGTCAACGGGGAGTTGCACTTTTGGTGACGAGAATGCCGGGGACGAGATCTTGCAATATATCTAATGCTTGCCTGGCCTTTGCCAACCCCAAGTGCATGTTGCACCGTCGCGGCATCAGGCTTTCCTTCAAAGATAGAGTCTACAATGCTGCAGCTCGTTCAAGAGTTCAGTTGTTTCTCAACATCGAATGCGATGGCTAAGTTACGCCTTACGGGTGGCCACCCGATGTCTGCCTCATGGCGCTTTATTCGCGCTCGGAGGAGAGGGTGGGAAACGGCGGCACGATGAACAACCGACTTGCCAAACGTATTTAAAACATTTACATCCCGTTTGACCACAGCAGGGTTTTATTATCCACCCCGATGTAAGAAAAACGATACCGAAAGCCGTTGGTTAGGGACCCTGGTGGATGCGGGCCAAAATCGTGATCAATTGCGACAACGCCGAGTGGGATGCCGTGGTAGCTACATATCTTTCCCCTTCCAGTTATAACAAAACAAGAAACAAAAAAAATCCCGTGCGGGAAGAACTTCTAGTTTTTCTAGTTTTCTTTTTCTCTTCCTTTGCCCAATTGTCAATGTTATTATTGTTGGTATTGTCATTATTATTTCACGGTCTTTTTGGCATGAAGTCAGTACCGAATTCGATATATATATATATATATATATACATATATATATATATATATATCATCCCCGAAATGGTGCTTCCCTTATTTCGGTGTTCTGGTCAGCTCAGTTGGATTTCTTGCACGGAGAACAGCAAATAAATTGAATATACAAGGAACCTTAAAAACCCTATCTGAAAGGGATAGTATTTCTAATTCATTAAGCAGTGCCAATACATTTGAGGGAAGTTTTCCCCTCTGCGAATCACCTGCTCCCGTAAAACGCGCTTTTAATTGCTTTTTTTGAGAATTTTAACAGCAATGGCGATTAGCGCAACTTCTTCGAAGGGTAAACTTCGTTGAACAGTTCCAATCCAGCCGGGGATCAAACAGTCCCCAACTCTTCCCCGTAACGTTTCATTTGGGCGCCTTTGGGGACTACATTTTGTTCCCGACGGGGATGATTTGAGGAAGAAATGGGCACTATTCCGGGGACCAGTTTGCTACCTCCGTTGCCTCTTACATTACAGTCATTCGGTCAAATCTACATTATCCCGGTGTTGAACTTCAGCACCAGGCACGAGTAATGGCGACCGACGTTCAAAATTACATATGCACTGGGTCGACTGTACGCCACCGTCTTGATTGTGACCGTGTAAATTGTGACGCCAGGTGATATACTTATCGAGCCTCAGCCCATGTGTTAGACAGTGCTCCTCGGGGGATGCACACGATGAGATTTTTAAGGTAATAAAGAGGAGTCCTCGTGAGCAGGAGCTCAATAAGTGAGAAGGTCGACATGGCTAACTCACGAAATGACAACAAGGCACCGCACTACAAAACACAGCGTGCCTACCGCAGGTCCAGCTTGTGGCCCAGAGCTTAAAGTACGGTTCAGCTCACTTCACTACAGTTTCCGTTTCAGTTAGATTACAGGACTTTGCGGCGAGATGCCTCGTCGTCCACGTTCTTGCGTCCAACGCTCCTTGGACCAGACGATGCTTCGGCAACGGGAGGATGGAAGCGCCTCCATTTTCTATGGTGGGATCGCAGATCATGTGTGTGACTCCAACCCCTATTCCCATCATCTTTAAAAAAGGACATCCTTCGCTGCCTTTCTTAAAAACAAAATAACAATGTGCATCATTTTGCAGGAAGGCGGCCGCAGTCAACAGAGGGCTGCCAAGTGGGGAAGTTTGTCGGCGTTGGGAGGGTTCGGACCCGCGACCTTCGCGTCAAAATTTTATGACCTTATCCGTTAGGCAACAGCCGGTCAAATTAATGAGATGCATTCTCCTAGACCATCCTCATTACCGTTTCAACTCACTCGTTGTACTCCCCAAATCCAGATGGCCATACTTTGTCTAACCTCCTCTCTAATTCACCCGCTGATTCCACCTCCACCATATCCTCAAGTGGCTCGGTCCAGACATTCACCACTGGCATGGCAAACGATTTGCTCCTCAACCGTGCAGTTACGCGCTCTCACACAATCGTTTTCTCTTTGAATCTTGGCGTTTCATACTCGTTTTTCTTAAATAGGGCGCCTCGGTGACCCCTGCTTCTGCCAGTCCCCTAACGATCTTGAAGGTCATTTTTTCCTGCGTCCTTCCAGGGCGTACATGCCGAGTGCTTTTATCTTTTGCTCATTTTCCATGAGTCTCAGCTACAAAAATAAGCCGAATCTGCTCCATTATTTTCTATTTTTCACCAAGTACGATCTCTATGTTTGTGCACAATGCTTTAAATATGGTCTGACTAATGCCTTGAACATCAACGGAAGAACCTCGAGCCTCCTATATCCCACAGGGCGCCTAAGCCGACACGAGACACATCAGGTCTTCTTGGCCGCCTTCTGAAATCGCGAGCTAGGTGTAAAGTCTGCAGTCACTAATGTACCGAAGTCCCTTGCATGCTGTGTAGGCTCCATCACCACCTGATGCCCACGTGGCCCCCCGTGGCAAGCGGGACTAGCTTTTCCTTCCATGACCTTCCGACGCTTGCTCAAGTTCAACATATGTCGGGGAGAGCAGCGGTCCTAAGACAGACGCCTCAGGCACCCCGCTGTATAGCAACCCTCTGTCTGATAGACACCTCTCGACTCCCACCCTGAAAGATCTGCCCTTCAGACCTTGTGCTATTCAGTTATCCACCTTAGCATCCAACCCGGAAGCCTTCGTTTTCTGGCCAATAAGCGTGTCTTTCTGAAAGCCCAGACAGACTTCTACTCTCTTGCCACTGTCCATTCTGTCTGCTACTTTGTCCGGGAAGCCAATTGAGTTTGTCATTCAAGGACGTTTGTGCCCAAACCCGTTTCCCACCATAATCAGCTTGTTTGTCCCCAAATGATTGACTGTCCTCTCTCAAGGGTTTTTAGCACAATGGAAGCGAGAATCAGCAGTCTGCAGCTGTAACACCTGTCTCCTCCGCCTTCATGCACTGGCATGACTGTCGACGTTAGCCGGCCCGCAGGAAATCGCCTTTCATCCATTGATGCACTGAAGGGGCTGGGTGAAAGGTTTCACCAAGCTGTGCACCGGTGGCTATATTATCACGTCAACTTCTGTAACTTTCGACTCGCCCCGCATTTACCTCTCTCCTTGATCGGCTCGATTGTCATCTCAACCATACGAGTGACGTGGGTCGGTGTTTGTCTCTGTGCTGTATGATCCAGCCTGTATACTGTTCGAATAATTTCGGCAAACAGTCTGCCCTCTTCTGACTGCGGGCCACTCAAGTTCCTCGGTGTTTCTTCACTCCACTCATGGTCTCTTGTAAAGCGACCTTAGATTGTACATAATTCTATTAAGCTTTGAGGTTCCTTTTAACTGCCCCGGCCATAGGCCACTTGTCCGCAGTCCGGCATTATCCTTGGGAGTGTGACATCTTTTCCTCTGCTAAGTACCTCAGGTGGGCTCGTTAGCCAAGTGTACCTTTTCATTCCATGAAGAAACTTTTATCCATTTCAACTAGCACATTTTCGCCCTTACCTACTCAATTAGCAACTTCTTTTTACCACCTTACATTTTAAACCATCACCTTATTATTCCCACCCAAAACTATTCCGCTTCAACCTGTCCCTCAGTTCCCTATATGTTAGTATACTGAAGAATGTCATATGCACTTCCTCTTTTTCAAATTAATCGTTATCCGCTGTACCGCCGTCACTGTCGGCCAACGTAGAGCTATTACCGCCAGCCTGCCCACCGGATCTCAATAGCCTTGGCCCTTTTGTACTTTATGACTCGCCCCGCTACCCCAGGACAATCCCCGCCGTTCCGGCAATGCAGAACATTTTTTGAGGTAACCATCTGCCATTCTGCCTCTAATGAATTTAGCCACTTAAAAATATCGTTGTACCCATCAACCCAGATTTTATTCTCATCAATGAGGAAGCCTATTTGCGCATCCTCACTCGTCAGACTCCAAGTTCATAATGGTGATAGAAAAATGCTGTGGTGATGATTTCCGTGTCTGTTCAAAGCAGGGCTAATCAGCCTCCTTCCCGGCGCATGCCACTTTTGAACTGATCCATGAATCTTCGTAGCCGACCATTAACTGTTCATCCTGCTTCACACGCATAGCCTGTATTTATCGTTGTTCATCTAAAACTGAATTAGGGCTTTCTTTCTATGCGGATGCCTTCGGCCAGTTTGCGTCCTGTTCATCCATTTGCAAGGTTATTGCCTTGGTTTTGCTCTCTTGAAGCCATTTTGCCCACGATTGGGGAACCGTGAAACCCAGTGCCGTTTGTAGCACGTCTTTACCATGATGGCTGGATTCAGTATGCAGCGCCACCCACCAAAAGTATTTCTATACTGGATCACGTTATTACATAAGTTTATCACAACACCTCGGTTTTTGCTGCATGAACAATTGTATTTCGAAACTTCTAACGAATGCAGAGCCAGAAGGAAGACGCCACAATCATCCTCCTCGAAGGCCGAAATTATTAAGTTACAACTGCAAGTTGCTTTGAGGCGACGTTTTCGAAGTTTATCGTTTATCGCCTGTCTGGCGTCACCTAGAACTTAAGTAAATGGGTCTTTGGGAATGAAGGAGCAAACTCACCCATTAAACCTTCGAAGCTGGATGAATTAAGGCAATCTGACAACAGGCCTGCCCTGGATTTTCTAATTTTTCCGGATTGTAAGCCTTTGACAAACGCAACAGTGATAGCTGAAGCGTTTACTCCATACTTCGCAGATTGAACGGTCCCAGAGAGATATAGCGTTCCACCGCAACACCAGAGACACACAAGAAACACCGTTTAGGCCTCATGGTACAAACACTCCACCTTTAGTACCTTGAAATATTCTACCTGGCTGACTGGCCATCGGGCGTCAGGACTTACTGATCAATTGCATCTACCGTCCCCTTAGTGCTTTTCAGCCAGAATTCTTGCGACCAAATAACGCACCTAACGCGGCCCACGACTTTCTAGGTCCTAGGCTAGTAGCGGGCTACATAAACGCGCCTAAGATTTTCTGGTCTTCTTTCTCCTGCCCAAAATACCTTTCCGCATTCGTTGCCAGTGTACTGGGTAGGTGGACATAACATGTTTCATTGCCCACAAGGGCCGGCAGCATTCTTGGTCTTATCTTCACGAATGACTTAACCCGGTTATACCCTTCCATAGACGACTTAGTACTAGGACGTGACCAGTTCCAGATTGTTTGCAAGCTTTTATTTTCTTCGCCCGTTATCTCCTCCTTAGCTTTCATTACATCACAACATAGAGCCTCATACGGCTACCCCCTGTATTGTTCGCAGCCGATATTTTGACAGTTTCTATCTATCTGCGGACCCCAAATCGTTATCAACCAATTTTACACAACCTTTTGTGAGTTCCGTAATCTGATCACCCCAACCTAGATTCGCACAGTCCCAAAATGGTTGATCACCCCGGACCGCCCTAAAATGTATTCTGTAATTCAGAGAAGATTCAAACAAACAAAAGGGCCTGTTCTAATACTTCAGATGAATTGCCTGTCTAGGGAGATTAGGATCCTCCTCGATTCTCTTCAAAAGAAGGAGCTTGAAGCTTTACACTCTACCAACAAGGCTGCAGCAGTGGCAAAACCACTGGGAACTAATTATGATACTCGCAACTTTATCACCATTCACATGGGTCCTTTTTGATTCATAGGAGTGTATTGGGTTTCTCATTTGACTACAGAACCCAGTCTAGATGGTAGGAGGGAACTAGGGCATCGCAAATTGACGGATTTCCACTCAAGTTCATAGATGAAATTTCTTTGTGCAAATATTAAAGATTACTGTCAGCCTCATTGCCAGTTGCCAGTTAAGGGCTCGCAATTTCGAAGTCGCTTGTAATCAACAACCCCAAGATCCTGATTTTTTCCTTCGGAGACACAGAACCCAGATGTTTCCAATTCAGCAGATGTACTCCTAAAACCGTATTTGTAACCCAGATGCACTTTGCACGTTTTTTTGCTGAGTCCCATTGTGTTGTCCACTGGTGCATTTACCCAAAATCCTGCTGTACTTGGTTCGTTCTCGGGAACTCCACAACATTGGCGTCGTCCGCGCACATGGAGCTGGCTGTTTTGGTGGCCCGAGAATATTCGTTTATATAGAGCAGGAAACCTGAGAGAAACCGCGGTCCATATAAGTCATGGAATATCTATTGAATTCTACAGGGCTCTGATGGATACGCGCTCAGCTTTATCCGCAAAATCACGGAGATATTCAGGCTTTCGATTTGGTGAAGTGTGACTCTGTAATTCACGCTGCATAAGGCCCTGCGAAATTTCAAGTAGCGCACGTATATTTCCTGTCCCTGCTCTAACCTTCCAGATACCTCGTCAAAGAGGTCAACTGATTAACCGAACAAGACCTCTTCTCTAACGCCCAATTGGTCGACGGCAACCAGATTGTTGTCATCTAGGTACCTCGCCAGCGCATCAGGCATCATTTTTCCCATGTTTATCATTAACGGTAGAAAAAAGAGAAGACATTCAGTGTTCGGCAAAATAATGAAGTTTTAGAAAAACAGTATATGCTTGTGTTATGTCAAGGCATAAAAATGCAGCCTGTTTTTGGTAAAATGCAATTTTCTTCTAAGCAGTGCATATATTTAAATCTTTACATGCTTTATCGCATCAGATTCCTTTAGGTACATTCATTCATGAGAACACTATGGCAGCAAGGGAATGCAAATATATGTATGTATACACGCATGATGAATTCCGGATAATTTGTATGCACCCATGTGCATTTGTGTTTACGCGCGCAAACGCCTGCACTATGTATTTATGTGTGTAAAGGATATTTTTTCCATGTTTAAAAGCATATGCTTGCAAAAGTGCATTGCTAGAAATATGCACATAAACTTGCAAACGTGTTCGCATATATATGTCTTTATATGTGTATATGCAAGTATACGCAATTATGTACGTGCATGTGCACGCGGGCTCGTGCCAAGGTATATAGAAGTGAATTTGCACTTGTAAGTGTAACTATCCGTGAGCATTTGATCAAAAGCAATACCTGAGCAATTATACATACCTGCACAGGTACACAGTTCCGATCTCGTGTAGGTGTATTAATGTTTATACGCGGACAAGTTGCTTATGGCATATTTTAATGAGACACCGAATTCAAAGGGCAAGCAATTCCATAATTGCCAGACCTCAACTAAATCCGCCACAAAGAACTCGTGAAGTTAACATATTATTCATGGGTGATGGAGGCGCAAATAGACACGTACACAGGTATGTGTAACTGTATATCCGCACCTATCTGACTGACGCCTCCACTAGCCTTCCTGCAAGCGTCGGTAATGTCAGGTGCTATTCCTTAAGTTTACATAACTCGACACTCGTATTTGGTTTAACCACGATGATGCTCCTGCGCAAGAGACCGGGTGCACAGCGCAATGGTAAACCGATTCGGCACACAAGCCCGAAGAATCCCAGCTCTAGTCAATTTTACGCGCGTAAAAGAGCGCTCAAGCGCCAACACATAAACAACAGAAAAATGCAAGTATTGGAATACACGGTCTTGATAGCCGGCGCTTGAAGTTATCCACTGATAGCCCTTAAATGGACCGCTTTTAGGCTCAGGTTAGTCTAATCTCTCCGGGGTCATCCGTCCTTGTTCGCCGGCCCTTGGCGTGTTGCTGTCTTTTGTTGAATCAACTTTAGATAATCATTGCCTCATTTTACTAACGTGCGGCTGAAAAGAAAAGAAAACTGCAAATGTGGTGCTGGACTGACTTTCCTTGGAAATAGTGTAGTTGTGTAGTTGTACCTGGCACTTGCCGTAGTAGGCAGGCAATGGACGCAGACGCATAAGTCCTTGTCCACGTAGTTTCAGCAATGGAATTGAGGCCAAAGTTAACGAACGTCACACAGCACACACTCCGCGGTGTCCACTAAATGAAAGCTTGGGCAATTTCGCTTGCATGCACTGGTTAGAACAACTTCAGAAGCAAGCCTAAGCCTCGAAACCATCGGGTAAGACGCGCCTGCCTAGAAATCCTTTAACAAAGCAACTCCATTTGGCATCATTAAATTTCTCCCTGATCTAAAGTGCCCGGGGAAATATGCCAAATAAAGCAATTGTTTTTTCATAATCTTTTATTTGAATTGGGTTTTTTCATCTCATCCACATTCTTGAATAACAACCTAAATTAGCCCACCACGTAACATTACGCAGCAGTGACATCGGCTCAAACGGTGGTCAGACGTCGTAAACAGACTGAAGCATACGGACGTCGAACAAGAATTTCAGTTTTAAACTTCTCAAAAGCGTTTTTTGTGGACTCCAAAACTGCGTTGCACATGGATTATTCTATGTGCTTGCCGTCGCCATTAGCGTAAAGCAAACCAGGGCAACGGCGAGGCCTTTCCTTTGGTAAGTTAAACCGATAGAAGTAAACTATTGGGCGATGGTAAACAGGCGAAAGGAGTCTAACTGCAAAAAGTTGCGGTCTACGTTTTTGCTTTGAAGGCGGAATGCCCTACATGGGTTAACCTATTGGGGATGGCTGTTGCAGCATTTGTTCGCAGTTAGCTTGCACTGTGCAGTTGAAAAATCGCAAATTACACCACAACTCATTTGCGTAAACAGAGCCTCCCTTGTTCGCTAATTAATCGGCATATAAACAACGGCCGTCAATTAACTAAAATTTTCCTTATGATTGATTGAATTCAACAGGGTCGCTGACGGGTAGAAATTTAACATCGCATACAAATACACCTCAGTTAATGAACATTTTCATCACAATAACTACGTAATCCCGCTTTGCTTTTCATTTCATATGTTTACTAGACAGCGCATGTTTAGTGTGAGAAAGAACTAAAATGCAGATGGCGCCAACAAACGCAAGCAAAAATCGGAATTTCTAGCGAAAGCCAGTCGGAATCATCCAAAAGGCAGCAGTCCGCCCTAGCAGTCATGAGACCGCAACCGACTCGGTTCCCGGTTGCCTGAAAATTTATATTTTCCGCACCAAACTTAAGAATGCTCGCGATCAATAGTCGGCGTACTTTCCTGAGGCAGATGATTCCATTAAAAATTCGGTTCTTAGACAGAACCAACGACATTTCTAGGTGATGGGTTCCGCTTCAGTTTGAATCTCGCCGCTTTGGTTTCGTAAAATACAAACAGTGGTATGTTCCTGTCCCCTAGATTTTTGTCAGCTAATATTTTGAAGCAGTTAGCTGGTGTTATATCTGTACAATATCTTGAGACTTTCACGGTGAGGTAAATTTGAGCAGGTATTGGTTATTTTGAAGAAGTTAACCCCGGTACTTCAGTGGTTTCTTAAATTTCAATCGTTAAATTTCTCCCAAAAATCATTTCCGAGGTTTAATAGCTTTCAATTTTTCTCGTTCTCCCTCCACTGACACACCAAGAGTAGTTCTTCTTTGTTTGCTTATTGCCAGTGGCACGAAATTTTTTTAAGGGGACTGGAATGTAAGGTTTGTGAGCATTTTACACAGGCAGTGTGCCGATACCCTACTTAAACACTAAACAAAATTACCCTGGTTTTGCAGCCAGTGCAACGCGGCAGTCAGAGTCGCTCAAAAGGCGATGATATTAAAGGTGCTGGTGATCACAGAAGCAAATCCTTAAGCTCAATGTAGGTTACCAAGTTAGATTATTGCACATACCCTGAGGTCTTGCAGGCAAACAATCATAAGTTTCGGAACACCGCTATGAAGAGATATGCAAACTACGCGCTGGTTGGGACTACCGCGAAAGAACTGGTTTTCCATGCATCGCCACCGGCCAAAAAGCCAGCGCTAAACCAGATTAAAAGGAGGGTTCGACGCAAGTGACAGCACCGGCTGAAAACATTGCAGGGCCAAACACTGGGTTGCGTGGACTGAACCAAAATTTGGAGGGTATATCAGTGCGTCTCCGAAGGAATTGAAAAGGAGGGCTCCAACTAGTCAAAAGCGGACATCTTCTAGTCCTAAATCTTTTCTAGAGAACTTGAAGGAAATGATTCCGCTTTCAGGAACAGTGCTACAGCGTACATATTGATAGGCTGTCCATCAGGTTTTCATATATACACCCTTATCAATTTTTCTAAAACATTGCACAGGATGCTTGCAAGACTAACACACTGGCACTCCTGCAGCTGTACTTGTGATTAAACCTTGTGTTCAGATGCCACGGACGTCAACTTGCAATTTCAGGAAAGAACCCTTTTTCCGACATGATGCTAACAACTCGTGCACACGCTCCTAAAACTAACCGCGGCACGAGTTCGATGACTGCCGGCTGTATGCCACTTGATCCCGCTGTTTTGCTTACCTCTAACCTCTCGTGTGTCCTCCACGTATCCTGTTTGTTAATCAGGACTTTGGGAGCTAGCTCTTCTTATGCGGCAGTACAGGTAACAACACGTTTCCGCGCGTCTTGTGTACACTCCTGAGGTATAAGGGAATCTCGTTTACTCTGAGTGCCCTTAGAAAAGCCTTACTCTCGCTTAACCTCAGGATAACTAACCACTTTTGATTGAAAATTTTGAGTGTGCATAACAATATCAGCTTCTTGTTTTCTGTTCAGCTTCCCCGTTAGCGACGTTCAGAGGCTACATTCGCTCTCCTATGAATGCTTACATCTGAAGTCCTGCACATCATGCAACGTCTGCAAGCTCTATCACTTCCAACTGTTCCACCTGCCCTCAGGCTTCTGTCCTTCCTTGTAGTTGCCCTGCGTAATGCTGGTGTCCACGAGTCCAGTTTGTTCGCCTCTGTTCCGCCGCAGGAGAAAATCTCTTGCATTGGCCTATTTCTTGCCGTATCTCTGTCCAGATTCCCTCGTTTTCTATTGCCTAGTTGAGCTTATATTCACCAAGAAAATTTCTACCCTGTCCATGTCGCCGAAGTTTCTACGAGAGCTGACAAAATTCCCAATCGGTTTCAGGCAGAGCGTATACCTGACAGCACGGTCGCTCTTGCCAAACGGCGGTAGCCTAAGAGGTCTGATATTCTGGTGCACTGAACATTCCACATGCTCTTGTCGACCCTGCCTATTACTATTCGCTACCGACTAAAGGAAAAATGACTTCACTATTGCCCCCAGATGGAAATACAACGCAGTCTGCACTAAACGCCCAAAAAGTTTAAATCTCTGCAACAAAGATTAGCACCGTTGCGCATAATCCCGACTTGTCTGGAGACAGCAACGCCCGAGTTTCTCAAGTTGTTCACAAACAAGACAATGATCACCACTTGAAGTTGAGGCACGCAGTTTCAGGGAGAAGAAATCTAGTTAAAATGGAGTCGCCCCTGGTGAGAGAAATGCAGAGGTCGGCCGAATCTAACGAGACCAGTGGTGGGTTAGATGTATGATGGAAATCACCTGCAACAATAAGCAGACTATCCTAAATAAAGGGAAGTATAGGGTTAAGTCGTGGTGCAAGGTAGTCAATTCCGTTTAGCGAGTACGTATAAATAACATCGGACTTGTCAAAGCGAAAGTTTATGTGTTGCGACACCACCTCCAGCCTTCTTCTCGTCGCAGACCCTGCTGCGCCCATGGAGTGTGAAACTGTCCATCGACAGGTTTGAATCAGCAATGTCCATGTTCAGCTATGATTCTCCTTTGCGAATGACACAGGTGTGAACATGGATCGGTAACTAAAGTGCGAGAGACCTATCCGTCATTTTCGTAAACAGAGAACGGATGTTGGCGCACTCGACTGCCGGAATGGACCTCTTGGCTGGAAGGGTGCATTCAAGAGCTGCTTGCCAGGCTGCAAGAGTGCCTCTTCTAGGCGGATTAGAATGTCCTTCAGGTACAACAGTGCATTATCCCGGTCTCTATTGGAAAAATAAGTTTTTAGAAAACAATAATTCACACCGACTGTAGTGGCGAACAGATAATGTATTGGAATCAAACATCCAGCAATAAAATAACGAAATAATGATGGCAGAGAATTGTAGCGCAGGCAGTTAAATGGCGCCATTCCCACAGGTTCTTGGAATATCTAAATACTTGCCCATGGCAATGCCCGCGGTCCAAAAATCACATTTTTCTAGCCTACAAGTCCTGCTGATCGTTTACGCGTTACTTGCTCAGGCCAGGATTTTCACTTTGATTTAACATTTGCCTTTCATCGTTGTATCTTCTTCACATACTCCCACAGATACCACTGACTCCGGATGCTCCTGACCTCCAGCGTTCGAAAACACTGCATTTTCTCGTCCCTAAAAGACTGATTTTGGCCTCCATCCTGTGCGTCATAGTAGGGGTCTCCACAGACATAGCCGAACTTTTGCGGTTGGCAAGCTTTCGCTGGTTTGAAATTCTTTGTCTGGCTAACTAAGTTTGTCTCATCTTACTGAATGATCCGCTGCGTAGGTTTGCTCCGGGTCACATAATGACCCGTTCTTAAGCGTGGCTTACCAACTTTTCCTTTGAACCCCCTCTGAAAATGCTTCTGGGGAAGCAAAATTTTACCCCGTGGTTTACTGGAGATGGCGCTGCATTCATTCCAGTCCCTTGATTTATAAGCCGCGAACCAGACAGTTTACAGTTTCTTATTTGTCGGGCGCCTACAGCGCCGTAACTCCTGGCTTCATCCATCCATATTCCTTCTGATGTCACTTCTTGAATTCCGCCTACCAGTGGACGCAGCCAATTTTATCGAATCCAACACCAAACGACTCTGCATTAGGCCCTATCTTCCTGCAAACAAACTGCCACCGTGGGAGCCTACCAGCGTGGTTCCCCAATGTCGACCTCGGTCGGGTGAGCCCCATGGAGTTGGCCACCTGTGAGCCACAATTGGCACCGCTGCCTTGTGAAGATTAAAATATTCACATTCAGGTCTAGGTAAGTCTACCTCTCCATGGAGCCCCGTCGGCCATGTAACTACCACTGACCTCACCATTAACTCATCTACTCGCCAGGGTTTCCCGTCAGTTTCAATATTTCTTTCGCCTTCTGTGCCTGTTCATGTTGCCTCCATCAAGTACAGACTTCTTACTAGCGATCAGAATACTCGTCCTGGAAGCCGCCCTGGTTTTCCGGTTATTTACTCTGGAAAACTGTTTTGTAAATACACTCATGCCCTCATCGTAGATCCTTGCAGTCCCACTTCCGTGTGCGCCGGCTATCCTGTCGCCACCCCAAAAGATACCAAACTACAATAAATGCATCCAATGAAACAGCTCAGGTTCTGGTAATTACAGAATTTACCCATTCTCCCTATATTTTTTTAGGGCCCGACTCACAGTAAATAATTTGCATGCGATACGACTTTTGGTTTACACTTAAAGCTTTGAATCTCTCCCCAACAGGGAAGCGCGGCTGTCTGGCGGTGCTTCAGAAAGCCTCATGATCTTAGTTGGTTACCATGCTTTTCAGAAAGGTAAACGAACCCGTCTTGGAGGAGGCCTCCCTTTGCAGCCGAAAGAAAACCCTATGCGCCCCAATGATATCAATGCACTTTTAATAATCTTCAGAATTTCGTTTGGTTGACTGAGGCAGTTGGTCGTCAGGGGCTTCTGCTGAAGTGCAATGGCGGTAATGCCACTAATGACCTGTTTAAGATTTTGCCCGAAAGTGGTGCACTAAACTTTGCTGCCAGTACTAATGGTCCCAAGCCGGTAGCCAATAATTTTACCACTCCAGGGCTATGTTGGCTATCTCCAGGATCCCCCAGCTACCTTCAGCATTTCTTATTAAAGTAATGTTGATTTGCTGGAGCCCGAATGTCGAACTGTCGGGCAGAAGCAATAACATAAAAGACCCTATTTTGGACTGTGTTGATATAGGCGTGAACTCCCGCAGAAAATTGATTGATCAGAAGTGTCCAGTAACAGGTCCGTTGCCACCTCTTGTTGCAGCCTTAAACCATTTCCCCACCAGCGCAGGACAAAAAATACCCCAATACTTTTTGAAATCACAACCTTTCTGTTATCCGCTGCAAATCTAGGCTGGCGCGAATCACTGCTTTGCAAACCTAATTTGTCGTCTAGATATTATTCCCCCGGCCCAGAGCTTTACAGGGCCAAAAAGTCAAACACAGTTTACAGTCCTAGAACTAACTTTCTATGACGCATACCTATCATGAAAAAGGAGCACACCGTGGCTTTGCAGATAAGTTGTCCTTTCCACGCAATAAAAAATGTTGTAATCTGCCAAAGGCAGCATAACAATTAAAGCACCGCACTCCACCAAGTATCGGAATTTCATCACAAATAGTAGGAGCCTATTCCTCCAAAAATAATGTGCCTGGCACATCCGCCGCATGCAAGGGCAAACACTTGAGTGGCCGCAAACCAACTCTAGATACATTCAGTGCATGTTTCGCCTCGTGTCACATACAAGACACTTTTGCAATCTTACCTCACACAGACCGTATACTTTCTGGGTCCTTCTATTGTGGCCGTTATTAGCCGGAGGACATTAGAACTTTTTCATCTAAATCCGAACTCTCATTACACCCTGGTCTAAAGGATCTAACCACAGCTAATCATGACCTTTGATAGATGGATACTGCCGCACTTCTCTCTAACTAATTCAACCTCCTCCTTAGTGGTGGAAATTCCCTCTATAATGAAGACCTCTGTTGTCATTACGATTTACGCTGATTTTGCGACAGGATCCTCCCAACTGCCGACCTAATAAAATAGCCAGTTACCTCAAGCTTTATAGGAAGCATGATCAAATATGAACCAAGGCCTTATTAACGCTGGTCATTGTGGTTTTTTCCAAAATGATTACGCAAAGCTTGCTTAACCCATTCCCTCGAAAAAGTGACGAAGGCTCCCGACGAGAGCAATTCATGGCATCGTAGGCTATGAATTTTATATCACACGTCTCATAGACAAACTGTCCGTGTGAACGGCACTCTCAGCAGCGCGTCTGGCAACCAATGGGTCACCCAACTTAATGCCCTCCATCCTCTTGGCTTACAGCTGCACCCCTCAACTGAGACTCAAAGCTACCTGTACACTTTGAAGCAACGAATAAGTAGATTCTTTCAGCATTTTAGGGTCGCAGCAACACCTGTTTTTTATACAAGCTGTTAATCGGCAATCTCTTCTCCTTACCTATATGTCTTGGCCGTTTCTACATAATTGCCCTATCTTTCACTGCACGGTGCATCATTTTTATACACACGTATACATGAGTTTATTGATACAAATACACTAGGAAACCCGAAAAATTCTAGATAGCTGTATTTCACCTTTGATCCACAACCCACCATGAGACTTCTCTCTCAGTGCAATCTTGTCCACCGTTTGCCTACCAAACATCACATTCTCAAGAATTCCAATAGTAATGTTTGCCCCTAAACATACACGCACGCACCTGACAACCGGCTTTTTCTCCGGTATCTTCCAAAGCCCCTCCCTACCATACCCCTAGAATGCCAGTTTCGCCTGAGCAGTGCCACCAGTCGACCACCCAACTGTCTCCCATCCCCACTGATACCATATCCCTTGCTGACACCCTCTAAAATTCCGTCCATCAACTCTCAAATTTCTTTTATTAACTCGCGTTTCAGTTTACAGGTCCCTTAATATGGGTAGTTCCACTAGATTTACCCCTCATTACAGCTGTGAACTATAAGATCCCTTAATGTATCCGTCAATTTTTTGATACTTATAGAATCCTCCTCTTAGATGTCGCATGTAATTAAATTTTCTGGTGAATTTTCTCCACTCCTCCCGAACTCCCGCTCACTAACTCATAAAAAGGGAGATTAGACCGTTAGCAGTCAAAAGCTGTTAAAATATTATCCTGAAAACAGACCTATCCAACAGACCACACCTCCATTTTGTCTCCATTTTGGCGAGTTACAGTATCTACCAAACAAACAAACCAAATCATAGAGGAGACGGTTGCCCGACCGCGCAATTTCCATTCTCCATCATCCTCGTTTTAAGTTTCCAGTACTAAACCCTTCCCTAATGGTGACCGTGAGATGGCCACATGCGGCTTCCCTATCCGTAACAAACCTTTCTCACCCGTGTGTACCGACCATATCGTCTACTCCTGTATGTAGAGGCCTTAGGACAAAATCCCTGATGCCCTGCGAACCTTCGATTGGTCCAGTTTCTTTTCATCGCCTGATCTGCAGAATGCGACAGACGACCATTACGTAAAATGCCTTTTTACCACTAATCATCTATCCACTCCGATCACTCAACATAAACCCAAGGAGCCTAGTAAGCTTTGTCAACCCCAGATGAAACCTTAGGGGGCCCAGAAAACCTTCAGTAAAGGAGAAGGCTTCCGCCTTCAACGCAGGCCAACCAAACACGAACTTCCTGCTGAATCTGAACTAAGATTCAAGGGGCAGGAAATGTGAACTCTTGGATTATCTAGCCCAATTCGGACGACTTCCCACATTTTCAGGGCCCGTTCGCAGCCCAACTAGTCGGCCATTCTGAGCTTCATCATATTCAGCAGCATGCGCATAGAGTCCCCCGCAGACATTACGAGGGCGTTCACTGCATATTTATCTTCCAATCTTAACAATGACGATTTGGTTCCTTCTGAAATCCACCCCATGCTGACTTCGGCTAGGTTATCCTCCAGTCTATTCGACATTGCTGGTATCATGGCGGTGTTGAAACGTTCCAAATCATCCTGCAGGCCGAGGCACTATGGCATCCCACCAGTTCTATGTCGCGCCGCCCGTCCAGGTCTCCCTCCGTTCCTTCTAAATTTCTTCTTACTGTCCAGTTCTCGCGCTACTATTCCGCCACGATGGAAGACCTTCATTATTGTTACACATCACAATAAGGTTTCTGCACATGACCCTGGGAACTATCGCGCTATTGGCCACACTCCAGTTCTATTCAAGTTTATGAAAATAGCTGTTAATGGACAGCCGGTAAATATCCTTACCACTCACGGTTTTAACAATCCTTTCCAAAACGGCTTCCTGATGGCCGATCCTTCCTCGCCTGTCAGTTTGAATTCTTGCGCCTAGCTACCCATTGCTGATTCCCCCAGATTGATGTCCATAATCTTTTTAGACACGTCAGTGTGTTTGACCGCGTTTTCCATTCCCAACTTTTCATCCAAATTAAGACTTGTGGAACAAGAAATTGGGTCTCATCATGGTTAGCATTATAATTTTCTAATCGCCTTTATGTCGTCAACATTAAGGGTCATTTTTCCCAGTCACAAGCTATTAACACCGAGGTTATCCGGGGTAACGTCCTTGGTCCCCTTCATTTTCCTTTATATATTTATGACACATTTATAGATATTCGTCAGGACGCATTCCTGATTGCCGATGAAACTGGTTCATCTACTCCGCCCTTGCACTTATCAATGTCGACCTAACGCCTCTTGTTGACCGGTGTTCCAAGTGGCTCATGAAGTTCCCTGTCGACAAGAGTTCTCTTAAAACAAACTATATGCTTCCATATGCTCCCTCTCCATAAATGACACGCTCATTTCTGTGTCACACACGATTAAGGATTTAGGACTCCCGTATTCTTGCTCCTTCAATTTCCATGAGCAGGCCCACCATCAAAAGCCGTAGCTAAGCGAAACGCTACGGTGATATTAAGGGCACTTCGCAATCAAGGCTGCAGGATAATCACGTTCAAGTCCCACGCTGCGCCCTACCAAGAAGACTGCCTTATCACGCATATGTGCAAACTTTGTCGAATCGCAATCGTGAATGTGCAGCGGGCATTTCTTAGAAAACTTCTTGGTCCTTCATCTAACCTAACTTACAGGGCCAGATAGGAGCAGCTTGACCTTGAAAGACTATGGCCTCGCTGACTCAAATTAAACCTTGTGTTTCTTTTTAATCTTTCCTACAATGATATCCACTCTGCTAAAGACGTCATACCTGACGCTTCTAGTCCCCGCATCCACTATTTAGCGCTCGTTTAAACTACAGCTGACTCGACTATCAATGAGAACAAAATTCTTCACGGTCGCTTACTCTAAGCTGTGGAACAAACTCCCTAGTTTCCTGCGGTCATGCGAACATTTAATCCAGCTCAAATCCCAGCTCGCACAGCTAACAGATGCTTAGGTTTTAATTGACCTGACGCAAGCTAACATTGGACTGGATGAATTCTCTAAACATGGGTTAGAATTCTAGTTTACGGCCGAATCTTCACTGCGCTCACCACCTGAGATCCTCGGAATTCGGCTTCACCTTTGGTTATCCTACTATCTCGTACGCTCACGTTACTAAATTATTCGACCTCTTCTCCTCTCCTTGGTGGACATTCTTCCTTTACCATTGGGTTAAGTGACTTACCATTGAGCCGTTCCCAAAGTGGGATGAACAAAATGTTAACGTACCTTTGGATGGCTCAATGTTCACATCACATTCTGCGATGTTAACCACCTTCAGTCTGCGTACTTCACTTTCATCATATCGTTTTATCCTGTCTCCCGACTTGGCGGCGCCTAGCAGGCCGTTCTTGGTAAACATAAAACTGCTGCCATCGCCTACATCTTTTTCCAACTTTTATGCAGCAGAACCTTTGTGTTGTAGGTCTGCTGTTTTTGGTTCAATAATCACCATAACTCCAAGCTCGCATCAAAGCCGGACCACTCCTCTCTTTTATGTTGCGGATCCCATACTCAGGCTGAATGCGCTGTTATTGGCTCTATCCACGAGAGGACATCCTCAAATCTACTGGATTCCTACTACTGCTAGGATGCTGCTAGCCAAATTCGTCGCTCGGGTATTGGTCTATTCAACCAAAATTACGCTCAGATGGATCCTAACGACTGGGCAAAATTACGGATACTACTGCCACCGGAATGGCCTGCACACCCCTAAAACTTCCGACTTGTACTGCCGACCGAGATCAGAAACTGATACAAATAAATTACAACATAGAGGGCATTCTTGGCCGGTGTATTTATTAACTGCGTTTGCTTCTTACACGGACTTTGGTTTTCCCTCGCAACTCCCTGTACGTTTCTCCGCCAGCTTCTTGTGAATGTAATCAGCATTCCCGGGAGTTCCATAGCCCCCGTGGGCAAAACTTTTCATAAATTCGTATTTTGAAATGGCTTGGCATAGTCTTAAAATTATTCCTCCAACTTCTGCAGCATTTCATTGTTATTAAATGCCATTAATTTATCCACTTTGGATGAAGTTCTTCCTGGTTTTGATTGATTTTCATCCAATTATCATATCCTCACTGCTCTTCGTCTCCTCAGCTTGCCTCTTCTGTCCATTAAGTAAATCTCTTGACGCCTGGGGACTCCGGCTATATTTTGACATCGGCTATGGCACTCTGGCGCCAGCGATACGCGCCTTTTATGCCCTTTAACACGAAATGACCTGCAGTCAACCGCTTAGCAACAGGCCCAGAAAACCCAGTGAAATCTTGCGAAACGGCTTTTTCCGCTTTGACTTATGACTGGCACACCTGAGCATTGTTTACTACATTACATTCTCCATCTTAATCCAAGGTTTGCTTCCCGGTAATTCACATCTCAACACATCCTCATATCTTTTCGGATTTCCACCACTGGCTTTTCCTCTGCGCCCTCCTCGTGCTAATTTGATTTTGCCTTGCTTATTCCCCTCGCAAATCAAGAAATATGCATTACTACTGTTACTTTGGCCCCTTTGGGATATAGGAATCGCAAAACACAGGCACATAGTTGGAGGATAATCGCCGCTAAGGCTATTAAGCGATCCATTAAGTGCCGTAGGCTACACAGAAATGTGCGCAACCGGCGAAACTGAAAACAGTACGAAATACTTAGGAACAACACAGTGAAGGTGATCCGAGTCCAAATACAGTAGGAGCATAAGCTGCCACAATGTGCCAAGTGACGACCGAAAGTGTATTGCCCTTACTTGCAGTCGCAGGCTCACTCATGGACGGTGTCCGTCTGTTGAAGGCTGGAGGCTGGGCCATTTTGGGTGAACAAGGCACAGCAGACCTACTGGACAAACATGTCGGTAGCGCTCGCATGGTTACCAGCGGTGATTTCATTTCCACCTGCTGGATACCCATTTGCAACTGTCTATAATGGAGGATGATGTCCGCTAGGCCAGGTGATAATCACCTAGGCATCATCAAGTCATATCAGGCATCAGTGCCGACCATGCTCGCGGGCTATCAAATACCAGTGTAGGCCAGGTTTAGGTACCAAACAATTGGAGCGGTGCAGCAGTTGTGGTCGTTAATACAGAGGCCCTAAACTTTGTTACAGAAAGATTCGGATCAGTCAGCCCCACCAACATTCTGTAAAAGGTTCTACGGTATATTATCCGGGCACACTTATGACAATACCTGGATGAGCGCTTGGTGCTCTGCCCAACTCAACACGGCTTTGCAAACGTCATTTGGGCTTTAGCAAGACGTGTGATTCAGTGAATCATGGAATACTTCCGGATAAGTTAAAATCATTCAGTATCCAACGGAAGGTACATCATTGGGTGGGGTTTACGTTGACAGGCTGGTATTTCGCACTGCGATGGAAGATTGTTCAGTCAAGCTTGGCGTACCGAGCAGTATTCCGCAGTGATCAGTGCTAAAGCAAATCCTTTTCGTGCTTTTCATAGATGATCTAGACTCAGCATTTTTTTAGCCGACAACGTCCAGGTGGTGAAGTCTGCGGGCAGAGGACCTTATGGATAATGTAAGGCTTGTCCTGGACTGATCAGACAAGTGAAACTTGTTTGAAAAGTCAGCCAAAGCCAGCTTTTACCCCGACACAAGAAAGGCCTTGCAGCATCGTATGATTTGGGGTTATTTGCTGTAAACGCGGCTAGCAGGGTGAAGGACCTAGGGACTACCCCAGGTGAGATCTCAAGTGGACGGACCAGTGCGCATCGGCAGCCCAAAAGGCGTGAAGTGGAGTGTACTGCAATAAACTGAAGGTGTTCATGCCCATGCATAAGGCCACTGTAAGAACTCTCATGGAATGTTGTGTGCGAGCTTGGTTGCCACCCCACCCCTGAAAAGACAAAGCCACCTCAACAGAACAAGTGCAGCCATTGGCCGCGCCCAGTTCTGAGAGGCAGGGTGAAGAATCATGTGATCAATGATTGTGAAATCTAAATCTCTAGTTGGACAGAAGGAGAACAGAGATGATTTAATGGAACACTTCAAGATTAATAATGATTATAGTAGTGTATATTTCTCGATTTGCGAGAGGCATGCGCAAGGCAAGATCAAATTTTTACAAGGATGATGCACAGGAAATGCAAATAATAGAAATCGAATGGGATAGGGGGTGGCAGCAATATTGAGTTATTGCAGAGGCTGACTGGAAAGTGAAATGGGATGCTGCAAAGCAATGAGGACAGTAAAAGTATGCCAGTGAAAAGCAATATAATAGAATACTAATTTTTCAGGACCAAAGAGAGTTTGCAAGCAGCAGACTACGAGTCATTTCGTGGTTAATTGCACAATATTTACTCATTGCTGGTGCAAAGCCTAGACGGAGCCCAACGGCGGATGTCGAAATATGGCCAGAGTGCCCAAATGTCAGGAGCGTTGCGTAATGGACGGAAACGTAGAGCTGAAGAGATAACAAGGAATGTTAACACGAAAATTGGATGGAAGTGGTGAAAACCAGGGGGAACGTCAGGCAAATTGGTTAAGACAAATATCTGATGACAAATGGCCGCAAAAATGATTGCTGAGGGCGGAGGATGACTGTCAAGATTGTCTGACTATCTGGAAGAAATTTGTAAAGCTTCGGTTATAGAAATCCTCAGTATATTGATTATATTTACATACCGATGGCGGTAAGCCGTACTGGGAGGTGCGTCAGATAAGAAAAATCTAGTGTGAGGACACTCCTTAAATACGTGAGCCAAGAATGTCCTCTATGTTGTCATTTTTGTTGTCGCAGCACCTTGATTTTATCCAGGAGTACGGTTGGGGAATTGAGGTGCGCAGGCCGTTCCGGAGATAGTAGTAATCGGGGTTTTATCCAATTGCAAAGGCGCGAGTTGAGATATCTAGTGCGATAATCGAAGCAGGTTCGGTTGAACGGGCCAGAACTCGAGCGCCAGTTCTAGCTAACGGGTTCCTAGCAGGAATGATAGAATGGCAGATTTGGAATCGTCATTACGAAGTCGGAAGCGTTAGAAGAGCGTCTGCTGCGGATGCGAGATATGAAACGCAAGAGAGAAGTAGTCTGGCTTGTGTGCCAGCTGGGGGTTATGGTAATTATTGGATCGCGACAACATACCTGCAAGGTAGTGCATCCATTCCGTAAAAATTGGTAACTAGAAGTGAGCTATGGTAGCTGTTTTAGGGATAGTTGAGGGTTTGGGGCTACCAAGATCGAACTATTCAGCCCTGCCAAGCCAGTAAAGAGGACAACATGACATAAAGAGTGAGAAGCACACAGGCGGTGGTGTCTAAAATCACGGGATGTGATGAAAGCTTGGATCCCTGAAGAAGTATCTCGACATTTTCATCAGCACACGCTGGAAGAAGCTCAAGAGTTGGTTGTTCTAGCCACTGATGAAGAGGGCGCATTACTACAAGGGAGATCAAAAAGTGCATTAGCGTGGACGTGCGATAAATTCAGGAAGTAAGAGGTGAAACCGAACCCCTAATGGTGATCTCAGCAAAGGTTCGGTCACGAACTAAAATTCTAACCCATGTTCGTAATCCTCGTCCAGTCCAATGTCATTTAAGAACGGGACATCCAGTGACTTTGCCAGGGGGCCTTGAACTGGGCTAAATTTGTGCACGACCGCATGGAACTAGAGAATTCGCTCCACAGTTTAAAGTAAGCAACTGTGAAGAATTTAGTCTCGACCGATAGTCTATTCAGGGGCGTTCTCAACGAGTAGTATCTAATACGAACTGGATAAGGGAAAGCACCAGCGTCATGTGTAACGTTTGTAGTAGGGTGGACATTATTATGGCAAAGATTAAAGAGAAATGCAAGGTTTAATTTAACTCTACGAATCCACAATGGTTCAGGTTCAAGCAGCTCGCATCTGGCCCTGTAGTTTAAGCTGGATGAAGGACCTAGGAGATTTCTATTGAATGCGCGCTGCACATTCTCGGTTGCAATTCGATCGACTTTACGCTTACGCGTGAAGATAGTCCGGCAGTACTCGAGGTGGGGCCTAGCATGGGACTTGAAGGTGATAATTCTGCAGTCTTGAGTGCGGAATGCCTTTAAGATCATTTTGGCGATTCTGTCAGCTATAGCGGTCTGATGGTGAGCCTGCTCGTGGAAGTTGAAAGAGCAGAACTATTGTAACCCTCAGTCCTTAACTGTGTGTGATACACAAATTGGCATGCCATTTATAGAGAGGGCACCCGGAGGTACATGGCATTTATACGTTATCAGAGAGCTTTTGTCAGCAGAGAACTTCATAAGCCACCTGGAACATTGGTTACCAGGAGACCATAGTTCTTCATTGATAAATGCAACAGTGGAGCTACATGAAACGGCCTCAGAAGAGTAGACTATTTTAATGTCATCGACAAAATGGAATTATGCGCCATGACGAACAGCTTTAAATGTGCCATCTAGTATAGCAGGAATAGGAGAGGACCTAGAACGTTCCACTGAACGAACCCTCTGGTAATGGCACAAGGCTGGGAAAGACCACCGCTTATACTGACTACCTGAAAGCGATCAAAAACATAGGATGATGGCCAAGATGAGGGGGGATTTCTTATTCCATAAGTCCTAATTTTGGCCGGGAGTCGGAAGTGGGAAATGCGATCAAACGCTTTTGACATGTGTAGAAAGATTATGGGCATCGACCGATGGAGTCCAGCATATTGGGTAACCAGGTTTAAGAGGTCACTGGCAGGTGGGGCAGGATCGACCCCTGAGGAAGCCATGTTGGTAGGGGTTGATAAGGTTGTGAGTAGTGAGGAAATTAACCAGTTGTACTTTAGCAATCTTTTCCATAAGCCCGGATAGAACTGGAGTGTGGTTAATGGGGCGAAAGTTTTCAGATTCATGCATAGAACCTCTCTTGTGATGTGGAACAATAATTGAGGTCTTCTATTGTGACGAAAAATTAGCGCCGTACATAGATAGCAAGAACAGATTTGGAAGTAGTAGTGGAAAATCTGGACCAGCGGTGTGAAATAAAACTGGTGGGATGCCATCATGGCCAGGCCTGTGGGATGGCCTGGCAATTTCATTACATTGATGATGCCAGCGACGTCGAATGAGATGGAGGATAATCTAACCGAAGTTAACATGGGTTGGATTTCAGAGTGTGTCCGATCGTCATTAATGAGAGTGGAAGAGAAATATGCATTGAAGGCTTCTGCGATGTGTACAGGGACTCGATGCGTAATCTATTAAATATGATGAATTTCTGAAACGTTGACGATTTGGGCTGCGAGCGATCTGGGAAAATATGGGAAGTCCTCCGAACTGGGTTAGGCGACCCAAGAGCCAGAATCTCCTGCCTTAGTTCGGACTCCATAAGAAATTCTTGTTGCAAGCGGTTGACTTGCACCAAAAGCAGGAACTCTCCGGTTTGTTGATTTTTTGAGCCTTCAAAAGTTTCGTCCGGAGCTGACAAACCCTGCTAGGTTTTCTGGGTTTATGTTGAGTGATCGGAGTGGACAGACGATTAATAGTAAAAAGAAGCTTTGCGTAAAGATCGTCAGCCGCTCTCTGCTGGTCGGGCGATGAAAAGAAGCTGAACCAATCAAGGGCTCGCAGACCGTCAGGGATTTCGTCCCAATGCGTCAACATATAGGAAGACGAAGTTAAACAGTTTGCATAGCACTGGCCCCGAAGGCGTTTTTCAGCTAGACGCAGGCTCTCGCACACTTGGTTATTTGAGGAAGCCCGCAGAGATACGGTCTGAGATTTTGTCTAGATCGCACTTCTGCGGTAACGGAGCATAAATATATGGAACCGACTGCCTAGGGACTTGATAACCACGCAGGGTACAGCTCCATTTAAGCAGTCGCTGGATCAAAAGTGTAATGCGGTGTGCCACCACTGCACACGCCACAATCCTGGGCTTAAACTGCGAAGGGCGTAATGCAGAGGGAAATGGGGATGGAAATATCGGGCTTCGTTGCTAGCAAAAGGATACTTCGCCTGGGAAGATAACAGAGAGCCGGTGACTCTGGATGATGGAACCCACGACCAATGCTGGTGGAATTCTCCGTTCCACGGCTTAGGGACAGGTTCGTGGCATCAGCCGATCATAATAATAATAAATATTTCTCGATTTGCGAGAGGCATGCGCAAGGCAAGATCAAATTTTTACAAGGATGATGCACAGGAAATGCAAATGATAGAAATCGAATGGGATAGGGGGTGGCAGCAATATTGAGTTATTGCAGAGGCT
The DNA here is from genome assembly GCA_008360955.1 of Fasciolopsis buskii. Classification (NCBI taxonomy): domain Eukaryota; kingdom Metazoa; phylum Platyhelminthes; class Trematoda; order Plagiorchiida; family Fasciolidae; genus Fasciolopsis; species Fasciolopsis buskii. Next base: position 763,872 of record LUCM01008502.1, read on the forward strand.
GACTGGAAAGTGAAATGAGATGCTGCAAAGCAAAGGGGGAAGTACAGGTACGTCAATGAAAACACAAAAATAGAAAAATAATTTTTCAAGACCAGAAAGTGTTTCATGGCACTGTCTGCAAGCAGCGGACTACGAGTCATTTCGTGTTTGAATGCACGAAATGTGCTCAAAGCGATCACCAGGGTTTGATTATTATCGTGCTGGACGAAAGTGTCACAAGCGGGATCAAGGCTAAGGATGCAGATAGGATCTCGCGAGGCTTCAAGTACCCAAAGTCAGAATCCAAAAATTGGGTGAAGAAGAACAACTTATTGCCACTCCGTGCGGCAGGACTGGAAGTGAACGCAGCAAGTCAGCAATTCTGGACCCGACCCGGAAGAGCCAAAATAAGGAGCCTGGGAGAGCGGGGGCGAGGGTGGGAATCCCGACTACCATGCGAAAAAACGGGCAAGGGCTTCGGGAGTAAGTTCCGAGCATATGACAACCCCGTCCGTTCAGCGACCAAAAGGACGGATGGCGGGAGTTATAACAACGACCTACAAAAATGCTGCAAGTGTGGGCAATAAGTGGCCGGGGCTACAATTCAGGAGTGGGTGTAGATGTGGCGGCTGACAGTGAGACCTGGTTGCGGCAGGGAAGGGTGACAATAACTCATTTGAGCGGGATTATTCATTCTTCAGAATAGATAGAGTGGATGAGAGAATAGGAGGCGTTACCCTGAAATTAATGGCTGAAAATCACGAGGCGCAGGAGGGTCACTAGCTGTATACCCCAAACACAGGCTCTGGAAGTCATCATCGCAACTGGCGGCTCGGTGATCTCAGTTGTAGGTAAGTGCCGGAGCCCGGGGTTGAAGCATGTGGAAGACAGGGAAACGTTCCTCTTTCCCAGAGTGGTTGCAGGGTCTGCGGGCAAGCTTATCATACTGGGAAATTTCAACGCCCCCAAGATTGACTGGATTTGCGAGTCAGTCTCGGAAAGTACCTTTAGGCATCAACTGCAGTTCATGCACGAGAGTGGGATGGTTCAAAACCGTACCCAAGCGACTAGATGGAGAGTCGGGCATGTATCTTCAGCTTCTGACTTGGCGCTAACGAGAACACGAAATGACATAGGGAGCCTTGAGTTGGAAGGTCCAGTGGGTAGGAGTGACCACGCCCTAATGTGCATGCTACTGGGATATTAGGGACTTGTAGTCCACGATAAATGAATGAAATGATTAAACTGCCTTATCTGGGTTTCCAAACCCGGTTGGAAGTAGAGAGATGTAGCAACTTCGTGAATCGTCAGTGGGGGCAATTAAAAGCAACCTGTTAGTGATAACAGACTAAGTTACCTCCCTCAACAGAATCAAATGAAAGGGGCTACCACCACGGTGGAGGAGTAGGGTCACGGGAGCCAGAAAGCGGAAACACAGGACTTTCATGAGGTAGAAGCACACACAAGGCTAAAGAGATAACTAAGGTTCGCAGCGGAAGGCAGGAGAATGCCCACATCCAAAGATAGTGCAAAAGTGCCTACGAGGAAAGGATCACTACGTCTTTCCAAGGAGTACTAGCCAAGCGCCCTCGGCCTCTGCTCATATCCTTTATGCCTCGAATTTTCAAACCACCGCGTAAGACACGCTGAACTTGTTCTTGCATTTTACTGTCTCTTACCAAATACGACCTCCTTTCCCGGACACAATATTCCATGTGCGGTCAGAAAAAGGCTTTGAACATCGGCAAAAGAACGTAAGGCATCCTTGGCCCTACGGTCCTCTTGAGGTAGCGTAGGGCCCACCATGCATTCGTGACCACCTTGCGACCTTGGGGCTAGGTTTGAAGTCCGCATTCACGATTATCCCGAGGTCTCTTGTTTGCTGAGTTCGTTCCGTCGCGACCTAATGTCCCCCACCATGGTGGAGGAATAGGATCACGGGAAGCAGAAGGCGGAAAAGCGGGGCTTCCATGAGGTATAAGCACACACAGTGCTATCGAGATTACCTAAGGTGTATAGCGGAGAGAATGAGAATGTCCCGCATCCAACGACAGTGCCGAACCGCCTACAAGGAGCAGATGGCTGGGGCCGCTAAAAGGAACCCCAAAGTTTATTACAGTTACGTAGAGTCAGAGGCTGCTTCGCGAACAGCCGTGGGTGAAGTAAAAACCAGAGAATTAGACCGACCGGTAGTCAGAAGAAAGCCGACTGTCTGTTGGAATTTTTCCAAGCAGTATACGGGCGGGATCAAGGGACACAGCGAGAAAAACTAGGTCCCGTCACCCATTCCATGGAGATGCCGGACGAAGCGACTGCGGAGGAAGAAGTGTGGGGCGGCCTAAAAATGGGCGCATCGAAAGCAGCGGTGCCTGATGGGACCCAACCAGCCATAGTAAAGCCGCTAGTGAAGGTTCTGATGAAACCGTGCACCCAGGAGTTCACTGCATCGCTGGACGAAGGGCGGCTCCCCGGAGACTGGTTCAGGTAGACAGTCATTCCGGCACATGAAGGCTGGGGCAGAGACAGCTGCCGTAGTCATAGACCTGTGAGCCTGACGTCCATCATACTGACAACCTTTTAAAGATGCCTCCGCGACAAGATAGTCGATCATCTGGAGGCCAAAAAGTTAATAGTGGTGGTGCAACATGGCTCTTGGCACAAACGCCGCCGTCTGACCAACCCCATAAGCTTCCTGGGCGAAGTAACAAGTAGGACTGACAGGGGCGAAAGACTGCCATCTGGACTCCCAAAGGACCTTTTATTCCGCAAACCGCAGGCCCCTTGACCAGAAAGCGAAGGCTTTCGGAGTGGATGCTAGGGTAAGTAACTGGATAGTACAAGGTCTGAAGGGTAGATCATTCAGGGTGAGATTCGAAGGGTGTCTATCAGGCAGAGGATTGTTAAGCAGCGGGGCCACTGCTATTCCTTATGCAAGTCAACGACAGCTAGTGGACTGCAAGGTCCGTGTTTCATGTTCGCTGCTGAGACCAAACTATTAAGGACGGAAAACAGTGAGACCATCCAGAGGGACCTGGATAAAGTTTACAAGTTTGAATCTTCCGCTGAACTTGAGCAAGTGTCGGCGGCTCATGAACGGAGAAGCAAAATCCTCTCGCCACGTGGGTCTATCTGGTCATCAGGTCGCGATGGAACGAACTCAGCAAACAAGAGACCTCGGGATAATCGTGAATGCGGACTTCAAACCTAGCCCCAAGGTCGCAAGGTGGTCACGAATGCATGGTGTGCCCTACGCTACCTCAAGAGGACCGTAGGGCCAAGGATGCCTTACGTTCTTTTGCCGNTGTTCAAAGCCTTTTTCTGACCGCACATGGAATATTGTGTCCGGGAAAGGAGGTCGTATTTGGTAAGAGACAGTAAAATGCAAGAACAAGTTCAGCGTGTCTTACGCGGTGGTTTGAAAATTCGAGGCATAAAGGATATGAGCAGAGGCCGAGGGCGCTTGGCTAGTACTCCTTGGAAAGACGTAGGGAAAAGGCCTACAAGAACATTAAGAGTCTGGCCAAGATATGGGGTCACCTTGGAGCCCTATTTCGGGTGAGGGAGAGTGAAACACTTGGAGAGCACGGGAAAATGTTGGGAGAACACAACCGCCTGGTTGAGCAGCAAATCGATTGCCACACGAGCGGTGATTGACTGAAACAAGCTTCCGAAGGAATTGGCCTAGGTGGGGTCAGTGCGCAAATTCAAAAAGAGGACTAGACAATACATGGCTATCAGTGTTTGGAGAGGACAGTGTGTGAATTGTGGGGCTGAGGAGATGGTCGAGAGGAAAGGATTTTTTTAATTGTACGAACTGAAATGCGTTTCCACCCTCCTGTTGTTGGAGCACAGTCTGATCCAAGGGGCTCTCGGCGGAGAACCTGAACGATCAGGCATTTCGCTGCCTTGTCCCGTAACCTAAATGGAACTGGAGCTGGAACGCTTGCGGCCCGTAATATCTCACGACATCAGGGTGAACTGAGGTATTGTTTTCTGTTTCTTTCAGTGAGACTCACTGAAATGGACCTGGAGGGGATGGATGCCAAGTCGGAATGCTTATCACTGAATGAATTCTGGACACCCGAATAGTGCCGGATAATACTAGCCACGTGAAAACAAAAATGAACCGGAGCTATCAGTTTTTGTTCCGTGCAAGTCGGACTGTGCTACACCATCTTGACCCTGTCCATTAGGCTTGCTAAAAATGAAACGCGTGCAAAGTGTGATTGTTCGTCTTGTGCCGAAACTGGGCCGCCGGGCAAGGGCTTTCCAGTGTGATGGGTTTGATCACACCCATCACCGCTAGTAGATTGGTGACTGCATTTGGCGTGCGCCAGTGTATCTCCAGAGGTATACTCCACTCCACCTGTCAGCCTAGCGTATTTCATTACATCTCTCTCTGTATTGCTCTACACCGCGGTGTGCCAGAGGCGAGAAAAGGAGAGCGTGATGAAAGACATCTGTCTGATGTCGAATTCGACGAAATGCTGCAAATTGGAATAAATTCTTGCCACAATCAGGAAACGGATCAATTTGCGTTATAATCCGTCAAACATTCGATAAACAAGGGGTATTGGGGAACGACCATCTTGAGAACGAGTAACAAAGCAACCCCAGGTGATCCGCTCCGCTGTTTTTGCTTGCGAACGTTCTTCCTAGGCATTTATTTCTTATCTGATTACTTCGATTTTTTACTCTTGGAGGTTTTTTACAAGTTTCCTTTGGGAACGAGGACGAAAGTGCCGATCGGAGATAACTGCGGAGGGCATCCACTGTGATACCTCTGACGAATGGTGCCATTCCAATTGCATGGAGCTTGCAAAAGCTCTGTACGAAGCTTGCCACCTGGATGTGAAACCAAGAGGGAAGCGGCCAGTAGGGAACAAAAACAAAAGTTAAAAGCAACTTGTCTATTATTACAATTGACGATAGCACATGTATCCCAGCCATTGCAATGGATAATAAAAGCTCCAGATTTAAACAAAGAGGACATGATACGTTTGTCAACTGGGGTGATGGTCCACTCCCAGTGAACAACCAGGGTTGTAGGAAGCATGACCTTAAAAACGTAAGGGAGAAACATTCCTTCGAGGATGCTTGCAAGGAAAGCAGTAAGAAAAATTCAAAAAAAGGACTTGATTAATGATTGATGATAATCTGGGTATTTTGCTAGTGATATAACGACCGGTGGAAACCGTGACGTTTTAAAGAAGGTACTATGATGCCTTATTAGGGAAAGTAGACAGCGGAGTGGGGACCATGTCACAAATTTAACTAGGCTAATGCCAGAACACGTCGAGGTGAAAAGCACGTTCAGGTTAGGAAAGTGGTTGGGTAGGGTGGCCAACCTCCCTAGACCTGTGCTGTTAGAATTTTTCGGCTTGTGAAAACGAGACAGAATTTAGGCGCGTTGGGGAAAAGTAGCAAACGCCACTCGGGGAAATAACTGTTAAACCCGATGACCAGACAATACTCCAAATTACGACGCCCGGAAACCATAGGAGGGTGCAACAAGCCACCGCTGCGTCATCCGATGGTAAGAGACAGTAGACTTTCGGCACCAGCGTCGATCACCAGGCCTAGCAACAAGCCAGACAGGAGATCTTTGTGGATTCTAGCACGGAGAAGGGTATTGCAAACCATGGCAGTTCCACTATGCAGAAACAGCAGCGACAGAGTGAGAACCCGCCTAGGGCCTCCCCAAATACGGGGAGGATGCTCTAGTCCAGCAAACCGGCACCAAAATGTCGCCTGCGGCACCAATACGGATATACGAAGGACGGCAGAAATTCAGGCTGCATGCACCAATGCAAGCAGCACTGAAAATTAACGGTGCAAACTGCGAGCAAGACTACATCACAGTCGCCGAAACACGGCTGCAACCAGAGGAGAAACTGTGCCAACGGGCGCCGCCTAAGTTCTCTATGTTCAGTAGATATAGGAACAGGGAAACGCTGCCGTTGGCGGCATACCTAAACTACACAGAAGGGCAGCAGATATCGACACCCAACACCAAAACAGCCCACACTCTAGTTAAGGTACTGTGTACTTCCTGTATATATCGAGACCCTCATCAATAGTAGAGGACGACAATCTGTGATAGTTTCTGCGAATTCCATTCAGGAGAAATTCCAAGCTGCTGGTCATGGGTGGCTTTAATGCACATGAGACGGACTGGGAAACATTGACGGCACCATTGAGATCATTCGGGAAGGGACAACAAAAAACGACGGAGAGAAGGCCAACTAGGGACCAATTTTGACATTCGGGAGACAACAGTGTAATTAACTCTGGGAAACAGTGACCATGCGGTGATTCCTACGCATTAAAGTCTGACGGAAGCACCGACACCGTTGAAGTTTAGCAGATGCTTTTCGAGCATCAGTGAGAAGGCACTTGCGAAAAGCCTTGCTTTTGAGCTGGAATGAGTCAGGGGAAAACAGTTCAGGGCTACTATGGAATTAATGGTCCTCTGTTTAACGGGGAGAAGTAGCATCAATCCAGAAGGTACACAGGGCAGGTGTGGCGAAGCCGAATCTGCAACACGATCAGAAAATAACAGATGCGGGACAGGTACAAGGAGAGGGTGGGCCGCAGATTTCTCCTGCTTTACCTAGCAGTTAGAAAGAAAGCTACCTGGGTGCAAAATGAATCTAAGCAAGCGTTTGAGAAAAACCCAGCTTCGGAAGCCAGAACTGACCCCAGGGCATACTTCGCCTACCTCCAGCCCAAGGACACCTTGAGGCGCACGGTAGGTTGTGTCGGATGGCCAAATAAGACAGCTGCGGATGAAAGTGTACGAAATAGAACAGCCGTCAACTTATCCACACTTGCAACCAGTCCGGGCTGCCGTATCGGACAGATCCATTGCATCAGAAGAAGTAAGCAAGAGCAAATACTAGTTCGTAAATGCAAAGGCAGTGGGGCCGGATGGCATTCATCCGGCTATGTTTGGGCCCGTATCAGTGGTAGTAGCCGAGCTATCGCCCATATTATTCAAAAAGTCTCTAGAGTCGGGGATCGTGCCCGAAGAATGAGTGAATTCCACATTCACGCCAACACACTACGGAAGGAACTGAGACCGTTGCCGTCATCATCGTTCAGCGTTAGACAGCAAGGCAAGCCTCACTGACCGCTGCCTTTCCCCAGAGTTACACGTTTATATAAAAAGAGTGAATATCAAAGGGGAACAGGGAGTGGACCTACACAGTTGGATAAAGGTAAGATGCTGCTGTAGCCAACACACGGAACACAGTCTGACTGTACAAACGCACGTGTTCTCAATCATTCTGATTCAATAGAAAATGACAGCACGATCACCACTGTTCACGG
>LUCM01008503.1:0-63574 GCA_008360955.1 Fasciolopsis buskii
CAGATTGCAGACATTATTTTCATCGGAAGGTCAATTAAGCTTACTAATGGGGACAATTTCAATGGCAGGTCCTCGATCTGTTGTACTTTGTTTTCTAGGTCCCTTAGTCTTTTCGAGTCATCAAGGGTTTTGGGACCAGAATTATTAAATATGTTAACAAGCGTGACCGGGCCTGTTTTAGTGGGAATCAGGGGTTTTAAGGGTTTTCTTAGAATTACAGTGCGGCGCTGACGTCGCTTTGGTTTGGCTAGTGAAGGCATCGTACGGGTTGTATAAATTCAAGGACGTCTGAAATGGCTATGAGAGGCTATAAACGTTTGGTAACAGACAACGTGATGGTGTCGAAATACTTCGGGGGCGTAAAGGTGAGAAGGTAAATAGACAGGCCAATTGGTTAAATTGTTCTTAAAAGTAAATCGACAGACGGGTAGAATAAGGGGTTAGCAGCATACAGACCCTTAATATAGGTCCAGGCGGGAGTTAAATATTTGGCGGTCCATGTTTGAAGCAAATATCTATAAAAAGGTCAGCGAGGAATGAGGTTAGGGGTCAATGGTCAAAAAAATTTAGGAAATATTTTAACTAGGGAAACGGCTCTAATTATGCTAAAAGTACTACAATAACACTCTAATAGCACTCTAAATTGCAAAGAAAACAGGAAGAACAACTCACAGCGAGGAACGGTGTTCCGCAGCCATGATGTTGTAACCACAACGGCGTGTCAGTACACGCCTTGAAAGGATCGAGGCGGCGGGGGATATTGCTCAGGACAAAGTAGAATAGCAAACGTTGGAGAGCGATTGTGGTTAACGTGGTGTCCAGGGGAAGATTGTAAAGTATGCGGATGGGTAGGATTTCGTTGGTGCTATGTCAAACGTTATGCGGATAGGTTAGAACAATGGTAGCACGAAATAACTGGTATGGTTAAAGGCTTATAAGGAAAGGCCGTTTTGTGGTCAGTACATTTATGGGGGTATCACAAACTGTCGGAAGAAAGTACAACCAATCATTTTGGGTGGCGCGGTTAAAGTATGGACAGCACGGGCCAGAGAAAACAGTGAGCGGACCAGAAAGATAGCCATAAGATGCTCCATATGCGAGGATGATTTTGTCGTTGATATCGGCTGGTAGGATGCAGTAATTAGTCGCCCATCTAGAATCAACTAGATGAGAGATGTAATAAAGTTCTCATTGAGTATTCTGGCCGTTAATCAGTGAACCCGGCTATTTCTTTAGTAACGAGTGGCGGAAGTTGAGACTATCCTAAGTGCAGTGGATGCCTTCATGGATCGAATATGAGTGGTTTACAAATGTCGCTGTGTATTTATTAACGTCAGAATGCCTCTATGTGGACAGCTTGCAACTCCACCTATTGGAATTAAATCTGAGCTAGGTAAACTTCTCTTTGGAGACCGGGTTGATGGTTAGCATGTGGGGTGGAGGAGCAAGTCGCATGCAACCACGGACGGGCGAATATGGGAGTCATGAGAGCTGGTTTACTCGGCGGGCCGGTTAGGGGTTCTCATTAAAGCAGCAGACTGCTAGATTGAAGTAGCGGGTAGACTTGGAGTGGTCTTCATTGAGTGGTTAGTCACCCTGCTCCGTGAGGTTGATTTTATAAGGTGGGGCATTGGGTTGGAAGTCTCATTTATTGGTTCACTGTTGAAGTTAGTGGTTTTTCCACGGTCGTTTACCTGACTACGCGGGAGGTCATCAGTTTCCTCATTGTCTGCCCTACTCTCAGCAGTACATGCAGCTATAGGAGTCATAAAGTTCAGTCGCTTGCTGGGTAGCCGGAAAGAAGTTGAGTAGCTGTATAAGTTTTATTCGACCGTCGCTTTATGTGGTGCTGGAGTCCCAACATCTGGGGACGGCAAATTGCACAGAGGACTCCAAGGTATATGGCTAAGAAGCATTTTTGCCTCATATACGCAGCTGTTGCCGATGTGGTTTTCGAATTTCTATTTGAATAGGCATTCTGCCAACAAAGATCTTAATATTCCTAAAGAGCGCAGCTCAAGCATTTTTCTACGATCTGCAAACAAACCGTTCAGCTGCCAACTCATCGGGAAATTGGAGACCAAATGACAGTTATACCGTGGTGATCTTTCTACAGTGTATTCGAGAACATTGATAGGGGGACATTTTGCATGCATCGAGTATACAGAGTTGAAAAGCTTCGAGTGGTAGGTGGTATAGGACGTTGAACGGTACGGCATTTTTATCGGCAGCAGTGCGTTTGCGAAGTTCTCTGAAAACGATATCTAAATAGCAATGACTCATATCAAGGGTTTGAGGGTTGGGGTTATTTCTAGTCTCCAAAACGTTGAGAAGTAGAGATAATCGTGAAGCGATACTTCCAAGCCACTAAATATCATTTTGCAGGGTGATGATCTTTCTTTCTAGGTTGGCAGCCTTCCTGCTAGCTATGTCACGCACATCAGCCAGAGGCACCGAATAGAAAAAGAACCTGCGAGGAACCTTAGTGGTAGGAATGCTGCCTGTTGCAACCGTGAGCAGGGTCCACTTCCTGAAGCTTGCTTCGAAATGGATGCTGGCAGCATTTCGCATTTTCATTTGTCAATTGTTTCTTTTATGACTGCATTGCGTGCGATGCGCAACAACAGGAAATACGTGGGAAGAGAAGAGACGGAAAGGATCAGGTGGACAATAATTAACTTAGGTTTTTGGCGTACAAAATCGGCGAAGTAACTTGCCAAACTCTCCCTGGCAACGCGGGAGTTCTACTGTGCACTTGCATTCAAGAGCAACATAGCGGCTGCTTTAGAAGGTACTTCTGAAACTGAGAAACATCCTAGGCCATGGGATCCAGAACAATGCAGAAGTTTCTCAAATGAGTCGACCGTCTTTGGAGATTATAATACTTGGATATAGCCTGGCTTAACTGAGGAGGGTTCTTGCCTGCAACAGGTCTAAACATGGCGCGTTATCTAATTTAGTAGATTGTGTGTCTACAGAGTAGGCTTGAAGAAAGTACCATGGTAACGTAGAGGACCGTAAAAGAAGACGACGTACACTAATAAAAAATACGATGACGGAGTAAAAACGGAGCCAACCGAGTCGCAAGAGGCGAATGAGTAGTACGATGGTGTCAGGAGGAGTAGGAATGTGTGAAATGGAAAAACAAGTAGTTATGCCAATAGAGATGTCTACTCTTAAAAACAGCTAGGCGAAATGTGGTGCGACGGCGTTTAAACTTAGTTAGGGTAGGAGCTGGAAATGTGACAGTCTAATGGTAGACAAAATCTGAGGTTCAAGAAAACTAGGCAAATGTTTCTGACTATGGAAGGTGCCCTGACAATGCTGAAAATGACAGAATGATAATTTGGTTGACTAGAACTTTAATATGATTGCTCACAACGAGGTGCAATGTATCGCAGACAATGTTGTTTTCCTACTCCCCACTGTTCTGGTTTTCCAGTCTCCCTTAGAACCTGACTTATTGATAATGAGTTACTCAGCATTTAAATTTAACAGATTTACACTTTAGATCATGTGCGGTATATATACTCTTCCCTTTAATTTTTAAGATCTCTTTAGCGTTTCGATTTTCCATTCCATAATATAAAGTTCAACTTTACTGTTAACTGCTTTGTTTGTCGACTTTTTGATCCCCTTCTTATTCCTCTTAGCGTTTTTGTTATGATAAACTCTAGGCTCCAAACCGGAATGTAGACCGCCTTCGATTGGAAGAGCCTCTTTGCCACCTGTTCACAGCCGCGTGGGGTTGTTACTTTTGGACGACCATAACTGGATTTGTTACCTTTCTGGATGTGGTCATTTTATGTCCTTATCTCAACATGGACAGATCCATTGTACTCAGTTGTTCTTAAAAAACAAAAATGTTCTGTCGGTTTACCAGATCCCAACGGATGTGACAAAATCTCACACACCTTGCAAACCATGTCTGTGACCACGCGTGTTGTGCTGTCTTCCAACGAACGGGCGTACGGCAATGCAGTAACTACTGAAGTTAAGAAAAGTCATTAGAAGTCACAGTGAGAAACGTACAAATTCAAACTCGAAAAATAAAATACCACCCTGATATCCGAAGCAAAATAGCTTGACAGATTACAAGCGAAGTTTACTCTGCTAATAGAAAACCACTCTGCAAGTGATAACTTAATAGGAAAACCACAAAGTATCACTGAGTTGACATGATCAGTTTTGGTGCATCCACGTCTAAGAATAGGAAAGGAAAACGCAAATTCTCCAAAGGTCAAACGGTTGAGGGAAAACCCCCCTGGTTTGCCTTGTTTAAGTGCAAAAACTCTCAAAATCGCAACAGCAGTGAAAACTTGCAAATATCGGCTGAGGCTGTTACAGATAATCGGAAGACCTAACCCTAAGCGCAGATGCGTCTCGGCTAGTTCACTTGAACCATATGGGCCGCCAGCTCATGAACAGTGCTTATTTCGAAATGCAACTCATTCTTAAGGACAGAGGTTTAAGCAAAACGACCTACAGCCAAGGACTTGTTTCAGGACAGCGGTCTCGTCCGGCAGAATCAGAAGCCGATGGGGAAGTTTTCCTTAAGATGAAGCATCAACTGTCATTACTAATCCATTTGCCTCAATACAATTTTTTCGTCACTATCATCCTGGACCATCTAAATTTTCCGCTCTCCCATAATTCTCCTCCTAAGTTCCCTCTGCCTCCCTTCCTCTTCTTGCTCTGCCTGAGATATTTCATCCCAACATTCTTTACATTTTGGCTGTACCGTAATGTCAGTCGAGTGGGTTGTTTAACTTGCTGTAGCTTGCTCACAAACTATCCCCGTTTGCACAAATCTGATTCACTTTCCGCAATTTTTGCGGCATTGCCAGCTACTAATCCTCTTGTAGAGGAAGGTGTTACCATAAAAAGGAAAATAACACTCAGAGACCAGTAGGTTCTTAAGTGCGCATCCGAACAATCACTTGAAAACATCAAAATTTCGGACTTCTTGTAAGCAGGGTTTGAACATGCTCAGGGGAAGCTGAATCTCAAAGGCATGGCGCAATTGACCCACGAATCCTGCGATGCTGAATTATGGAATCAATCCATATACAACCAAAAACGAACCCCAAATGTGCACTCACAAGATTTAAAACGAGAGTAGATGCCGATTCGTGAGGAAACGCACGTGGCTTACACAGGTTTCAAAATATTAGGTTTAAAGATCACTCTGGGGGGCGTAAGCGAGTAATTTTTCAAGCAAACGAAAACAAGCGTAACATGAAGTACAAAAGCCATTTCTTCGGCAATGATCTCATGGATTCCGACACAAAGCCTTGTTTTTGGAGGACTTCCCTGATTCAACTTTTGACTTTGTTTGCCGACTACCTGGCACAACTCCGTTACTCTGCTATCAGTTCAAAAATAGACAATACGGCATAGTCTCTCGAGGGGCAAAAAGATCGTCGGCCCTGGAAATAAATCCTGCATTCAGATAGAGCTCATCACTTTGTAAAATAGGCCTTATCCGCAAACAGCTGTGGGTCAGTGCCTCGACTCCAAGAGATACCTGCATGACATTTTCATCGGATTAGAAGATGAATGCTCAGACAGGCCTGACGTTACGGTGCCGTTGAGCAGAGCTCGTTTTTAGGAGCACCTCGTGATTCAGCTCTTAGAATCGACCAAGTCTCGGCAATAAATGCCGCCGATGTCAAGGCATTATTGTTTACAAATAGGGGTTCTTCTATATGGAGCTCCAAGTAGAATTTGCCCCTAAGTACCATCAAAAGTCATTTGCTATCCCACGGAATCTAAAGCTTTTGATTGAGACCAGGAAAATGATTGTTTCTCATGATCATGGTTAAAATTGTGAAATATCTGGGGATAACCGCCAAGCTGAACTTTAAATGAGGGGCGATCTGTGCCCGCAAGCCAAACAGGCCAAATATCAGTTACCTAGATTGAAATTGGCTTTTTCTAGCCGCAAATCGGAGGGATTCGTACCTCTGCACAATGCCGTGGTAATACCACATTTGTAATGACTTGCGCAGGATGAGTCTTCCTTACTGGAAAGCGATACCATTTGCCTTGAAAGGATGCTGCGACTGGCAGCAATCACGGTGGAGGGTCGCGACGGAAAATATTGCCGTCGAAAATGCTGTGACTGTGACTTCACCTTGTTGGGCAGAAGACGTTTCCGTGACATGTAAAGTCGTGAACGGCTTCTGGGGCTTTAGCGCAAACGACCTTTTACACCAGAAAAATGAAACTCTCAAACATGGAAAAGACGACAACTGACATATCCACCTATAATGCTGGTTTGCTGGCACCTCTTCAGTTGCAGGGCCGCCGCTATGTGCATCCGACTGCTCATGTCCATGGTGACTATGCAACACATGATGCATTAAGGCCACGCCAGGTCACGCCAGGTTAGATCACAGAACGTGCGGATCAAACCAAAGAGACTCTAAGTTCTTGCACAATTGGATCCCTGATTTGTGCAGCGCAGTATCCTTGGAGCGTTTGTGTTACAGTATGAAATGCAGGTTGCCATTTCGGAGAGCAGAAAAGAGAGCCGTCGAAAAGGCAGCGTTATCCAGGACTGAACGTTTGGACCTGAAACAGGAAAAACAGCAAGAATAAACAGCTTTGCAGCTTTTTGCTTCCAGTAATAAGGTATTAAGGTAAAATGCCGTGCCCATGCCATCATGGTCTGAAAATTGTTTGAAGCGGGATAGCGAGAATAAATGAAAGTATGGAGAAGAGATGTAATAGATGGGAAGTGTTAGGACGTGCGCAAAAAACAGTTATAAGACAGTTGAGAACTTTAGCAGTCACGCCATTACCATTCGGTCTTAAACTGCATTACTGTGAGTGACTTGAATATGTGCTACGGAAATTCGTCCCCTGAACTGTAAATCAAGTACGGTGCGATATTAGACCCTAAAATTTCCAGAGTCACGCTTCTTCGGTTCATTAATCGCTAGCGTAAACAGGAGGTGACGTTTATCGACAAGATGCTCAATCTGTGCCTTCAGATAGTGCAGTTGTAGACTTTGAAGTCTATCCCAATATGACATGGCTCCATAGCCAGATACTGGTTTTCAATCAAACTCTGTACGATTTTCAGAACATTCTAGTCCCTGAATAGGGTGAGTGACAATGTATGAGCATATGGACACCTGCCCAAGGTCACCGTTCACGCAGTTTGTATAGTACTATTTGCTTCTTGGTTTCTGCCGCGGCTCACTAGGTTAATGGCTTGGACAATTCGTGGATCACTTCAGCCCCTAACTCACGCATCCATCTGCAGACCCTGGAGGTTGAGCGGATTGCTGAGTCTATCTACAAATTCCTCTTTGGACAGAAAATGGCGCAGTTGGCTGCTTTCAGCTGAAAATTACAACGCTGCCCTTAGTCGTGCCGAGTATTTCGATCTGCCTGCAGTATATGCTGCGCCGGAATCCCGACAACTTTTGCGTTTACCGCGAAGCGCAATCATGGGAAACAAAGCTCTGGTGCTAGGTATTTTATGAAAACCATGGATAAAAGTGGGTTAATGGCTGAAGCTTTTGGTGCTCCAATGCAGCGAAGGTGCGGCTGAAGGCGGATCCTTCAAGTCTCATCCAGGAATTCCTGCACTTTAGGTGATCACCTAGTCATTTAATGATTGACTCTTAGAGGTACTCTAGTCGCAGCGTGGCCAGAAGTTGCCTGCTGTTAAGCGAACGAAGCATCCTGGAAGTCTGCGTAGCATCCATGCATGGCACTCGCCAACGTCTTGCTAAAAGTGATTGAACGGAAACCGGGATGCGGGATGTTTGGAGGCGGAGAAATAATAGATGCTTGTAGTCCTTAACACTTCTGGCAGTTATTTTAAGACGAATGGATGTCTCCTGACTCTTTTATCTAGGCCCACTGATTAGGAACTGGAAAACTGAACGTTTGGATTTGGTGTGACCATCACTTTTGTGTCAAGAAGGTGGTTTTAGTCATTTTGCAAACAAATATGCTGTCAGCTTTATCTCTAAGCTGCTCGAAACACTTTGGCAATGCATTACGATAATTTCTTGCCGCATCTTCGAAGTGTCATTTTAGGGGCCTTTATTGTCCGTTGAGATGAATTTCGACCCAGAATTTATCAACGTCTTCGCATCGTTTGCTGTGTGAAGAGAACATGCCATGAGCACTTCCCACTTACTAATAAGAGGCTTACCGAAAATAGTGGTCGAAGGTATTGCGTGCGGCGCTTGTGAAAGGTGGGCCAATGCAAAGTAATCAGGGTTGAAGAACCAGCACTACAACCTTTTTCGCCTAAAAGAGTGGTTGCAACGCTTCTGTTCCGAATACAAAGAGCCCGATAAAATGTTTTTTAGGCAAAGCTAGCCGCAGAGGCGTAACACAGTTCAACGACGAGGAAAACCACCCAGAAAACACAGTAGCACGAGGGACAAAAAGCAGTAGAACGTGAATCATGCTGTTGTATTGCCGGCATCGCGCGGCAAGAGGAAAACTGAGGCACTGAAGGCCGTGAGGCTTATGGAAAAACGTTGGATCGTAGCGTCAGCACCCATAACTCCAGGGCCACTCGAAGGCGATGAATTTACTCCAAAAATGAACAAGTCAAAAGTAGTGAGAAGAATAGGAAAATAGTCGGCATCCTAAGGGACGGACCAGTTGGAGAATTTTGGGATCTGAGAGATAAACAGATGCCCATTACCCAATCTTCAGACACGCAAATTACTGGTCACCAGTGGAAAGAAAACAGTTATCGGGGGATGAAATGCCAGGAGGGAGTGGGATTGCGGGGGAGTAGGGAATGTCAAGTGGTATCCAGAATTAAACTTCAATGCAGAATTGCGAAAAATTTAAGGATTTGTTTCATGGAAGCAACCAAGGCGATGCCTGGGACCCATAGTATCCAGACCGTTGATGTTAGGGTTTCGAAATGTTTCTGTCAGATAACAGCTACGGCCAACGCAGTGGCCGTTTAACATATCCCAGGGGTATTTTATGACAGATCCCTATCGGCCTCCAAAGGGCCTAAATCAAGTGCTTTAATCCCATAACCATAAACCGAAGGCTCGTCTTATGCCGACGGAAAAGCTTCTTTGGAAATCCGCCGAGGCTAGTATGAAGGGCGATTCCTCAAGATGAAATAAGCCTACTTATCCTGGGTAATCAAGGAACAGTTTTCGTAAATGGTGTGCTAGAAAACAAGGCATGAGTTGGCCATGTTGCGGAATAATATTTGGCAGCGCAACAGCATGCAAATTACTTATCGAATCATAATACTAAGCACGGCGGGTCAAACATATTGTTAAAGAGGTTTAAAATGTTGAGGACAGTAGTAAGTATTAGTGCAGGAGCCAAAGGACGGTACGTTGCTTGAGGCGTTGAGGGCAGGTAAAGTGGCCTCGAGGCAAAATTCGAAGCCAAAGGCCGCCTTTGACTCATTGGGGTTCGAGATTTGCCGAGAGAGCGGGCAGCCAAAGGCAACAAAGAGTTAACATGTGCTGTTACCGCACGGCAAGGGTCCCAAAAGATGATAATCTACGCAAGCACATAGGGTAAACGTAATAGACAAGAGAAGCCAACCATGTTTGCTAATAACCATCGAGCTTCGCTCACGGCATTTACAGAATTTTGGTTATCTGACAGTCTCCTGCAGCAGCACTAGTCTTACGGGAAGCACCAGCACGTAGACACGGCAGAAGGGAGATGAGTCCAGGCGGGCTAGAAGCTACCCATGTTAAATGAAGAGCAAACCACTATGCCCACTAGGAATGTTCATTTGTGCGTCGCAATTCTGATGCTGTCATAAAAGGTGGCACACCCAGTATGTATCATTTTCCAAGCTCGAGCCCTGAGAAGAATAGCTGCCCCTTTCGAGCGTTGACGGATGCAATGATTGTTTTCTGGAAAGACACTGATCGTCAGCGATTTCAACTTACCCTACATTAATTGGGAATTTAAAACGTGTGCAAGGGAGACGCCCAGGGAACAATATCGTTGGAGGTGGCATGAAAATGGCAAGCACAAATATGTAAAGGGAAACATCACGCTTGGTGCTAGATGTACAAACTCTCACTTGGGTATCTTGAACAGAAACAAGGGATATAGAGCGGCTGCGGCTCCCTACTCTACTGGGCAGGGGTTTTCACGTGACTGCCAAAGGCACTCTCTGCATGGAACTTCCAAAGACTGTGCCTATGACGGCCAGGAGCTTTCAAATATATGCATAAGGAAGCTTTCCGATAGAGTTTTAGAGCTTGAACTGGCCATTAATCGGATCGCCGTGGAAAATCTTTTGGGCTAATGAAGGAGCCACTGTGCATCCCCCATGACGTGCTTTCCCCGCAGAGGGACGATGAAAACAAGACAGTGCAACAAAGTGCAAGGTAGAAATACACAGGGTTTAAAACCATCGGGACCGAAGTTTATGCCTGTATGAGGCCCATAAGGAGAGCCAAATATCGGCTCGGTATGAGAAGCTTAGAAGCGAAGCTGAAATTTTCGCACCAAACGCCAAATACAGCTCCGGGGCGATGTCGGCTGTATGTGCTAGGAAGCAACCCAATAAATACTACGCTTACACTCGACCAAAAGAAGCACTCAATGAGGCGACCGCTCTAAAAATTCTATTGCATTGGATGACAGCAATGAGGAAAACGTACCATGAGAAGTCCCCGGAATTGTAAGTAGGGTGAATGCGGGCTTTCATCCGGAGTTGAATCTTCCGCTCAGGCAGCCAGACAGACTACTCGCAGATAACAGCGGATGCGGTCCATCTAAACCTAAATAATATGGGCGTTAGTCAGTAAGGTGGCCCTAGATAAGGCCCAAAAAGGTATTATGAAGGTTCTGCGTGACTTCTTGAAAGGGTTTATTTATAAGCTGTACAAGAAAAATCGGCGGCAGGAATATTTATAATAAGACTGGAAAACGCCCACGTTGGTGGCTACTCTCCAGGGTGTTTCGCAGTCGGAAGTGAAAAATTGCAGAGCAGTGAGCATGAGGTGCTTTTTGTGCAAAGCTCTGGAACAAATTAGCAAGGGAAACGTGACTACATGTGACGCAACTCTCCTTACTGCGCCCCGATCACAAGGATCTCGGAAGCATACAGCACGCCTTTGGAATCTCTTTTGCATTTTATGCGAAGCAACGCGTTTAGTAAATGGAGGCATACCCGAATCATTTAAGCGTTTGAATCTGTAGATACTTGTCTTCCGCTGCTGAAGTTGAGAGGTTTTCCCAGGGGCGGTAGTTTGCTTGGGTGGATGGGTGAATTTTAAAGGATAAGGCATTTGACGCCCCAGTCAGAGGCCGTTGTAGAAGCCACTAGTGGAGCAACCCATGGCTCTGTACTCGAGACGATTTTGTTGCATTTTGTAAAAGAGTTGGACACCTCATTGCACCATCTTAGATTTTTTCCTCGTGGATGAGTGAGTGTGGTCGTAGCCACCGGAGCATAATTTATAGACAGTGAAATCGTTTCAAAACTAAGCTGGGTGAAGGCATGGTATCATCCATTTAGATCGGCAAAAACAGCCGCTTCCATGGAACACAGAAGCCAAAGATAAAGCATAAGATGGTCTTTTTCAGATTAATGCAATGACCAAAGTAAGGTACCTTGGAAGCAAAGTCGTGTCTAGTTTTTAATGGGCTGACTTGGATGCCGCGCCTGCAAAAACCAGGACAGAGCATTTTAGACCGGATCGGCATCGTCGTGCCGAAGTGCGAAAATTCGCATTCGTCTGTATATTGCCTTCGTTAGGGCTGACTTGGAATGCAGCATTTAGGCATGGTTTTCTTTCTTCCAGAAAGGTCAAGATTTCCTGGAGAGAGTATAGCAACTAGCAACTGCCGTGATTAAAGATCAAGGACAGAACATCCATAAAAAGTTACCGCCCAATGCGGGCAGCTCTATTAGTGGTTCGTTTCCCATTATCTGAAATGGAGCTCCGCAGTGCCCTTGCGCCTCGGCTAATCCCTCAACGTTCGTGAAGGCCGCAGCGGAACATTGATTTTTCCTCCATATCGCCTGTTTAATCGGACGCTGACCACCGAGCGCTGTCGCCATTCGCACGTTGCTGACGCACACCCTGTTCGCACGCTTCTGTTAATATATAATCAACCGTCCACCACTTCTGATGATTGCCTTTTCGTTGTATCCGTCGAGTATCGGGGTTGTCAGTATTGCAACCGTGCAGAGCCGAGCACGAGTGACGCTCAAGTGGCCATAACTGTAATGGCGAGCAAACGTAATACGAGACTCGCATTAAGGCATACGGTTTTACAAGGCCTCTTGTAGGTCACCTCTCTTCCTTTGTCTCTCACATCTCATTTGAATCAGTTGTCCAGGCAAGCCTATAAAAGCAGGCCGATTCAGCGGATTTCCAGAATGCTGGGCTTTAGTCAGTTTTACTTGACTTCCGAGGCTGCACGTGATTTTCATCCCCTGTTTTCCGAGGGGTTGCAAAGAGGATTTTCTAGCGGTATCGTGCCCGTACACACATGAACACTGACGCATTAAAATCGCAATGGGGCTCAAAGGGCACGAATTCCCTGACCTCACTCACGATCCCAGATCCGGAAACACGGTACTTTTGCACGGATCTAGAACCCATTTGATAGGTTCCATTGGCGTGAAAGGAACAGCATCAAAAAGAGACACACCTCCAGAAATCTGTTTACGAATGGCATAATGCAGTTTGAGGAAAACCGGGCTCTCAATTCTAGCCCAACTTAACTCCACTGTATCTTGGGGCTGCCTCCCTTTGCACCACAAAAGGGATCAAGCACAGGACGATCTCTATCCCACACATTGTTGGGCCCTCCACAATTTCAAATGTTTGTGCTAAACCTCCTCTGTTTTGCTTGCTTTCCACCCAGTAGGGACTCAGTCTTTGTACATAGATATTTCTTTGCTGCCAGGCCTTCTTCCTCGTTGCTAGGCCTCGGATCCTTTCTTCACAATCTATATTTTTGCTGTAGTTTGATGCGCAGTACTGGATGAGAGGACGCACTAGCACTTCGCATAAAGTCATAAATACATCTGTTTGAATGCACGGTATTGCCGCGAGTAATCCGTGCAGTACTCCTCTAGCCTCTTCAGCCCCCAATCAGCACTCCCAAGACTGCTGAAAGTCATGCATGATGGCAAGCTCTGAATCCATCACTTCTGACACGCAACGCAGTGATCCATTGGTAGCTTTGTTTGCTTTTCCGGTCAGCGGCTGAAATTCTCTAATGTTTACTGGTAGGTGCCAAGCAGCCGACCATCATTTGACAGATTCTTAATGCTGAAGTACATCCTGTCCTGCCGACCTAACATAATCCGGACTGGCAGCTTCTGATAAATATGGCAGGAACCTCTCGAGAGTGAATAAAAGTGGACCGCTTGATTTCGGTCTCCAAACTCGGTGGGAGGTAGAGAGGGGTAGCAACTTCGGGGATCGTCAGTGGGAGGCAATTAAGGGCAACCGGATCACACTAACAGACTCAGTCAAACCGATCCACAGATTCAAGCGAAAGGGGCAACCACCATGGTTGAGGAAAAGGATCAAGAGAGCCCGAGAGCAAAAACGCAAGGCTTTCATGAGGTATGAGGACACACAGGGTTGCCTGGGGTCTCGCATCCAACGACAGTGCCAAGATGCTCAGGAGAAGCAGATAGCTGGGGCCGCTAAAAAGAACCCAAGAGCCTATTACAATTACGCGCAGTTAATTACGTGCCTTGCAAAAGACCGTAGGTACAGCAAAAAGTCACAAAGAGATTAGATCGGCCGACAGTCAGGAGAAAGGCGACTGTCCGTTGAAATTTTTCCAGGCTGTACACAGGCAGGATCAAGAGACAGAGATAAACACTAGGTTCCGACACCCTTATGGTGGAGATGCCGGACGGGGGCGACCACGAAGGAAGAAGTGTGGGACGGCCTAAAAAATGGACGCGTCGAAAGCAGCGGGGCCTGATGGCATCCACCTAGCGATAGTGAAGCCGCGGGCCGAGATCCTGGTGGAACACTGCGCTCGGCCCTTTAGTGCGTCGATAGAGGAAGGGCGGCTTCCTGTGGACTGGTTGATGTCGGCAGTCATAACGGTGCATGAATGCGGGGACGGCACAATTGTGGTAGCTATAGACCGATGAACCTGACATTCATCACGCTGAAAATTCTTTAAAGGGCCCTTAGGTAAGATGGTCAATCGTTTAGAGGCCGAAAAGTTGGTGACGAGAGAGCAGCACGGATGTCGGCATAAACGTTCCCGTTTGATGAACCTGATAATCCCCTTGACGAAGTAACAGGTAGAGTAAACAGGGGTGAAAGGGTAAAAGTCTGCTATGTGGACTTTCAGAAGGCCTTTGGTTCCATGAACCACAGGCTTCTTGACCAGAAGGCGGGATTGCCAAGTTTATACTGAGGGAATAACTGGACGGCACAAAGTATGAAGGGCAGATCTTTCAGGGAGCCAGTCTAGGGGTTTCTATCGAACAGAGGGTTGCAACACAGCGGGGCGCCTCAGGGGTCTGTCAGGGCAACTGCTCTTCAGCGACAAAGCTAATGAAGCGGAAACTCCGTGTCTCATGGTTTTTGAGGACATCAAACTATTAGGGACAACAAACAGCGAAGCTATCCGGAGGGGTCTGGATCGGGGAGCATGAATCTTCCGTTTAACTTGAACAAATGTCAGCGGCTCATAGAAGAAGAAGCAAATTCCACTCGCCACATGGGTTCGCCGGGGCATCAGGTCGCGATGGAACAGACTCAGTCGTGAGCGCAGACTTCAAACCTATTCTGCAATGTCAGAAGGCAGCCAAGATGGCATGGTGTGCCTTAAGCCAACTTAAAAGGACTGTGGAATCTAGGGAGCCGAAAGGTCTTCTGCCATTTTTGAAGGCATTTGTCCAACGACATCTGGAACACTGCATCCAGGCATGGAGACCGTGTTTAGTAAGAGATAGTAAAATTCTGGAACAGGTTCAACGTGTTTTTCCACGGTGGTTTGAGCATTTGAGCCACAGGGGATATGGACAGTGGCTGAGAGCGCTTGGCTTGTACTCCCTGGAGAGACATAGAGAAGGAGGCGGCTTAATACCGGCCTTCAAGATCATTAGAGGTCTGGCCGAGATGCGAGGTCACCGTGGAGCCCTATTTCAGATGAGGGGGAACGACACACTTAGAGGTAACGGAAAAACTGTTGTGCGTGAACACGCAACCACTGGATTGAGGAGCGAATCGTTTGCCCCACGAGTGGTAAATGACTTGAATAAGTTACCGGAGGAAGTGGTCGAGGTGGGGTCAGTGAGCGAATTCAAAGGAAGGCCAGACAATGAATGACTATCTGTGTTTGGAGAGGACAGTTTGTGAATATTCGGGCCGAGTAGATGATCGAGAGTAAAGCATCTCAGTAATTGTTTCCTCCCTTGCAGGAACTGACGAGGGTTTTCACCCTCCTGTTGTCCAAGCGTCGTCTGACGCAAAGGGATTTCGGTGCAATAATCTGGACCATCATGCGTCTCGGCTGAAAGTCCGGTGATCTAAGTGGAACTGGAACTGAACTAGAAGCGCGCTATCCAAATCGCGTTTGGGTTTTTCGCTCTTGGACTTTTACAAATAGGTTTTGAGTTTCACCAAAGGCATGCGGAAAAGTTAAGCGCCAATTGCTAACTTTTTTTTTGGTAACGCGTCGTAGAATTTAGAGTGATGTTCGCTGAGTCCACACATTTTCGTTCCCAAATGATAACAGTTCAACGACTGAAAGGGCTCCCATGGTTTTTATGATCGTAACACAGCTAGAATTCCATACCCGTAAATGCGTAATGTAATTGTTTGTACTATTCATGCAAAAATGTTTGTGGGCGTTATGCTGCTTCTATTAGGGTAACGGTCTCCACAAAACCGGTTTCAGGTTTTTACGTGAGAAATTTGATGGGCCTTTCTTGTGATGTTTTCTGAGCGTCATGTTCGCCGCGTTCGTCACGGGAGAACGTATGGGTAGACCGACAATTGGTTATTTTGCGTGCGAAAGTGCGGAAGCGATGTATTCATATTTATGCAACACGTTCTAAGGTCTTCAAGCTAATATGTTGATTCCTGCGTGATGCTGCTTATCGCCTGTTTTCTTTTCATCGATTTTGTTCTCAGGGTGCAAGTTCTTTCTTTCAAGGTTTCCTGTTCGTCTCCGTCTCCGTGCATTCATTTGATGGCCGTTTTGGTTACATTGTTTGACCCTCTGTCTGATATTCGTTGTTTTGGCGTACATTGCAGAGTGCTTGGAGAGGAAGTAATGGATTGGATCACTCTTATAGTGCTTATCTGAAAGCTAGACGTCTGTTTGTTTATTAGGTTTTTGCACACGTATCTTCAGTACAAATCAAGGATCAAGGATAATCAGAATCGTGACAAACGGTAGGAGCTATGCTGCACGGGCCCCTGTAGAGATCTACTGTCGTCGTAAGTAACGCGGTTTTCTTTGTCTGGGAAACCTACGCCATAGATATAGTCGTGTTGAAAGTCGGCCCTGGTCTTCGTAATCGCCATTAGGCTGAACTAGTTTCCAAAAATTTCCCTGGGTTATGAAATGCGCTTGACGAACTGGAATGCTTTATACTAGCAAGCTATCCGACTCCGGTCGCTACTGTGTGAACTTACCGCAGTGCAGAAGTTTCTTATTCCGAAAATTCCTTCGTTGGTTGTTTCTTTCTTCGTACATATCAGACTGCTGTTGGTGGTGGTGGTGGTCGAGTAGGAGTGGGCTTATACGTCAGCGACGGCGTCTCGACAAGTGTCGGCTACCCTTTAAGTCCACAGGGGATTTAAAAGTTCTTATGACACACATTTCATCTGGCCAGAACAGAGTTCAGTTAAATTCGGCATTGCAACCACTAACCAACATGCTCTGGTTTTGGTTGCTGCTTCACGACATCATCTGTTAAAAAAGCAACAGATTAAGAAACATTGAAGCTCCGACCGGAAAACAATAAGTTGAACAACTACCCAGAATACGAAACGTTTCCAGTCCAAGAACGCCACTGCTTGGGGCAATGAGCAATGCCACCTGTCTTCAACCTTCGCTTGCGGGATCTTATAGACCCGTAACTGGATTTACACTATCCAAGTCATTGATTAAAATTTTCATAATTATTCCTCGTGTCATTGCCTAATCACCTCAACCCATCCTTCAACCATTCCTTGTCTGGGACAACAGCGTAGGGTGAGACCCGTTCTGTGGGCACGCGCAAAACATAAATCGACCACCTTAGTCTGTTCACATCCAGAGCCTGTTCTGTTGATTGAACATCAGGATCCAGTGCCTAACGCATTCTCCTACCATATCTTGCCAGTACTACGAGGACAGCGGTGTTTAAATGCTGAAAGTCTTCGCACATCAGCTCTCGAGGATCATGTTTCTGAACCGTTTAGCGGTACCGACCTCACTGTTGCTGTGTATACTCGGCCTTTGATCGATAACCGGATAGAACGGGGACGCTACAGATGTCTCAAATTGTTGACTACTAACCGAGCCTTTTCCATGTGCGAAGACGTTATCCCATATGCAACCACCAGGTGAGGTACAACTACTCGATTAACTAAATTTTCAAACTTCTCCATTTCTTCCCTTGAAGGAATGCGGGTATTACCGTGACACAATAATTATTCCTTTCTAATCAACAGCAAGTCCGTGTAAACACGTCGTGTTTGACGTGTTACTTGTACATCGACGAGTTGCAACCGATTCCGGCTGATTCAGGCGGAATCTGCTTGATCGGGAGCACTAGTAGTGAACAACAATTAACGTAATTCACTCATTGGGGACCCTGTTTAAACACTCAAACAAGGGATATGTAATGCAGATGGTTTCCTGTTTGTTATAAGTCTCGGACAAC
The DNA here is from genome assembly GCA_008360955.1 of Fasciolopsis buskii. Lineage (NCBI taxonomy): Eukaryota > Metazoa > Platyhelminthes > Trematoda > Plagiorchiida > Fasciolidae > Fasciolopsis > Fasciolopsis buskii. The sequence continues at coordinate 17,849 of LUCM01008503.1, forward strand.
ACGGTGAAGTCCGCACATCTTCGACAATTGACTTTTTATGTCGATCTCTCCAACAGTTTCAGAGTCATTTTCAACTTGAGTCTCAAGTTGCTCTCCTACCGCGAATCTTGTATCGTTCACCGTTGCACTACTAATATATTTAGTTAAATTTCACTTATGTTTTCTGTCTGCTAGATAGCGAGATCACCAGTGGGTTGTGTAACCGACTGCAGAATGAAAACAATTCAGTGGTTCATTTACACTTTAATTCTGGGGAACAGACTCAAACGACAAATCACGGTGACATCCCACGGACACATTAATTTTGCCTAGGGGCGTGTGAATTAACCGTATTTTTTCTAGCTTTTTTGGTCCACGTTTTGCTAGATAACAAAGCACATTTGGCCTGGTTGCATATTTAGGCACGCAGAAAATTCAAGCTTAGACGAAACTGGGCTGCCTTCGGGGCTTTTAATTAGATCAACCTTTTGTTTGTTGTTCTGTGCAGGTGGATTGACTTTATCGATCAAACTCCAGGTTCAAATATCAGCTTTAGTGCGCGCATACTGGTACAGATTTGGCAGTAAACGGCTGTGGCTTACCATTCGATGCATCGGTCATATGAAGCAAAATAGCTAGGTACTCCCTGAGTCTTAGTTTCGACCTTTGTACTTAACTGCGTAGTCGGCCATTTTCCTGTTCAGAACGTTGATGAAAGATGATGTTCAAACGTGGTGTTAGCTTATGATCTTCATGTTGCAACAGTAGTCATCAAGCCTGTGTATGCGCACGTTTTCATTCTGACAATACAGTTGGCTTCCCCGACTGAAGTAGACAGTGTAAGGATTTTGGGTGCATTTTCAGACTTGTCCTTTGTCTTTGCTGATATTTTTTAGTTGATAACAATTCGTTGCCTTCCTTCTCGTTGCTATCTTTTGGGGCCCTGTCAATCCAAGCCTCAAAGTTTTGATTGCTGGTTCCTGCAATTAATGCGTTAAACCCTTGAGGTTGAAACATCCCCGCTTGCACTCATACTTGAACCATGTAATGGAAAGAATACAGATAAGTCATGTATCAAAGGAGTTCAGTATTGTGCGTCAGCGGGCTGTCGTCAAGAAAATCAGCACCGAATTGTTGCTAAATCACGTGGTGGTTTAATAAAGCCTTGAGTCCCTGCTGTTAGCGTGCTAGTTAAGGCGTTCGACTCAATAGTTTATCAGGGGTTGACGTCCCAGTTTCGGAGTGCTGATTTTGCACTCGCGATGGTTTCTAGTAAAGACGAAATAGCACAACGGTGTTTCCATGTTTTCTGAAAAGTGAGTTGAGGGCTGACGAATAGTTTTGAATACTCGTTCTGTTTGAATTTTTGTTAACTCCAAAGCTTTCTTTTGCACATCGTTTATCTTCCGTGCACTTAGAGAAATTCTCTGCAATGCTGTTTGCAAGCTTGAAAAAGCAGCGGATGACGATTTTGATTTCCACGTTAAAAGAATGGCATCAGGTTAAATGTCAGTCACATCAACCCTTCGAAAGCTTATATATATATATATATATATATATATATATAATGTCAGACTGTCGAATGTTACGTCCGCCAGTTACTTTTCTGGTAGGTGTCACTGGTGTGGGCCAACCGTTACCACACCTGACTTATTGGGTTCTTATATGGTTCTGTACCCGCCCAAGTTTCAAGGCCATAATTGGCAGTTTCTCCTCTCTTCCGGTGCAGTGGACCCTGGGAGCCATGGGGCGTGGTTCTTCTACATACCTCCAGCATGTTTTAAAGAAAGGTGAGAAAAAATGCGATGTTCGCAAGCTGTTGGAAGCCGGTGACAGGCTAATTCGTACAATGGTGATCGTCCTCTGTACACCACCCTAGGAAGCGCTCTGCTCTTCGGTATACCGAAGGTCCGGGATATATTAAAGCCAAGTAAGAGCAAACTCGTCATTGCTGATGATAACCGTGCATCCTACAAGGTTTTCGTCAGCTGGTCGTTCACTGCACTGCAGTGAAAACCAAATTTGCTGCTCGAAACTTGATAGTAATAGGAAGAGCATACCTCGCACTCTCTTGTGTCCATTGAATTTGAGTATGGACTAGGATACTTCATCCTGAGATTCACAGTGACGTACGACCGCATGAGATTTCCCTATTGCAAGTGTGGTAATGAGCAAGGCTACATCAGATCGTTGTTTGACAACAATATGACGGATCAGGGACTCATATTTCCAACCCTTGAGAGACGATTAATCTACGTGATCGTCACTGACTACTGGAGGTGTTTTGGACTTTCGGTTTATTTGATGACTGCACGACAGCCAATGATTGTTGCCAAATCCGTTCACTCCTTGCTCTAATCGAACTGTTATTCTTTCAGAATTGCCTTGCTTCGAAACAACTGGTAGTGAATTAAATCACACTTGTTTCAGCTCATCGCTATAATGAGCCTACTGTTGCCTCGCTTGAATTTCAATCGTATTTTGGACATGTCCTGTAAACTCGATTAAACGAACAGTTGTCATACGTTTTCGGACATGAACGACGGAGTGGATAATAGAAACAATAATACATATGAATCCACTAGTCATAAAGCATCATCTGCTGTGTGCACGTCGGCTAAATTGGATTTAGAGCCCATTGTCGTGACCCCTAAGGATTGTGATACTGCTGTTTCCGGTGGTAAGATTCTCAGTCCAAATGATAGCCAAACGACTGTAGCTTCTGTTGCAACGGAAAATTGTCTCATTTCCGCCCCTTGCGATACAATATCTGAAAATGCCTATGTGAATGAACCACCAACCTCCGGCAGTCAGTCCTCCACACATGTAGTGCACACCCCATCGCAGCTGTCGGTCACGCCCACCGCGAATAGGGCGACTACAGAAAGCTCGTCGGTTGGAGTTTGTAATCTTGCAGATATGCCACCAAACAGTAATCTCTCGGACGCTGCCCCGTTTTCCACTACGCCGCCACAATTATCCAGTGACTTGATGGACGGTCAATTGCCTGCTCAACATGGTAATACAACCCAGGGAGAGTACTATGTGATGGTTCATGTGGATGCTGGCGAGACGTTTTCCGTTCGTGTTGGAGATCAGATACAGCATATCCCCGGTAAGCCTTTTTATCATCTTTAGAAAGTGTGCCCGAGTGGTGGAATATTGCTGCAATCATACCTGTTCTTAAGCCGTTTTAACCATGTATTATACATATGCATTATATATATATATATATATATATATATAGCTATGGTCCAATCGTTCTCGCACGATAGTTCACGGATTCCTAAGTCTATTCTCCTGCCTAATTCCAAATTGAAGGAGAATAGAAGGCCTCTATAATAAGTTAACATTGCTTCCCAGATTAAGCCCGGATGAAAGCTCTTTAGTATCGCACGGTTAGTTTCGATTGTTTTATGTGAAAGCGTTTTAATGTTTCTTTCTTTTTCACAAATGTCGTAACCCCCTAGAATGACCTCAACGGAAGTTTCAACTTTTCACACGTAGTTCATTGATTGACCAATAGACTGACTGACTTTTTAAGGACGTGTTTACTGCCTACCATGCCATTTATATTAATTTGTTTCTAAGGTATAATCCATCTTGCTTTTAGTATGTGCTTCAGTGCTGAGAACTTTAGGAAATTCATTTATCTACCTTAATTCTGTACAGTTTTCTTCTGTGTGCACATCGGATGACACGATCCCCTCTAGTTTGTTTCATTTTACTAAGCTTTTCTGACCTGATTGTTATTGCTGTAATTGCTTTTCATTTCGCTATGTTTCACTACATTCTTGTTTCATTTATCTTTTAGTAGGTATCTGTTAGCTTTCCGTCTACTTTTGCTGACTCCTATCCCTCGTTTACTGTGGGTACCCATGTATTCCGTACTTCTTTCAACTAAGCCGTATTCCTCTCTTCTGCAGAATGGGAAGCTTTTGGTTTATCACTGTCCGGTCCCTGTACACGCATGCATCAATTTGAACCATACCAGGTCTTCGTGATTTGCCTGTACGTCGAACGAATTCCGCTGAGGTGTATGTGTGTACTCGGGCCTCTGAACAGTTCATCCTTAGGAACACAAACTGGTAGTCTTGAATCCACATACGGCATCACTTCATGTCGACTCATTTGTTATATATATATATATATATATATATATATATATATATACCATTCATGAACACTCAAACTCCGTGGTATTGATTAACCGTCGTTACCTCTGGCTCATCATTCGGTTTATTATTGTTGGGTTGCCTAAAACGAAGTGGAACTTCGACTCAGTGTGCCTTACTCCTAGCCTTGGATCTGACGGTCTAATCTACAGGGCGACGGGACGATCTGAGGGCCTCGTAACCCACTCGAGACCGCTGGCTGAATGTTCAGCTCATGCGCCTTTCGGATGAAGCCAGATTTCCTGGGCCCCCAGTAACTCCCTCCATAGCAGATGACGGGACCGTAGAGCTACATGCTTCATGCACCATCTGTGGTTTCTTTGAATCTGGGTTTAGCCACCTCTTTGATTAACTGTCAAGAAGTAGTCAATCCAATGAACAGCGTTTGACATTCGTCTTCGCACTTTTGCAGGAGCTTCCTAGTCAGTAAAAGTCAGTGAGTAGGGCAGAACTTCCTCAGTAGAGGCTATTCGAGACCCATGGTCATTCCAGCAGCGTTCAGGGTGGGTTGTCAACCCTGAGCCTGACACACATCCTCGACTGTGCTGAGATATTCAGAGATACCCTTCATACAACTTCAAAAGCTAGAAGTCGCCTAGAAGGAACTGATTCTATTCCGTTTCCGTTTAATTTTCGTTGTTCCTAGGACCACTGTTATTGAATCTGACCTTTATCAGGTCGTTTTTGTCAGATGAACTGGATCTAATGCATCAGTCAGCCGGGCAATTTTTTCTGAACGCGTTTTGTAAGGTTCACGCCCCAATCGAGAAAGTTTTTTTCTCTTCATGCTAGTTTGTAAGGAAGCACTTCCCATCTGTTGTGTGCCAACAGCGGTAGCAATAACAGATGCAAAACGCGATTGTCCACATTAATTATTCGCTACACTTGCACCACCACAGCAAATCAAAGGAAAAAGTACGTGCCGTATTGTCCATCTCCATACAATTTACCGTTTTCATATTTGAGAAATCATTCGTTTTCTTTCGTTGATATTTTATTTGGGTTGCCTCTGTTCTCTTGGGAGAGCGAAATACTGTAATATTATTTTTCAAAGATTGTTTTAATTAAGAAATTCTGATTTTGGAAGGATTACGGGCACCTCATTTATTTTACTTTTATATGGCTATCTTCTGTGAGAACGTGACCCAGCCCCATGGATGTAAATCCTTGCATAATACTGAAAATAATGTAAAGGTGGCCTTCTCAGTGTCACTGCAGTTTGCTTGCGGTTGGATCCCTGGTCCCCGTACAATCAATCGTTATCTGTCCTGAAACAGAAACTTCGGTTGTTGGAAATTGGTGACCGGTCGATAGGTGCGCGGGCCCTTTGGATGCCGTTTGGTCAGTTCAAGACGCCCAAAGCACCACACGTGATCTTAGTCTGTGGTCGCCAGCGCCGCTAGAAATTATTCGCGATTCGGTAGAATTGATTATGACCTGGAGTTCATATAGCTTTATCGTTTATATGGATCTCGTTTGTAGCCGTTGTATCAAGTAGATCTCGTCCACTTATTCAGGAACAATTGTCTTCTCATGGTAAACACCGTATCACTGAGCTTTATAGACCTGATGCGGCCCACATGACGAGGAGTTTAGGGGGACGTGGTCGCTGATGCATGCCTCTGCCACAAGTGAGAGCTGGATAACCGATGGGAGCCAGCGAAGTAGAGAACGCCCCAGTTAGCCCGGCCTTCTATCAAAATTGAGGTACTACTCCGAATACATACACCATGGTAACGGGTTAGAACAGAGTATCATTTCTTTAACGGTTTTTTCAGTATGCCTTCTTTATTTGTCGCATCATTTTCATATGGATTTAGGAAGCTGCCTCCATAGTAGTAAGCTCACTCCAGTAAGATCTTCAAGTCCCATTCGAATGGCATTCCTTGAGTATATCAGTCGCCTTCATTGCGATGGTTAGCGGAAATCCGCATCACAAACATTCTCATGCTGCCTAGAAGCTAACATTGACATACGAATTGGTCATAGCAGATGCGTCTTCTAACTGTCGCCCAAGGAACTAGTCTGCCCACAATTAGCGTAATTAATTCGCATTCACTGGCGCAATAATTCTTAGTGCGCTACTGTCAAAGACTGTTTATGTGACTTATTTATTGTTAGGAGTATTGGCAAAGTCTAAAATGAAGTTTCCTTGGGAATGCGTTAAATGTTTGGGCGGCCACTGCCACTAAGAAAAGTTTGTTGTTGAGTGCAACCAATAAGAGTAAAGTAGGTAAATGGAGTAAGCAGCATAGCGTTTTTTTAAGAAAATTAACGGGATTGCCGCAATCTATTGGGCCATCCGGCATGTAACATTTAGATGTCGCTCGTAACTGGATGTGAATTTCGGAACGACTGGTCAAACGATATTTGTGATTTGCAGGTGGATGGATTCAAGAGCTAGGATGCATTAGATACCATCGCCATTTCGAGGCCAGAAATTACTTTCGAAACTGTTTTCTCTGCGAACTGATGAAACTTGTCCATTGTCAGTCAGTTGTCGCCCAGAGACCTGATCGAACGGCAGCATATTAATTCTAGCGTTAATCATCTTGATCTTATGAGGCGATCTTGTTTTTATCAGATGTAACACGAGAGTATATATTTGGTTCTAATTAGTCTCAGTGTCTGACGTGGTATGGACTGTTGCAGCGGTAAACTGCAATTCGATTTCCTTCTTGGCCGTTTGATGACACACCAATATATCCATTCCCTCGCTAATCTGTCTTTGGGTTAGCGTAATTTAATTTCGTGTGCACCATCCTGTCCGCACGTGAGAGTCAACAGAAACCTGACTCGGTTTACCGGATGAAGCGGTCAGTCAGCGCGACATACCATTTCCGGTCGACCCAAGGTCAGCTACCGGTGTCTCAGTTAAGATCTAGTCAGCTTGTTTATTAGCCCCCTAAGAGCAATACTCAATTAGTGACTATAGTTATTTCCAAGGCCACTTAAGTTTGGTGATATGTGGTCGCATTTTAAGCCTGTCAGAACGACAGGCTGTCCGGTGGCACTCTCGAATATGTTTGCCACAACTCCGAGTGTTTGTTGCTTAACGTGGGAATAATTTGTGAACTGACGTAAAATGTCAGCATTTTCATTTCTAAAATGCTCATCCAATTACGAGCGGTTTCTTCCCTCTTGTAGTGATTTGTTGCTTCGTTGTGATGAGCATAGGTAGTTATCCAGTTTGTTTTATTAACTGTATCGCATTGCTTCTCAGCAAAATGGTGCGGTCTGTAATGTGTCAAGCTGATTGGAATCAAAACCAACCAATTCCATTAAACTCAAATACATCTTCTAAGTCCGAATTGCGGTTCGAAAATTCTCATCAATTGCCACGACTGGGATACAGTTGATTTGATTATTCCATTATCATATCCCGGACAAACTGCAAGACCTGTGGTTCTTATAAGGTGTTGCAAAATATATAACAAGCAGTATAGGTTACCACTGTTATCCCATCGAAATCCGGTTAGCATTGCCCAAAAGGAGTATCGTCTCTGTCCTTATCAAACTATTTTAGATCTTTTTGCGTAGACTTGTATACACAATTACCTACGTTGCAGTCGAAAAGACGCGGCACTACTTACAATGTGGAAAAGTAATCCATCAAAAAGAATAAATGATTAGTTCTGGAAGCGTCCTGGTAGACTGTTAGTCATTTTCACTGATCCAAGGTAGACTGGGATAAGTTGCCGTCATTCGGATCGTACTTGTAGTTGATTTGCTTCTGGCAGTGGGCTTTAATCGCCGGGACCGTACAAGTGCTGCGTACGTGCTGATTGCATACGTAGCGTACATTCGCTTAATCACTCTCATGCAGCGTGTCTTCTTAATGACGTTGACGTTCTGCGTGCCGTGTTCTCTTGCGTTTGCGATGGTAAATCCGGGTCAATTTTTAAAGTTTATCAATAAACCGGTCTGTTGGTCAATCGCCGTGACCGAAGCTACTTGTAACCACATTGGAATCAATCGCATTACGAAGCCTCAATCTGTCAACGTGCATACAACCACACAGGCACTCGTCTACACTTTCTGTTTTCTGTCCTTGTACGTTGTTGGGTGCCCACGCGTCCCATCGTGACGCGTGAATAGTCTGCAGCGGAACGTACAGAGGTTATGATTGCTGATATGTAGTCGTTGATATCCTCCATCAGTTTACCCGACGTATGATGGGTCATTAAAAGAAGTGAACCCAGGTTGACATTCCTAGACCATATCGAGGACCCTGTGATCAGATGGGCAGTAATAGGACGTCTCGTTCGACTTTTCCTCCATGAATTGATTCGGGTAGCATGGATTCAGAAATCGCGAGGTTCAGTCGGAGCTTTCTACAATTATCGGCACAACCAACTTCCCAATATCCGAGACTACATTGAGGACAGATCGAGAAGGCCCTGTACGCGGAGACAGACGCCACACAGAATCATAAACGACTTAGGTCTCACACACGATAAACATCCTTGATCTCAATTGATCTACTTGATGCCAGCAGGCCAGCCCCTCCGGGTACCATGTACAATAAGATGCGCAAATCTTCGAGAAGTGGGCTCAGCAGAAGCCTGACAAATGACCACTAGTAGTATTGGATAGATAAATGAAAAAGACTGAGTTCTTCTTCAGTAGTTGTTTTTACCAAGTGGTAAACAATACCGGTACACGAAAGAGGATATTAGTGAAATAACCGCTTTTTCGAATGCTAGCGAATTCATTCTCAGGAACGTCTTGTGGAACGCTGAGCTGTTTAGTTGCTCTCCTGCCCTAGTGGGCCCGTCTGTGCTTACAAGCATAACAATACAGCTTGATAACAGCCTTCCAGAAATGTAAGTCATCAGAGAGACAAGCATTTACAATAGCTATACCCCATCGGGGCCAGGTAGACTTCGTCGTTTATCTACAAAAGCAGCAAAATTTTAGCTGTAGAAGTGACACAACTCATTGGTTCACCTGGGAGAAGCAGATTCACAAGAAATGCCGTGAATCGGTGATCTTGCAAAGTTACGAGAGACACGATCGTTGTTTCCGGAAGAACCGCAGGATTTAGTTTGAGATTCATTACATCCAAATCGCGCGCCAGTTTACGATTGTATCGATCGCAACAAATGCCTGAGTACAGGGTCGCTTTGCATGGAGATTCTGTGACGCTTCGTTTGGAAACAACATCCGAATCAGCTGACCGTGAATTCCTGTGGTGATGTCTCTCACCAAGAGGTATGCCAGAGAAACTTGATTCCCTTTTCCAATCGTTTTATGCGAATAACCGAAACCGAATCTGTGCTTATTAACAATCTTCCACTCGATTTCACCACAAACAGTGGTGTTTGCCAATATCGTCTCATCTCACCGTCCCTCTTGAACTTTATAATTGGGATTATCATGGAAGAAGCCCTCCCCTCAGATAGAAATAGTAGCATTAAAATCTCGTTTGGAATATCCGTACATTATGCTTCTCAATAAAGACCCAACAAGTTGCAAGTATTTCTCGACCCTCTGAATGACAGTGTGACTATGAAATGTTTTTCACGTCAAAAGTGTAGAAACGCTTTCGCACGATTGGATCGGTTCAAAGTCGAACTTTGGTCCTGCTATATGGTTTCAAAATATGGTCGTTGCGGACAAAAGATATCCGGACATTGTCTGTGTTTGAACACCAAGTTTCTGTGCTACTGGTAGATGATGAAAGATTTTTGTTACCATCTCCAGGGTTAGGTATAAGATATTGTACCATAAGGCTCAGTCGATTGAACAGGCACAGGAATAGATTAAGGTGGTACTACGTATAGTCCAAGATCGACTCCCTCGGTTTCTGCAGATCTTTGGGGGTAACAGTCGATCTTAGATGGGCCCGCGTAGTCATCGTATGGTGCATCGAACTGTCCGGAGCAGATTGAATTAAATCACCACGTCGAGTTAAACGAGATACCCAAAAGGAATGCTTGAAGACCTCAATCGATATGGCAATCAGTATCCTTGCATTTGGGAATGTTTTTGTTTCCCTGTATTTCCTTTGACTCAGGATTTTTTCAACATTATTTGGTGGTGCAGAATAGTAATTAAAACCAGATTTACGTTTGCGCATACTGAAATGAAGTGAAGGAAATGGCAGATTGTTCGTTGCGCGATATGCACGGCCAATTAGGAAATTTACTCGGTTATTTGACAGCAAAGATGGGAAGTCTGGAACTAAGTTAAGAAACGGAAAAATTGGTGATCCACATCCATCTCATGAACGCTCTGACGTTATCTCAAACGATGGTGAACAATGCACCATATAATATTGCTGCACCATAATAATATCGGTACAGGAAAAGTATAACCAACATTTGGTCAGCTCAACTTTTATACTCGACCTAGCCCAGTCTATCTACTCACTTCAACGCAAAGCACGCAACATATTGGTGATAAACTTACACCATCGTTCAACCGGATCAATAAGAACTCGAATAATGGGTTGAACAATGTGAAGTGACTGTAATAATCTCCTTGGCGTGCGCGGAAACCCGAACAAGGAGTTCTATACCATCGACCGGATAAAAAAGCACCGCTTCGGGGAATTGTCTGTTAATCAGCACAAATTGTCGAATGGCATAGAAAGAGATGCACATGCAAACGGGTGCACGAGCTACGACAACGGAGATCAATGGATCACAGACTAGGATAGGAATAGTTTATCCTGTGTTTGGCTGGGGTCGGATAACCACCGACAGCCAGTGGATATCGACCAATAGCGTGCACGTACGCATGTATCCAGTAATAAGCGATTGATACACTCAAGATTTTCTTTTGTAAATATTTTGAATACCCTAAAGTCTACAGGACACATCACGGCACCAGCGAAAACCGTAAACTTACCCACAGCTTTTATCTACTGAAGCAGGCTGCTGGTTGAGTTGCGACACTTAACGGCTTGTGACCTTTACTTTCAGTGGAAAATCCTCTGAACATGAAAAGATGAAGATCTGGTAAAATGTCCATATTTCATAAAGGGGGAAAAGAGGGAAGGATTCTGGAACTGCTTCATTACACACTAGGTGAACGAGAGTAGTGACCCATACATTGAGAGGGAGTCCATCAAACCCACTCGAAAACTGATGAAACAGAACCACGTAATAAGGCTAGGTATGGTAATGAGGTCGAGCACAACAAAGCTCCACCAACCACAAAGTGACTAGCTGGTCCAGGATTCGCAAATCTGAACTTCGACGTGATTGATGATTGGTCAGCATCAGTCACGTCATAGACATAAATGCTTGCCAACTCGTTTATTCGATAAAGGCACACCCCTTGAATGACTGGGCAACAGCTTTTCGCCTCCACGACATTCGAGAATCTACTGATCTCACCACCTAAATATCCGTGTTTCTTGCAGGTATACTTTACAGTTCATGCTGCAGATGCAAAATTTACAAACTGGAAACCACCCTGACTAAGCTGGATCTCCAATAAACAGTCTGCTTAGCGAATACGGAAGGCGTTGAAGGCGCAAATGCACTGGTTGGCAAACCTCCCTTGATGCCACAAACCCTAGCAACAACATTCGTATATCTTTTGGAAATTTCTAGGATTTGGCTTGGTTATTTCAACTAAATGGATTTTGTACTTCGTGCCCTGAGCCACCAGAATTAGCGCTTTGTGATACCAAGAGTGACTCAAATGAGCATTTGATAATTCCATTAGCTTTGGACGGGACACAAAATACTGCCGAAAGAAATCCTACGAAATCAAGTATTCGCATGATGACACCGACTGTCTCACCTATCACCCAAAGTTTCTCCGTTTTCCTTTTGTTACCGTTACTAATATATGCACAGCTCTTTATCGTCCAGTCAAATATTGATTCATTTTGTGACAGTCCTCTGCCATTTCTAGTTGACAACTGCACAAAACGGGCGGAGGCTCTGGTTATGCCTCTTTATACTGCTTGTAATGCCTCAATCACGGATTATTCAAGGTACTTCTGGAGAGTTTTCCACTTCAGATCACAGTCACCAACCATCCCTAGGTCAGTTCAAAGCACTTCTTCCTTTAAGTGTCCGCGAGTGCAACCTGATATTAGTCGTACCTAAAATTTATCAACATTATGGACATTCTTCTTTCATTCGGTCCAGAAGCATCACTTTTCGTCACCTGCGATCATCATGCACGAACTGTTTCTATGCCAACGAAATCAGTTGACGAAATCGGCGATCACTTTTCTGTTGTCCAATTCCGGTCTTCTGACTTGTCATTTCCAACTGACGTTTTAAACCATGCTTTGACGCATTGTATACAAGATACTTTGTTTTTAAAATACAGCAAGATATGGACTCATCTGCTGCTAGGGCAGATAATTCTAGATCCACACTTTTGGAACACGGCATCACTCTCACATTTTCGGGCGTGTAACCAACCCCTCGTCGGAACTAAGGTCTATTTCTGAATGCTGGGGCCGGGTGAGCACTAAACCTATCACCAAAGGCACAACCCAGGTGCAACGATCAGAATGCTTCTGGCTAACCGCTCTCACTTCCACGGTCTAGATGCGGATTTACCGGTCAGTCTCACAACAGTGTAGAGAAACCCAAAATTAGTTCTCGATGGCTACAATCAGTTCGCCTACAAGTGAAATCACACCAGAGGGAGTTTCTACTTTTGTTTATTTTGTTCCGAAGTCTATCTGTGATAGGGCGAAAAAAGTTCACTGTGCTTCCGTATATTTATTACGCGTCGGCCGTCGAATCGCTGATTTGTTTCCATTGAATGCGACATTTTACTTCACCGCCTGAGGTCTACGGCCAACGTAAAGTGATACCTCGTAAATCCCTCAATGGTGATCTATTACCACCATCTGTTACAGGTCCCAAATCTTTGCGTCGTGTCACGAAATGATCACTTTCAGCGAAATTCAAGTCACTACTTGGTGCGGAGCTCAGCAAAAAGCCGAGGGAGTCGATCTTGGACTATACGTAGTACCACCTTAATCTATTCCTGTGCCTGTTCAATCGACTGAGCCTTATGGTACAATATCTTATACCTAACCCTGGAGATGGTAACAAAAATCTTTCATCATCTACCAGTAGCACAGAAACTTGGTGTTCAAACACAGACAATGTCCGGATATCTTTTGTCCGCAACGACCATATTTTGAAACCATATAGCAGGACCAAAGTTCGACTTTGAACCGATCCAATCGTGCGAAAGCGTTTCTACACTTTTGACGTGAAAAACATTTCATAGTCACACTGTCATTCAGAGGGTCGAGAAATACTTGCAACTTGTTGGGTCTTTATTGAGAAGCATAATGTACGGATATTCCAAACGAGATTTTAATGCTACTATTTCTATCTGAGGGGAGGGCTTCTTCCATGATAATCCCAATTATAAAGTTCAAGAGGGACGGTGAGATGAGACGATATTGGCAAACACCACTGTTTGTGGTGAAATCGAGTGGAAGATTGTTAATAAGCACAGATTCGGTTTCGGTTATTCGCATAAAACGATTGGAAAAGGGAATCAAGTTTCTCTGGCATACCTCTTGGTGAGAGACATCACCACAGGAATTCACGGTCAGCTGATTCGGACGTTGTTTTCAAACCAAGAATAGCATAAGTCTTGGCCCTACGGTAAATGTACCTTTGTTTTAACGGTTCGTCTTTTGTTTTCAATGCATCCGTGGTCACTTGTTCAACTGATTCGAATTTCTAAGATCCTTGTTTTGCGGCTCTTACGTGTGATGTTCGGAATATTAAGCATGGACCTCAGGAGCTTTACTGTAGCAGCCGTACAATTGCATTCATTTTCATGTTTTTTGGTAACTTGATGCATTCTGTTTCATCCTGACTTCTTTCGAATGTTTCAATCTTCGTTTAGCGGCTACTCTCAATGGTTCTGTCTTGCAACTCAAAGTACCTCTTGGGTTTTCTTATTAGGCCCGGCTACCGTTCGAATGGTTTCTAATAGTGGTCCGCCGCTCCCCATGCCAATGCGTGTTCCTCCGGGACACTTGGTGCAACAAATTGTGGATGAAGAAGGCATTTTGACTCACGTGATCCTTTCCTTGTATCCCGGTCCAGGTCAAAGTGCACCTCCCGCTCCCCCTTGCTCGGCGGATCTCGGTCCTGCCGGTGGAGCAGCTCTCACTCACTCAGTCACCCAAGCGAATGGTCTTGTCACCCCTGGTCCGGCTCTGGTTCTGGACCCAACTCCGCATTTACATTCACATCATCATCATACTCATCATCCTCATCTTCCCGTGTCCTCCGTTGGCGGCTCAGCGCATTTGGGTATCAGCGTTCCGACCCTACCGCCATTTAGTCCACACCAATCTATTTCCACCTCGGGTCACCCAACTGGTCCTCCGCCTTCAGGATCTGGTGCACCACCACATTTTACTGCCCCGTTCCTACCTGTTCACCCACCGATTCCACATCAGGCTCACTTTCACGCGCCATATCCTTTCCATCACCCTTCGGTATGCTCCCCTGGGATGAAACCAAGTCATCAACAAACTCCTCTTGCACCATTAGTACCGCCATCACCACCACATGCGCAAGGATCTACCATGTCGATATCAGATTATCCGACACCAGGAATTGCAACACCGGATAACTGGCCTGTGAACAGTGTCACAGATCTCGATGTGCCGATTCTTCCGACTGGAAATCCTCTCTCCACTGTTACGGTTATCGAAAATGGGCAAAAGGTGAATGAAAACAATCCGAATGATAATGACGAAGAAGATATGGAACGATATGGAGATGAAACCGGCACGACGAGGCAGGTTCAGCCCTCGGAAAACTCAGCTGCTCAAGTTCGGACCACCGGTGATCTCAAAGTGAGTTTCATGTCCGATTCCAATCCGGTCTGAGAATCGGTAATCTTGTGTGCGTGTATTTTTGCTGAGTCCTATTTAAAGTCTAGAAGGCTTTTCATTTTGCTCGGATGAACATTAGGTTGAAGCTAGCTGCTCCTGCTTTCCACGTAGTAAAGGCGATATTCTTTCAGGATTGGAATGGAGGAATATTGCTGCTGGCGGTGGGAATTACGATTGACGATGAGTGTTTTGACCTCTCACTTACCTGTAAATCGAAACCGGTTAAGTTACATCTTTCATATGACGAAAATCGATTTTTCCGTCACCTCTACTTTTTTGGATGTTCATTAATTGTGAGGTCTTCAAGAGGCATTAGGAAATGGAAACAGAGGTAGAAAATTCCACTATCATTTTCTGATCCAAACCCGTAGCTTACCAGTTCTTACATTTAGCGGTCAGAAATACTCTAATTACCTAAGCACTCCTGGTTATGTCCGTCAGATATGGGTTGTGCAAGCGGTCACATCGTTTCCCTACTGCTGTTCTGATTTTAATCATTGTTCATCACGTAGGGATTAAAATTTCTTCTAAGTCTCCACCTTATCGACGTTTCGTGCTGTGCACACACGCTTGTATCGATAATCCCACTTAACAACCGCGCTTTCTTTTTATTCATAACATTACTCCCTCGGTTATTTCATTTGTTCACTCTTGATCCTGTTTCCTTAGCACCGAAATGCAAACTTTTTACAACTATAGAACAGCGAGTTGGTCGTTTTGATCAGTTTCAAACAAAGTATGGGAATTCGATAATCGTTCACACTTTGAATGTATTATTAAACAAAAATATGTAACTGTTAATCATAGTAGATTAACGGCTTAACTGATGCGGTCCTCATGTGAAGCTAGCCGATACAAAAGTACGGCGGTCTTGTGAGAATAATGTTTTCATCCTACTGTGTAGACTTTTGCGTACAAAAAATGTCGCATTTCAGTCAGAAAACTTGGAGAGAAACAAGAAAATGTTACACCCAACACCTTGTAAAAATGAATCACCTTATTGAGAAATGAAATGAGATAGGTCTCTCAGGAATTCGGCTCAAACACGGTCACGGTTTGTCAAAATACGTGCTAAATATGGGACAGTTTAGTTCCTACCGATATTGTTTCTAGAGGGTATGGAACAAAAAGTGGGTGGTGTCGAAATGGGAGAGCGACACTTTGAAAGGTCGTTGTTCAGAGGATGCATGGGATCAGAAAGAATTTTGTGAGCAAATTTTTCACACGCTGCTGATTGCTGATTATATAGATCGAAGGACACATCAGTTAGTGGTATGAAAGGGATGGCTAACGATTGATAGCACCCGGCAAAGAGTTTTAAAGTCTCTTTTAAGTAAACCTGAAAAAATGACAGGAGGACAGAAAAGAAGGATTGGAAAAACACATTGGTATACAAATCGGGACATGGTGCTTTTACTTCACCTTGTAGTGTCTACGCTTTCTGATTTGAAATGAAAACCGTTAGGGAATCTTTACATTGGTGGAAATGTGGGAAGCCTACTTCAAAATTTTATCGATAGCAACTCCTAGATACTTCACAGAATCAATCCTGGTAAGTTTTTGAATTGATAGAAGACGTTTCGGGTGGATAGGCTTACCGAGAGAGAGAGAGAGAGAGGGAGAGAGAACAGACATTGGAAGCATTTAAATGTGTTGAGATTTAAACCAGCTCGTGCAGAGAAATCATAAACAGAAGATAGGTTGTTGGGAAAACTTTCAGAATCATCGTTGTTCGAAACGGCTTGATAGAGAGAGAGAGAGAGAAACATCGTCAGCATACTTAAACAGATGACAAGGGGAAAACTAGAAGATAAGTCGCTCATGTAAGTAGAGAAGAGAAGCGGTGAAAGAACAGCACCCTGTAGCACGCCTGAGTTGTTACTCAACGGTTTCTAAGTTTTATTGTCCATTCGTGTGCACTGGGTTTGGTTAGTAAAGTAATCAGACAGCCATACTAATAATGAACTGGGACAACCAAATGTTTGCAGTTTGCAAAGTAGAAAAGACCTCGGAACAGAGTCGAATGCCGACAAATAGTCTAGAAAGGCGCAACGTGCAGATTTCATTGATGCTTTCAAGGGCTTACAAATGTGGCGAATGAGGGAGTCGACAGCGTCCAAAGTGGACCTGTTAGATTTATAGGCAAACTGAAAATGGTCGTCAGGAGAATATATAGAAGGATGCGGGCGCTTAAGTATAGCACGCTCCGTCAGTTAAGACGGGGGGGGATGAAAACGTTTTGCCAAAACAGCAGAACTGTTAGATTTAGGGATGGGAATAACAGTGACAAAAGTCCAGCATTCAGGAATAGAAGAAGAGTTTAATGATGTTTTACTCAGGAAAGTGAATGCATCTGCCAGGGTCACAGCACCATGCCTTAAAAGAGCTGATGAGAGGCTGTCAGGACCAATGCCTGTGGTAATTTTAGTGGTGCGGAGAAGATGAAACACCTTTTCCCTAGAAAAATTTGTAACTGTCGGATCATCACCCTGTCCAAGTATGATGGGGGTTTAAGTGGAAGAATGGATGAAAGCATGATTGATGCTGTCGACATTCGCAGAGAATTTCGCATGTTACTTTTTCTTCCTACACAACAGTCGAACACTTTGCCATAGGAATCTGTTGTTGTTGCCACTCAAGAATTGGCTGGCGAATGTCATGTCACCGCGTTGGATTTCCGCTTTTATTAGGCTTGAAATGTACCGCACGATCGAGTTATTACGAGATTTGTAGAGGTGCTCTTTGCGTCTCCTTGGAGATTTTAGTTCCTTAGTGGATGTACGGGCATTCGAAGCGAATAATGCTTCTAAATGTGAACAGATATCAAAGGTTGTGTTGGCCGTTTCTGTGAAAAGTCTGACATTGCCATTGAGCAGAGGTTCAAAAGAGAAACATTCAGATTCGTGTGAAAGAGATTTATGAAGAAGGTTAGGGAGATTGTGTGAAAAATTTCAGAGGCGGATTCGGACTTGATTTGTTTGCCTGAAGGACTGGAGGGCTGTCACAGAGTATATCTTGGGCCTTAACAGAAGCAGGCAATGAATAGGAGCTGAGATGGGAGCTTGTAGTTTCAATGGAAATAAATTAGGGTGGTTGGTAATAAATCTATCTGAAATGTAACTGCCTCTGGTGGGAGAAACCGAGAAGTTAGTCAAATCAATCCCGGTCAATGGTAGAGTTGGTGCATGATTGAAATCACCTGTCCTCAAGAGGAGGAGCAATAAATGGTAGAAAAGAATCGAAAAAGGTTGTGCTGTTGTGTTGCGAGCTAAAAGGGGCAACATATGGATTTGTTATGATTGTACCGGTATGGTGGAAAAAACCTAGGATGGCACTATGTTACGAGACGGTCAGTTCTACTTAGCGAGTATGAATAAATAACTTCGGATTTGCCAGACCAGAAGGAGTTTATGTATTTCGCCACACCGCCTTTAGTCTTGTTGTTTGTAACTGTCCTGCCGATGGATTCTGAGGCTGTATATCGACATGAGTGTATCAGCCATATCCATATTCAGCCATGATTCTTCTGTGCAGATGACACACGTGTGAACATGAGTCGGTGGTTGAAGTCCGAGGGATAGATCCGACATTTTCGTAAACAGAGAGCGGATGTTGGTACTCAGTAATGCCGGAATGGACATGTTGGCCGGATGGGTTCATTTGAGAGCTGCGTGCCAGCTAGCACTATTGCCTCTTCGAACTGGATTAGATCTTTGAGGTATACGTGTGTGTGTGTGTGTGTTTCTATTTGACGCTGAGAACCAGTAAGGTTTTTAAACAGCAGTAATTCCGACTGATTGTAGCGGCGAACGAAGACCATAAAGGAATGAAAAATCCCGCAAGGAAATAACAAAATAAAGAGGACAATTTTAGTGCGGCCGTTCAAAGGGCGCGCGCTGATAATATCCTTGAAGCATCCACTAAGTTTTCGGCTACGGAAACTCAGGTATGCGTGAAATTTTACCGAAATGTTCTTTGTTCGGTTTCATTTTCTCATATCATCTAAACGAGAATCTCCAAGAAAGCCATTTTTCAACCAGCTCAGTAAAAATCACCGTAATTTCTCCAACTTCATGGTGGATCCCATGTATCTTGCGTTTAGCATTTAAGTTAGCAGTGTTATAATGCTCGTTGTCGCTAATTGGTTGTATATCCTCAACTGTTGTTTGAAGATGATGTGATAACGACATGGCTTTTCAGCAGCTTGTTCTACATAGATGGTCCCACTGCCGTTCATTTCGTTACACTTTTCTGTGGTGGTTTTGAACTCACTACGGAAAATAAAATGGAACTACAGCGGAACTGTCGAGTGATTATGCAATTTCTTTGATATTTTGTGTTGCCAGAAAAGGTAGGGTAACATAGAGTCAATGCCCAGTTTTGCTGTCATGTTATATATGTACCTTTGCTTTGCACGCATACCGAGGTGTGTACCACAGAAAATTCAACCTTTGTGTTCGCCAACGCTGAACACCCAGCAGATGGGCTCTGCGGTAAAAACACCGTGTACCGGTCTGTATTCAGATGTTAATTGTATTCTTGACCATCTTTCTATACCACTTCCTGCATTGTTTTGGAATTGTCAAAGCTTTTCGTAATGTTATTCAGCTCTTTTATTGAGATTTCGCTTCCATAGGTTCGTGTTTGCATACTGTAAAGTGCGCTGATTATCAGTACATTGCTCTGCAGTCTGTTAGCAATTGTACTCTCGCGGGATCTTGTGAAAGACGGACATGTGCTTACTGAATTTCCGAATATGTGTGACGTAAAGCCGAGTAATTTTGACTTAATTCTGTGTTAATATGTGAATCCGTACAGTATTGCGTTGTCTCGTGTCTTAACATTTGGTTTCCAGTCACGCACACATGATGACGATTTCATTTTCGATATGCTCACGATCTAGCTTTTGCATAAATCTGTTCTTCCTGATATACGTCGGTTTATTTCGTATGTATTGTCAGTAGCCAATAGCTTTTTGGTCTTAGAAACTCGTTGCCCCCGAGAGACACCGACTAGGCTCCACATCTGCTGTCAGAGTATAGCTGCGCTGCGTTGCTGATATCTGATTCTTTAAATTGAGCCCCGTGTGTACGACATCGGGAACCTTATTACACACCTTTTGTATAGTACAGTTGTCGGTGACAAACGGATGGTTTTGAATTGAACCGACGTATTATTTTTTTGACATCTAAACCAACATAATAATTTCATGGTGAGAGCCGGGACAAAATAATTTCACTAAAACAACCAAGTTCAGTAATAACTGGCAAGGGGATTTCTAGAATATAAGCAAACTTGAATTAGATTGTGTCTTCCCAGTTTGCGGCATGTGGCGACAAATTGATTTAATCAGTTTTAACTGCCTATGTTTGCGCCATAAAGATCCCTACTTTTGGTTCGGAATCATAGCAGCTTGCGCCGTTCCTTTTCCGGATACTCCACGTTGGGTTTACTGGTGCAATAGTCTGAAAGTGACAGGTAGTATACATTAACTATGCCATTCATTCCCGGAGGTTCCTCACAAAGCCGAAAACTGTTTACGTTTTGTTGGACAATTATACACAAATTCTGTATTTGTATTCTAAGACGTCCTATCTCACATGTTCCACTAGCCTGCCATTGGTCAACTTCTGTAGACAACCAACGACTGTTTCCTCAACTTCACTGCATGAATTGTACCTCTGTTGCTTTTGGAGGAAGTTTTTCTTTTTTTTTCATTAGTTACGCAAACTTGAATACATCTTTGATAATGAGAGCCACTAACCTATTTGTTGTAATTGGTATCGGGCCAGAAGCTGATTTCAACATCGCGGCAGCAAAATAATCCTTTAAGATTGATTTAGTCGATTTTTTTGTGTGCATTAAGTGTGTTACCGGTGGCCCACAGGAACACACTTTTTTAATCGCGTTTGATTGACGATCCCGCTGTTACGGGAACCCAACCTTCAATAATGCTTTTGCCTTTGTTGATAAGAGCGGTCGAATTTGAACGCGTTTGGTTTTAGATTGAAGGTCAATCTGAAAAACAGACATTAATCATGTGACTAAACGAGATGTGTCCAAATGAGAATGCTATCCATAATCCGTTCATCTGACGCAAATCAAAGTGGCCAGTACCCTGTTTGCTGTAGGACACCGTTCATGAGATTAGGGGACCGAAAACACAAACACCACCGATGAAATTTGGTTCTTGGTTGTATAATTTTCTAATCAAAATAGTCGCTATAGTTTAAGTAACTTTCATTTATTGGGAGGAGGTAACTTACTTTTGGGCACGAAGGGTTAATAAAGTTCACCGTTCTAGTGTTAAGCTACCAACTAAGTCATCTTCAAATAAACTACTCATTTGCACTTTATTTATTCACTGTTTTGGCTTGTTTATTTTTGGTGGCTGTCCGCAATTCAGAAGTTTGTCTGCATTATTTTTATCTGTGCCCTCTTCGACGGATGAACCCGGTCCTGTGCGTCGCGTGACCTGTTTTGTCTGAACATTGTTGCCGTGGCCTGGTCACTGGTCACTGTTCTTGTTTTGGTATCCCGCATTAGGGACCGTGCTTATAAATTCTGGCTGTTGGACACCTCATTGCAGGACTGTCGATCCGATTCTCAAACTAAGCACATGTGGGCGTGCAGACAAACGTATCCGTGTAATAGTGGCTGAGCAGATCGGTAGGTAGACTTCAGCACTGGGCTGTTCGTGTGGCAAGAAAGTGGCTATGCAGTGTCTTTGAAGCGGGTTTTGTGGGATAGATGCTCGCACGTCCTTTGAGCGCGCGTCCCACCGTCTCTATTCCATCAGATAAGACACTTAAACTTCCGTTTTCCACTACCATGTCACAGACCTGTGTGTGAAAGCCTACGAAAATCGGAAATGCGAACACACCGTCTGGGTCCTTTTATGATGAGATTGTTACAAGGATGTGCCACCTGACCACGTATTTTTCGCTCTTATGTGTGCATGTGCTGATGACAGTGGGCTTGCTGCGTCCAGAATACTAAATTCCTCTTGGGTTATTGATCTCTTACAGATCAGATTGAGAGCAGATCAACATGTTCCTCATTTCCATCGATAACCTTCCGAATAGTCATATTGCGACGGTTCGTTATGTGCACGATGACTACATTTATTACATTCTGTTGTGCGATTAACGAGAGACTTTTGTGCATTGAGGTCTTGATTTGTCTTTATTGGCTTCATTTAGTTCTTACAAATTTGTTGTCAGTGGTAACGGAAAATTGGAATCCCGTACAAGGTTTTCCAATTGACTCAATTGAGTTAAATATGCGGCATCTGTGGGATTCCAATCCACACCTTCCTATCGCATGCGCTGAGCTTCGAGATCTCACCAGAGGATGTTTAGAAGTCTCACTGAAAGATCATGGGTTACCAAACATTACGAGTTACAAATACCTCTGTGATTTACTGTCACCAAAAAGTCCACAGGGCAGTGCAGAGATCGAACTCCCTTTTGATTTAGATAGATAGCCAAATTCAGGTAGTTTTTGATCCTCCGAAGCCTCTGTCTTTATCCGATTCAGTACTTATCAACTCACTATTAAAGTTGTAACCGTGCTCTACCAATGTTTTCGCTAATACTAGTTATGCTAATTCTCAGGCATTGAATGGTTGTGATGGTAGTCAACACCGGGAATCATGGGCCAAATTCAACTCCGATGTGAGTGCGTCTAATTCGGTGAATGTATTGGTGTATACATTTTATCCTTTCGGCCAGAATAGTACGATATCTGTTGATACCTAAGAACCGCATTCCCAGGATGTATAAATTATGTTGCGCTTGTAAACGGGAAGTTTTTCATCAGCTGCTGTTGCTTGACAAATCTACTATGACAAAATGCATTCACTGACTAGTTATTGGTTCTAAGGTTCATGAGTAGTGACTGCAGACGGACGTTAAAATAGCCTGTCCGTTAAATGTCAACAGTATGAGAATCAGAAAGCTTGGTTTAGTAACACGAGATTCTTTTGCCCGGTAGATGGAGACATTAAACAATGTGGCTAGGTGTGTAATTCTATACCACTCTTGAATTCAAAGTCTATTTCCGTCCATATTATTTTTATTAGCTACTTTTTCCCGTTCTCCACTCTTATTTTGTTTTTCTGTCTCTCAATTGTGAGATACTGTAAGGTACAAACCGAAACCAGAGCAGGTCACACCAGAGTTTGTGGTGTTAAGCACTGAACTAAACTGACGCTTGCTGGCCTGGGCAACTCCTCTCCGTCAGTTACTTTTCTGCGCCAGTATAAGTTCTCCTCTGCCAGGATCATTCTTATAAATCCCTTACAATCCACGATCGTGTCCACGTACAAATAAACAGACACAACTGCGTATGCATTCTTATTTTTCTGGACGGTCCACATCTGCAAATGCTGCTAATTCCATTCTGTTTCCTCTATCCTATCGAATCGTAGTTCGTAAAATTTTCCGACCTCGTCTAAATAGATAAATATCGGTTCGCATTTTTCTACTTGGCAACACCACTAGATGTTGTTTTTATCGGGCGTAAATAAAAATAGAATCACTGCATGTTCACTGGTCCCTTGTATATGCGTCTATGTGTGTACCTCTGCCTGGATGAACACGAATGCTGACGTTTACGTTTATCGTACGAGCAGTCAAATCACCATCAAGAAATAAATCAGTAGTGCAAGTGGATGTATCTTGGTTACGTTTTGTTTATATGGACGCTTTAAAGTGTCCATTTGGGGACTGCGCTGTCAATATGATTAGCCCGATTTTACTACTTTCATTCCTCCCTTGGTTATTGGTAATTTTAGTGTTCATTTAGCACCATTCTGTTCTTCCTTAGCCGAACGATATTCATTGTTCGCTAATCACTGGACAGCAGTTAGTAAGGTGAATTTGGACTGAAGATCAGGCTGTGTCCAACACCATTGTCCTTTCATTGTTCGTTGAATCATTGTGTTGTATTAGACAGTAATCCGCGGTCGGGAGTAGAGCTGTATGGCACCTGTTTACTTAGTTAGATAGCCATGAACAGAATCAACCATTTGCACCAAATGAGCAGCTGCCGAACAACCAACAACGTTAAGAACCTGATGGTAATTATTTTTAATACTGAATGCCGCAAGTATGCCGCTAACCGTTTGCTTGCCAGTTAACGAAACAAAATCATGGATTCTTGTTTGCACGTCACCTCTAAAATCTTTCGCAGTCCCACACCACCCCGAGGTTAATGGTCATGGCTACGGTTTCCTCATCTATTAGATTCTGGATACAATAAGGCGTACTTATTATACTGCACTTATATGTCAGCCAATTGCATGAGATGATCTCGTCAGACAGGATTCATTAGTGGGTCAACCGACCATCAGATCGTCTTAAAGAACAGCTTGTTAGTGGAGCTTGGCTGCTCATTTCGTGGAAGTGCGTCCTCGAATAAACGCAACGATGTAACACAACTTCCATCATTGCGTTCAACCATGATAAATCTGAAAGCGAATGTTTGGATTTCTTCTTGTATTCGGAAACCAGTCACAAATCCATGCACCCACGAGCCGACTTCATTCTCCGTAGTTGATTCAGGCATTCATTGTGGGCTTCAGTCGGCCTCACTAATAAGGCAAACCGGGGGCAAACTAGATCCGTGTTCCCTTCCTTCCTCTGTCTAACAGAATCCGAATCTTGTTGGATTTGTTCCCGCCATCTGATGTTCATCTCATCTCCAACACTGCTTCAGGTAGCCCACATTTAGTGTATGAATTTTCATGCACGCAGCTTAATGGCCAAATTTGACTCGCATGTTTCGGAACCTAGCCATCGGTTTGCGTAATAGTCGAGTGCCTCGCGCCCAAGACTAGCTTTGTCATTTGATTAAGGCCTCTTTCTGATCTTTCTGTGACGATTTCCGTGAGGCCGATGCTGGTGGTTTCACTGGTTTTAGTTTGGCTCTCAGTGAGAGTTCTGATACCGGGATGCTTGACACTATTCCACTTGATAGTCAGTTTGGCGAAATGAGACTTTGGTTTTTGCAAACCCAGTAGTCGTTGCTCTGCGAGTAGGATTGCTATTGGGACATGTTTGAGTATTGTTTATCACATTGGTAACTGCTATTTATCCAGTTCCGAAGTTAAGTAACGATATATCTTCCACCAGTTTCCTCAGTTGCTTTTTCGATGCTTGCTAACTGACTGATGGCATTCAAGTTGGTTAAGTGGCTGTTGCCCCAGAAAGTTGCAGATCCGCCAGTGGACGTCAATTCGCTGCCCCCAAGCCCGTTGCCACAGCTAATTTTATGAGATCTTATGTTTCAGATTCACTGTTAGTGGTTCCTTCGTCATGTAGTGGACCCTGGTGGCTATGGGGCTTTCACAACCCTCCTGTTTCAGACTTGTAAGAAAGTGTATAAGTCAAGCAGTAAACACGCAAATTGTACTTCCGGGTATTTCTCTCAATTGGCTCAGTTGCTTTTCTTGTCATTATTTTTGCCCTAAAGATCTTTTATTGTGAATGCTATCGTTCACCTTTCACAACCTTTCTCCTCTCTGCTACTGTCGGAACCGAATTTCCGTCAGCAAGTATGCTATAGGAAAACCCATTCTGAGTAAAATGCACAGGCTCGTAAGATTTTTTATCACTTCGTCTGACTTCGCTTGTCCATGCAATCTTGTGTTACATCCAAACACTCATTTGAACGAGTACCTCAACGCCCAATCAATAGAGTTGTTACCCGGTGCCCTCTTTGTCCATGAATTAGGTCAAACTCTATTATGTCTATGCCCTCTGCGAGCTTGTGTGCCGGTCTATACTGCCAAACCGGCTTCCTTATGCCAACGTCCGCACCGGCAGTCGTCTACACTCAGTTCTTTCTCGTCTCCCGTTCCATGTCGTGCTTCCTCCCTTTGGGTACGGTTTTATTATTTTTTTCAATCCATCTGCTGGCTGCACGTTGGTATCTCTGTACGCGTGTCTGCATGTATCTGAGACGTGGATGTGAATTTGTTCATACGCGCGTGAATGTCAGTAATCAAATGGCGGCCGTCTAACTAGAAACGTGTGGTGATACCCAAATGGTATTTGATCTCGGAACATCGAATTCTTACCGTACGTGGCGTCTTTTAGTTGTCTACACTCACCGTAATCCATAACCCATGTTTCCTAGGTTTTTCCCCCTTTCCCCAAAGACGACCCTCAGCTTTTTCATTTATGGCCTCAGCTGTCTGTGTTGTTTCACTGATTACATTGATTATGCGCCACGAAAACTGTATACAACTGAATGCCTTACTGCATACCATCTCAAGATTATGCACGAAAAAACTCATCGGAATAGGAAATTATGGCTTGAAAGTGGGGGATTATATGTTTGATTTTGGGAATTGGATCGAGGCTATTCCGAATTCACACTCAATCTTCGTTAAATTTGCCAGGCTAGGTGGGGTGTATGGTAAATCAGATCTCTACAAATTCATTCAGTCGTCTGAATGATTAACGATTCACCGATTGATTAATTAACTAATAATGTTAATTTATATTTGGGATGCGTTTTGAATCTCCGAAGTGGGAAACGCTGTTGCGGGATTCGATTGGCCCGAACGTTGCTCTTGTTGGAGGAGCGGTACGGCGAAGCATATTTGTTTAGTTGTTCGGACAGTCGCATTCCACCCGGTGGTCGTGCACCGGTTAGTGTCGTCGCGCAGACATAAGGGTTGATTGACATTTGTCAGTCTGTGGCGTTGGTGCAACATTCACGTAACTACCAAAAGCCGAGTTTTTATCGCTGCAGGAAAATCGGCTTACTGTACACCTCACACGCACGATCGTTGCTGACAAGACATGTGGAAAGGCTTTTGGTGTTTTAACATCGACGTCTTTGTGGTACCGCCAGAATATGATGGGAGGATGATATTAGCAATGCTGAAGTCAGGCGTAGGCTACTAGGATTCAGAACTCAATCGAGCAAGCGTTGAATTAGAACAGATCAAGTTGATTGGGACAAAGTTTGCACACGTCCATGAAAGACATACACTGTATTTCGAAGGAGGTATTGGTTGGAAGATGAGGTGTGATAGTCAGCTCATAACTTTGGGGAAAACTATGAAACCCTAAGTACTGATTGCCCTGAGTGGGCCGGGTGAGGTTGTCGGTTTTGGGTCCGCGAGACCCTCCTGAGTGATACCCAGAGAGTTTAGTGATACGGCTAAGTCCCGAAGTTGTTGACTCTTTTGCGTTCGAACTATTCCCGCTACTGTATCACCTTGTATTAACGATATTCCTCCCAATGTTACTCGATGGTGCGAGACCGGAACCAAAACCAGAGCACATTGATGCACGGTTATTGGTTGTGCAGGCAGAACTGAATTTCCCTTTACAGCTTCTCACTACACCGTAATATTTTAAATTTCATGTTGAAGTGGTAAATTCACTTGAAATCCCAAATAAAACCGTTCTAACGATGGTCACAAGCCCGATGGAACCAAGTTGTAGCTTGATTGAGTAATAGCAGCAACTAGGTGAAGAGTAGTTTGTTTGATCCACATGTTCTACATCGAAATAAGAAACTTCGTTTTGGATGAATGTTTGAACAATTTGATCTAGCCATCCACACCGTAGCTGAGGCACAATATCACTGACAATATTACTTGATATGCCGTGTGCGAAGGAAAGTCCCCATGTTTACCTTTACCGCGTGTAATGTGGGAAAATCAGTGGAGGTGCGCTTAATGGTGGGGGGGTAAACTCAACTTTGATGTTCCAACTCCTTGTCATTGCTGCTGCTGCTGTGATTTCATGAATCATTGGGTTTGTTTTCGTTAAATAATCTCCCACAGAAACGCAGACATGGCTTGGGATAGTTTATGAACCGAGTGGACTAATGTTAACCCGATTTATGAACCCGAACCTCTTATCATGTTTTCCCTACATCAGTGAATTAACATTTCCAATCAGGTCCCTCATTGCAATAGCAAACTAATAGTTATTCAGAACTCTTATGTAACTAAATGTTAGGCAGTATCTTGTCGGATCCAAGCTATCTAACACCTAGCATGTAACACTGATCTGAACTCGATCATACAGGTTTGGCAGGTTCTAACGTGCCAGTCACATAAAGACTCAAGACAGAACTAGGTCACTGAACCCATTGTACGAAAACGAGAATAAAGTACAGTTACCATTACGCCTCTGTTGAGGACGCAAATCGAGGTCAGCCACTTGGGTTGTCGCAGTACGAAGTCTTGGGTATAATAAGCCCGTCACTGGGTTTCCAACAGAATGCGATTAAACGATCAGAGCTGAAGCCTACCATCGATTCATCTGAAATATATGGCCCTCTTTTGCCCGGTGGTTATCAAACACAATTTTTCTCGATAGGCACTTTTTCGATGGTTTGTTGGAAGTGTCATGCTCTAATACTCCAGAAGCCCATTTTCCCCTTAGGTGCAATCAGTGTTCAGGAACTCAAAATTTTTACCAGTAGCTTATTATTTGGTGTATCCGTAGGTAAGGCCTAGTTACGAGGTGCCAACTACGATTGATGACTCGACTCAAATCAGGTTCCTCATCCTTACAACTAATGGTCAGCCTTTCTACCATCTTTTAATTTTCCAATATGGCAGGTGATGTTAGATTCCGTACAAATCTAGACAGCTTGGTTTTCCTTTCTTCCATACTCAAATGAAACTGTAAATTGACGTCGGATTTCTCTACTCTTCGATTCTCAGTGTAAAATCTGGCATCTGTTGAACTAAAACCCACCTGTTGTTCGCGAGAAAGCGTTTGTTTTCCCTTGCCATATTTGGAATCCGATAAACTAAGTCGGTCAGCATATCGCCAGAAACAAATACCGCACATCCGTAAGACAATTTTGAGTTTTCAGTTAGTTAATAAATTGGTTGGAAGATTGTCACCAAGTGTATAGTACTTAAACATGTCCCTCTGGGATCATAATTGTCATACTTTGCCGAACAGAATCGCGAAACCTACTGGTCACTCCATGCCATGATTGATCATTCACTGGAGCTTCTGCGTATCGTGCGACCTAAGAAAATTTGAAATACTTTTCCTCCACTGAATGGGTTGTATTCTTAGATATTTTTTATCAAACTTTGGAGAACGTATCTGCTCCCATAACCAAGCCAAAAGTTACTTTTTCAGATGTTCGCGATCCTCCGGAAAAGCACATCTGTACTGCATCCTCAAATACAGTAATGGCTGAATTATTCGTTGCAGTTTGACTTCCTGTCCAAAAGTTAGATTTTATTCAACTTGGTCCCTATTCTATCATGTTTTCGCTTTATATTCTTTCAAATGTATTCTCGTCAGCGTACGTCAAGGGTTCCGAGAATGCCAAATCGTGCTTTCTGGAGTTTGATGCTGAGATCACTGGTATACTCAAGACTTCGTGCGTAGGACCTGTTTGACAAACTGGCTCAGCTTGACACGTGGTTCTCGTCTCAAAGCGTTAAGGTGTTGCCTCATAATTAAGAGTCGGATGTTTTTGGACCTGGGCATAACAGGCCCCGTTGTGTACATTGCAATAAATAAAAGTATACACTCTTCTTTTCGGAAGCATTTGTGCCTTTGTCCTGACATTTCGTCAGAATCGTGGAACCTTTTGACCTGCCTTGTTTATGTCGCTCAAACTATTCTGTCTCACGGTCGTTAGGTTTAATACTTGGGCTTGGAGGTGAGGAGGAAATATCTCTGTTGCAAGGTTAATGTCTACGTCTTGCGTTCTCAACTGGTGGCATTAAAAAGCATGGCATCAAACTGAGGATGTTACGGATTTTGCCATTACCGACCATGGTCAACGGGATTAGGCGTTTGTCACCAAATTGGTCAGGTTCGAATCCCAGACTCGCCGGCCACTTTGTTGATAGACAGCCACTCGCTATCAGAGTCACGACTGACAATCTCCTCTCGTTCAGTGGGCCCTAGTGACCATGGGGCATGCACCTTCCGCTTCATTCATACATGAAGCATGTCATAAAAAACGTCCATCCTGCAAGGCTTTAATAACACGAATGCGAACTATAAAGTCATTTTTTCCCTATACCGACCAAGTGGTATTTTCCCTTGTTTCTTTGTCTACACTCACACCGTCTGAAAATCGTTCTTTGTATAGATGATGAAAACGAAAGTCCGTTAATTTACTTAAAATCAAATCCATCCCCGTAAT
Source organism: Fasciolopsis buskii (assembly GCA_008360955.1). Taxonomy (NCBI): domain Eukaryota; kingdom Metazoa; phylum Platyhelminthes; class Trematoda; order Plagiorchiida; family Fasciolidae; genus Fasciolopsis; species Fasciolopsis buskii. The sequence continues at coordinate 48,014 of LUCM01008503.1, forward strand.
AACAAAATGCGGAGTTCGAGAGATTTATTAAATCGATGTTTTGAACCACATTATTTTCTGTTTTCATGATTTAGTTTCCCGTGAAAATGCGCCGTTAACCCCAACAGTTTGAAAACTCAGTGGTATAACATGTACGGAGTTTTCTGCATTTTCCCATGCGCTTTAAACCTCCGGAGATATTTGTATTCTGCAGGCTAACGAGCGTTTCCGCTCTCGATATTACCAACAGACCTTTGCAGGGGAAAAATCGAGTGATTCAATCCTCGAGATTTGTCAAGTGGGTGATGTTTGTGTAAGAGGTTCGGAGTTCAAAGTTCCCTCCGTCCCGGAAAGGCAGTCCAACATTCCCAGTGGGATTACGTCGGCTACCTGTGCTGCTCCATCGCGAATGGGCAGACGCCCCCCTCGTCTGCAACAATATCATACCTCTTCCCATTGGATGGCCACTTCCAAATCCCATAGGGATCCTCGAACTCAGTATTATTTGGTAAGTTCAGTTCGAAGCAGTTTGTGCAGCTGACACTCGTGCATGCGCCCGCGTATTTGCACGCATGACCAGAAGGTATTCGGCGCACTTCGCCAGCCTAAACTTTGACAGAGCGGCTCGTCGCAAGCATGCTGATGCTCTTTCAGCCTCGTCTCACCTAATCCTTGGTTTGTCTCATTTACTTGCAGTTGAAAATTTCAAATCCTCGCCGACTTGCGTGTGTGTATGCACTTCATTACCGAGTCAGCAACTTTGTTTGTTTTTAAGCTAGGGCTGTTTGTCCCATCCTCAAACCATTGCATGAATGGGTCTCAGCTTATCTTATGCTCGACGGACACAGTGCACTTCATCCCCTTGCTAACTTGTATGCACTTTACCGCGAATCGGTAATAAGCGCGTTTCATCCCGCCATTGATGTACTTTGGATGGAGCTCGCCTATCAGCCTCCTGAGTCTTTTTCCTGAACTTTATATATTAAAGGATTCAAATCACTTCCTACGCACAAAACGAGGAGTAAGTTGGCTTTATAGACATCGTCGTTCCTCTCCGACCAGCCGCTGTGATTGAAAGCTGAGTACGTTTAGAATGCCGCCCAGTAATGATAACTGTAGACGTATCCCAAGGATGTACGCACCAGATCCCCCTGGACGATACTGATCCATGTTTGCAGTTGACCGCCTAGGCAACAACTCCATTTAGAGTAGGATGTGGGACAGTGTTTGCCGCGACAGTTTGGTGCTATTTGATGACGTTAAAAAAATTTGGTTAGTTGTCCAGGTTTGCAACGCCGCTTTATTATTTGGTCGCTGAGTGTTCTTACTTTCCGGTTTGTCCAGAGAGTTCACTGTAGCACCAGCGATCGAACACTTCTAACATTCTGGTATCCTGTACTGGCATTTGTCGCTTTCATGCCTGCAAATAAGCAGCACGCGGACAACATCGAGGAATCCGCGAATCCTTGCTCGAAGGCTGATTTCACTACGTTATCACAGTACACTTCTCCGCTGCGTTCATGTGACTTTGTCTTCTGTTTCGCCATTCGGTAGCAGAGCGGATCCTAGGTATCTTATTTGTTCACTTCAGATCAATTTTAACAATCAGTGACATTGCACCGACGTGTTATTGTTTTGGTTGCCGCCTTACAATACGAGCTGTTTAAAGAGTAAAAAAGGACGGGAGATAGTAAAACATTGGCCTCAAAATTTTGTGCTGCGCGGGCGTATATAGAAAAAAAGAAATGTTTCAAGTGCATAAACGCTACCGACTGCTGCCTGAGCTCATGTCACCTACTGTCTCTAACGATTGTCGAAGTGATCCCGTGAACCCCAACTGAGCCAATACCGTCCAATCCGCTGGTTGATGTTTTCATACCTTTTTGTCATGTCATTCACTGACCATCTCGAATCATCTTTCAACCTGTACCTATATCCGAACCCAGCGCACAACGAGGCAAGCCTTCTGCAAACATGCGAAAGGCATATCCCAATAACCTGGATCTTTTTTCTAAGGTTTGAACCCCAGTACCCAGTACCTAAAGCCTGGGCTTTTAAGAATCCCATACCATTTCCTGATAGCACTAGGAAGATGGCGCTGTTCGCACATCTCTCAACCGTCATGTTACTGGGTTGTATAACATTCCTGACCTTACTGCTGCTATGTACACTCGATCGATACACGGATGCCACAGCGACACCGCAGATCCTGCAAACCGACAAATGCCAGTTGAACCCCTGTAGGCGCTTGTATACTTCGTCCAATATACGATCACCAATTGAGGTACAACTATCCGGGTGACCGAATCTATCTAAATTGTTCACTTCTTCCTCTGCAGGAACAAAGTTTGACTTCAAGTCAGTCCCGTCCTGTAGCAAAATTTTACACGTAGAAGGTAAAAAATGCATTCTAAACTTACTTGCACTAATCGTTCTAAGTCAGACAATACACTCTCTGAGAAACTACCAGTGCCGCTGTTCTGACATAAGAATAAAATTGACATCATGACCATCGCAATAACAACATTGGGAGGAAAAGTGAAAGCGGGCAATCCTGAATAACACCACTTCTCATGCTGAGCTCGTATGCGTCAGAGGTAGAGATTGTTGGCTTGCATAATGTTTCTGTGCCATCACATCTGCCACAACGTGAATATCCGGTCAATACAACCCCAGCCGATCTGCTGGCCGTTAAGGAACGGTTGTTCGTCAAGAGCATCTGGAATACACAGAGACCTTTTGTTATGGATATATTGATTTCCACCGCATATTCCCTGAATCGATGGAGAATTGGTCGCATGGATACTGCGGAATCACCCGGAGGAATAGTATCCCGAAACTCCGTATCGGAGATGCAGACTATTGGACTCAGTTAGACGCATGGGTCATGACACCACTCGTTGTCCAGTCAGTGCCGTAGGTGCATAAAGTCAGAGAATGTGAATAATCCTCTGGGTCCTCAGAAAGAACTTCGAATCTTGCAATCTCTCCACCGTAGATTCACACCCGTGTGGTACTGGAGGGGTAAGCGTAGTAAGCATACCATCGTTTTCTATTAACTCTTACAGGAATGTGACTTACTGAGTCAAACACGCTAAAACCAATGAACCAGGTTACAGTTCATTGCTGGTACCTGTAACGATGTTCCAGTGCTCGACACATTGTGAACATTTGACCAAATCAGCTTCCGCCACGTCGAAATCCCTCGTGATTTGATCGAGAGCGGCTACCTAGCGCAGCTGTAAAACGATTGAGAAGCAACACACAAACACGAAATCAATGCAGCGGCGTTAATCACTGATGTCTGTGCTTCTTGAGAAGCGTCCTATCATCTTTCTTGACACGTATTTCACAAGTCCGAATAAATCTGATGCCTCCAGAACTGCAATCAAAAACGAAAGGATGCGAAAGAGAAAAAGAGCTTCTTTGTAGAATTCACCGCAAGTCATCTTTTCCACTATCGTCCATGATCTGTGTTGGCTGTTGTACCACTCGATCGCCCAGTCCAGAACAAACCTATTTACTCGAGGGTGCACATCTGTTATTTGCGCAACCAATCACGAACTGCTAATTAGCAGCGTCGTTCTTGAAGAGCTGGTGACCAGTTGATCAGTTTATGCTCATTTTTTGAAAGAACTTCTCCGGGTTAGTGAAACACGAGATGAACAATGGCCTTACTTATTTGGTAGGCGACGCTCTTCACGTCACAGTGCAATCAGCGGACCCATGGTGTTTTGTTGGGATAACGCCTTCCGGGTGAGAATTCATCACGCTGTCGATGCAGCCCTTGTTTGACTGTTGTTGCTTATGCTTTGAGTCTGGACCCATCTTATTCACAACCAACCCCCAGGTGATCCCCCGCGGTGTTCATCTGTGTCGCGAGTTCCAGCAAGAACTCTACCGGATAAGACTTAACAGAACGGATGTGCTGCGGTTGCTTAGAAATATCTACCGTTCCCACTTAGGGTGGAGTAGCCCAGGAAACCCGTCGACCATTGGAGAATAACAGTATTCTTAGACTTCTGGACGTCTCTGTTCTTCAGTTGGCTGATTACTTCAGCGGTTTCTGAGTTACTTAGCAGATCGCAGCCATCAGGATCAGGTGGAACTAAGCATGGTAGGTGTTAGTAGAAGGGGATTGAATGTTTTCCTGAAATAATTCGCGGTGGATATGCACTGCTGATGCTTCCTGCCAAGGATGAAACAGTTGTACACTGCTTCCATCGTCTCTTAATGGTCAGTTGAGCGATGATATCACATGGTGAATTATTCCATCACCTTGGTAGGTTGGTAATTTGGTTGACAGATCTGTTAGAAAGTTGGTCAACATATCCTACTCATTTTTCGATTATCTCACTCTGTTCGACAATGATCAGACCGGTTGCATCAGGTAGCGCTGGTTCGTAGAGCACATGCGAAGCGTGACAAATGAAATTGAAGTGTCTGGAGAAGTCACTGATTCCTGATGAGATCTCATTTATTCAGCTATTTCAGTTTACCATCACTTTGGATGTACCTTAGCGTAGTGCTCGACAAAACGCTGCAACCTGCGGTAATCATAGCTTTCTATCAGGAGAGCTTCTTTTACTTTCGCTGATCATTGAATAATGGTTTCGGTTACCCATTTATTTAGCGATATCGTATGCCCTCCTGGATTCTTCCAAGCAATGTCAATGGCTACAACCTTAATCACCTAGTACTGCTCTTCTATCAAGGTCCTATATGTACGGCGGAACTCTCCAGCACCTGAACTTTTCGTGGCATTTCCAGCTGTCCATCGGAAATGGTGATCATCAAAGAGATTGGTTTTCTTCAAAGGTGAACCAGATTGACTGTCATCATCCTTCTTCAACGCTGGTGGCGATTAGTTAAAGCCGCAATTAAGACTCCAGTGATCGATCTGGAAAAAAATTCCTAAGAACCAGTGTGAAACGGTTATTGTACAAAAAAGGTGGTAGATCCTCATTTGATTACTACATAGGAATTGGATTAGTCAGGATCACATCCAAACGTTTCACGGACATTATGCTCCGCAGATTATTTAGAACCGGTTTCCATCCCGGAAGGGGCTACATTGACCAAATTTTCACTTTGCAATACATCTTAGGACATAGACATATATCCTGTAGACCGACGCATTTTGTCTTTCGTGATTTGAAAGCGGCTTTCGACTCAGTCGATCGTGCAGTTCTTTGGGACTGCCTCTCACTGAATGGTGTACCAGAGAAATTAATTTCACTCATCTAATCTCTGTACGCGAACAGCCGAAGGCGGGTTCACGCTTATGGCGATGTTTCACCCCACTCACCACGAGAGATCGTGTTCGTCAGCGTCGTCTCCTTTCATCTTTTCTTCTCCGCTTTGTAATTGAGATGAGTATGAAGATGACCCTATTCGCATGTCGGAATAGTGGGGTTGATATTTGTTCAGACAAGAATCTGTGACAGAATATGCGAACGATTTTGTGCTACCGAGTGAAGATTCAAGTAAGTTGCAGTTTTTCCTCGATCATCTGAACAATAGTGCATATATGTTTGGTATGCGTTTTGGACGTTCGAGGTGTAAAGTGCTGTTGGAGGACTGGATTGGCTCAATGTTGAACCTCGTTCTTGCAGGGGTCAACTAGATCTGGCGTATAGATTTACTTACTTGGGTGTTTGTATCTCACCTGACGGTCGCATGTCAGGTGTTTCGTTTTTACCCATGCCGAAGGCCCGATTGTTATTTGCCAATTTGAGGCATCTGTGATGTCGACGCGACATCCGGTTATCGATCAAATATTGAGAATACACGGCTGCAGTTAGGTCGATATTGCTCTACGACCCCGAACCATGGTGGTTGAGAGCAGAGAATATGCGGAGACTTTCGGTGTTTGAACACCACTGTCTTCGTAGTATTGGTGGAGTATGGTGTGATGATTTTGTGAGTAACTCATATGTTAGGCATCGGGTATATTGTATCCTAGAATGCAGTCTTTAGAACAGGCGTTGAATCAGAATATTTTGTGCATGCCCACAGAACGCTTGCCTCGTTGTACAATGTTCAGCGAGGCAGGTCATTTTTGGATGATATTTCGGGGTGGCTTGTCGATGACATGGGTGGAAAGTACAAAAACTCTAACCGATGGACTAACTCGTGTAGGTGCAGTTAGATTGCTGAATTGGGATCGACGAGATCCCTCGAAGCGATGGTTGGAGACAATAGGTGCTATGGCTTAGTGTCGTAGTCAATGCGGTTGCTGCATTCGTACCCTTTGTCTTTCCGTATAGTTCTTCAATCTACTATTATGCAGTTGATCTTCCATCATTCACCATTCCATTTTCTGTTTTAGCAAACGGTGTTGTCAGATGGCACAACCAGAGCACGTTGGTACTCGGTTATTGGTTGTCCAAACTGAGCTGAATTGGCATTTTCATTATCGCGGCGTTTAGTCGATTCGCTGGTCAATTCCTACGAGCGTAGACAAATGGATCCTGGGACAAAATGCACGATGACTTGGTCCGTACTACCTTGCCTTCAGTCATTGCACCGTAGAACTCATGACAATCCTCCCGCGAGATTGCACACATATGGTTGGTTTGGTTCGTAGTACGGCCTTCATTTGAGTACTGTGTCAGAAAGTGCTTTTTGGTAGTCGTGTGTTGCCGGCTGCCAACTTTTTGACATCTGCGAAGTTAGGTTGATCGCTGTTTCTGCAACACTCATTCAGGACGTCTTAGGATATGGCTGATTGATTCGTTAGAGGGCCAGCGTGCACATTTTGGTCTTCTGCGATAGAAGAATTTTCTCGTCTTGAAGCACGATTGCTTGGTATTTGCACAGCGTCCTTGTGCTGTCGACCACGTCGCTCGGCGCACAGAGGGTATTCAGTGTAAACTTTTGCGAAAGTCTTTAAAGACTTCTATAACAGATCTGTTCTTTATGGGTTCCTTGGAAACTACGGCGCTGTTACTCTTTTACTCAGAGTGAAGGCGACACTGTGAAATCAGTTGTTTGTAAATCCTTTGTGTTAGCAGACTGTTTCGGTAACTGGAATTTTCATGCATGGGAAATCGCAGTAAAGATGTTAGACCTCTGATAGAGAGGTCTGTTTGCGATATTGATGCAGCATTCGCTTCATGATGCTCTGGGTGTCCACCTTTAATTGGGTGCTAGCATTCTAACACTGAGTGAACGGATTTTCAACAGTGTATGGTCTTGGTTTGCTTCCTGGGGACGGCGTAGCATGATAAGCCGGAATAACGTCCATGTGATCGAAAACGTTACTCGGAAGTAAGTTAATCTCCGTGTTCTATGAGCTTTTCGGCTTTTTCGGTCGAGATTTCTGCTTCGCGTGGAGCCTGTAAGGCGGCAAGAATGTTGCCGATAAGCCGGTTCACTCACCTCTAAAAGTCATCCATGCAGCCTGTGCACATGGGACTATGGTTCAATCCCGGAACTAACCGCAAAATGGCTTACATCATCCACCTAAGGCTGTTTTCTGTTCTTGGTAGTAAATGGAGTTAAGAATGACACGCAGTTGGTTCCCGCACGAGTTCGATGCGATAGCCTATCCATCTCGACAGAATCGCACAGGCCCCAGTCATGTGATGAATATACTTGTATTACAGTATGTTTACGCTATGCTTCAGGCATGGGTGCAGTGGAGCGGACATTTCCCATAGCCACTAGGGCCTACTACATGGGTGGGGGGGGGAGAGCGGCAGCCATGATCCTGAAAGTTCGAGTGTCATAGAACCACATTAGGTCACACTAAGTCAGATGTGGTAACGAGCCGGTTGACAGCGAGTTGCCGTCTACCACCAAGTTTGGCATTAACCGAGTCTTCCGGAGAGAAATCCTACAATGTTTGAGTTTTTGATATTTGCTTTTCTTTTGGATTATAGATGCAACTGTTACCAAGCTCTTGGTCGGTTTTCTTATTGTATTCACGGCTATTGCTGAAATCGAACATGAGATATTAAAAGGTTGCCTTTAGTGATCACTAGATATTTTAGTGATAAACAAACATTTTGCACAATGCTCACGAAGTGAAATACGTATGGGTCGTTAGTCTACCTTTCCTCCTTTTTATTACCTTCCAAACATCGAATCCACCAAATTGGTAGCGTAACTTTTGTTTAACTGTAATCCAATGCCAAGTCACAGTGATCACCGCTCTGCTTCCAACCGTGCCTGGCACGTGGGACAGAACACAGTAAGTTGGGTGTTGCGTAGGCATACGAGTAACACGCCTGAGGCCATCGGAGATGCAAGGATAATGCATCGATCAGTGCTCGACTCTCCGCACTCATCTCGAAGATATATTTTTAACATCAAATTTTCCACCTGACTCGACCGATCTTTCGAGGACACCGGTGGTCGAGTAAAGGTAGACATGTAGCATGCTCAACCTTGGGGGGTCATATATCGCCACCATAAAATAAAACGAATTCCTACTAGATGAGCCATTCCCTTGGTAGAACGCCCGATGTCATAGCGGTGTTGCAGATGCTGCCGTTTGCCGGAAGCTGCTGTGGATCCCTCTGTTTGTGACGTTTTCTCATTTCCAACATCACCTGCAGATTTAATTATATTTCTGTGACCATTGAAGCTATTCAACACATCTAACTGATCATCACAAATTGTGAACGAGACAAAAGTTTTTGCTTCTTGAAGATTTCAAGCGAATATCCTATCTGAATACCACTGTCGCAACGCTTCTAAACGTGTTTCATTGCCGGTGCGTGGACCTGTGAGGGAGCAGGAATGTTGCCGACAAGCCAGTTCATTCATCCTCTCCGAAAGGCTTCATCCAAGCAGTACAAAACGAGTCAATTTCCCTATTGGGTGATGAGACACATTCGCCATCATCATCATGGTTTCGTGGCTTTTTTAAATGGAGCGGTTGTCAGGTGAAAACCCAGCATGCCAGTGACACTTCTGCAGCTTGCCGCTGCCGCTTATTCGGTTAGCCTGAGCTAACCTTATTCACTACTAACTACCGATTTTGCTAGCTGTTTCTTATCCGCAACCCACGGAAATGCCGAGCTTCATATAGTTTTGTTCTGGTTCATCCAGAGTGATTCCTGATAACGTATGCTATGCTCGACCTGGCGCGGTTACTGCCTAGAAAGATTGTGCAGTAGATTCGCCAGATATCAACAGTGAGATGGGAAATCAATTTGGGTGACGAAAATGTGGATTTTTTTCAGTCCACTTAAGATAGTATTTCAGCTTTCAGTTCATCATGATTACCTCTGCTTTTACCTATCATTTTATTTCCATATCCGACGAGTCTCAGGTAGGGCGGAATCCTGATTTCCGATTTACTTAGCTCTAGCCAAGGCGATGATTTTCGTTTGGCTGTTTGTGGGCACTTGCAAGTTGTTATTTATTTTCTTTTTTATTCACCCTGATTATTTTGCTCAACTTATTTCTTCCGTCTTGTCGACGCGTAATTTTTAAGGGTATGGTTCACGCGAGTGTGGTGGAGTTAGTATGCCCCATAGCCACTAAGGCTCACTACACGGGGTGGGGTGTGGTGTAACTGATAACCATGTCCCTGAGACTTGGAGTGCCGTTGGGTCTCATTAAGCCTTGTGCGATAGTAGGGCGACAACAAATTGCTGTCTATCACGTAATGATTTATGATATATTCTGTTCTGATTGTAGAACTATAATTCCACTGATTCTCAGTTGCGGACTACCAAACCACCTTAAGTTAATGGAAAACACTATAATCAAGGATTCCATGTGAATTCTTCCCTTGTCACAAGTAGGTTATCTTGAAAATACTCTGCAAAAATTAAGGAGCCTTTATATGCTCAATTATGCCCTTCCCGACCTGCCTGTCTCAATCTGGTAATCGTTTATGACCCTATTGCCGTGGTCTGCATGTTGTCCAGGATCGTGCATGCGTGTAAGCATACTGGCGCATTCAGTCCAGTTCTGTGAGGATTTACACCAGCGCACATGCGTCATATGTTGTGAAATTTGTGCCATTTTTACGTGTCTGTACCAGTATTGGGTCTTGCTAAAAACTGACACGTGCAGTCGGTCTTGCAATCTCATAATGCACCTCACTGCTAACTTCTGACTACGTTCACCTTAACTTAAGGATTGGTGATAGTAATTACGGTTGCCATATGTGACCTGTGAAAACTTTAACCTACTCTGGATTTTCAGAGTCAACTGGACTCTTCAGTGTGCGCATAACTGAGCCGAGGGCTTTATCACCAAGACTGTGTTGCGACAAACGTACGAAGTCAAAGTCTGTGCTTGTGTGTGTTACAGATGAAGCGAAAAGGTCAACGTAGCACAAACGATAGCCCAATGTCTTACACTACATGGGTGGAAGGTTTGAGCTGTTTTGGCTTTCATCGCTCGTTAACTGTTCCCGTTGTTAGTACGTGGTGCCGGTGATAGCGACACGATCCTGTGGTGATAACGAACTGAACTTGTGGTTCGGTGGGCGGTGCTCTCCCGTATATTCTTTTTAATCATAAAAGTTGAAATCATCTGATTCAACATTTCGTTCCATTTAATTAGGATAAAGCAAGGTTGTGCTACCCATTTTGCACCAAAACGCACAAATATGGGGCACTACATACTCTCACTGTGTAGTACTGTTTACTTGCAAATTATCTTTTATTGTTCTGTACGAGCGTTTGTTTTATTCGTACGGATGCAGTATGCTATTGTGTGAGGATTTGTGTTTGTATATGGTCTTCAGAATAAAGTTTGACCTAATTTTGTTCTTACTAATTCTGTATTAGTGATTGTGGTGGCATCATAATCACACTCTCTTCACTTGCCGGACGTACTTTGTAGTATTCGTAAATCTCTCCTTCGTTGGTAACCTCGCATTTGGAGGCTAACATTCGTATACATCATTGACAACGTCTAGGTTTTCCGAATGTTTCGTAAAATGCCCTATCTCGAGTATAGTTTGCGCTGTTGACGTTCCACCTGAGGTTTTGTGGTGCGCTAAGAAAAATATCATTGAAAATGTTTATTCAATCTAGCAGCGTCCACCGTGATGTGCTGAGATATTTCGTTCCATGGGCGATGCACTTGAACGGTAATAGGATTATCATGCAATCATCCCATTTTTAATTTCGTCACTACTCAAACTCATGATCGAATATCTAGATGGTTTCGGATATCTGTATACATAGTAAACAAACATCTCGGTCGTTACTTGACTTACAGTCACAGTGAGTTGTGTGAGGCTTATGTGATCTGAATCTCTCGATCGTAGTTGTCGGTTCCTCCGGGTAATATGTCGAATAATTTTTGATGCACTCCAGTTAGACGCTTAACTTCTGCCATCCATTTGCCAATATATATATATATATATATATATGCTTGGAAGCAAACATGGTACCCATACTGCATTTGCATAACAATAAACCAAGAGAAACAACTACTTCCCAGTGAGTTTACAGTGCTTTTTTAAAGTATTATCTCGTCCTTTCTATTCCTTTTCACGAGCACTACTTATAAAGAAAGGAAAAGACAATAGCCGAGCTCTGTAACCAGGCCAGGGTATAATTAGGTCATCGGGAAGGTAATTGGACGGATCATGGATGTTCCTAAGCACTGATTTCCTAGTGGTATTTTAGTCAGGGATAAAATATTCACGAATAGGATGAAGAACACGAGGTTTTTGAACAGTGGATTTGACTGTCTAACCATTCAAAATTTCTCTTTTTAAATCCACTAATTATAAAAGATGATTGTTTACGATCCTGGGGGTGCAAGAGACCATGCAAAGGTAATGGTATGTGTGAAAAACGCCTGGTTTGAATTCTTGAACCTAATGGTGCCTGTTCCATTTGTTTCTGACATCAATAGCAGTCGCGACCGTCCTTGGAATTCCGTTTATCAGTTGGTCGGCAAGTGTTGTTGATGTTTCGTTCCAAGCTTTTGTCCAGACATTTTCTAAACTGAAGATTTGATGAATCAATATGATTCATTCAAGTAGTTTCACATGTTTCCATGTGGGCTCGAACGCAATGACCTAGGCATCCATGAAAGGGTTCTTATCCTGCCAGCATTCTTCTAACGTTTTTCATCCGATGGGGAATATTGATAGTTTGATTTAGTGATTCTTGAGACTAAGTGGTCTTCTCTTCCAATTTGCTAGGTAGGTACTTAATTTCCATGGTGCTTATATTGGTAGATTTTTCCTCTGAAACTTTTGTCGATCTTTGGACGGTAGACCATTCTTAGTTTCCACATCCCAATAGCCATTCAAGTGTATTTTTCAGTTTGGACTAGTCATTGCTGAATTGTGGCCATCTTCCCTTACGTGATTAGGCCATCGTCCACCCAGAAGTGTACAGATTGCATTATGCATTATATAATCAATCCATCGGAAGATCAACCAATCAAAGAAAGGTGGCTTCTTCCAGCCCTGCGCAGTACATGCAAGAGAAGCAAAAGTGGATAAATAGTGTAGAATACGTATCCAAGCCACCGAATTCGATGTGGAGCAATTACCTTAGTCAGAGGAGGTGGGGGGGGGCGACTATCAGCATCTAGGGCACGACGGCACCTTTCGTTATTGCATACTTGATGTTTCCACCAGACCCAGACAATGATTAGGAGACATCGGAGGTCGAATACAGGCAGTAGCGGAGCATCATCAACGCTGAAGAGCAGGGAATGGTCACCGTAAAGAAGAATATTACATACTATGGCATTGCACACCCCCCTTCAAAGAAAGCCGAATGTCATAGCGGGGTCACATGTGTCGTAGATTTGCGAAAGCTGCTCTAGCTCTGTCTATTTGCCATCTAACTGCCTCCGCAACATTACATCCATTTGTAGTCGACTACTTCTAACTGGCTGACATAAAAGGTGAGTGTGTGGACAGGCTCTTGCCAATCTTGGGCTACATTACACTCTGAAGGTACCAGCTTGAGATCTGGCGGCTGAACGCACTGTCTGCGGACAAAATTTTTGATAAGAAAAACTGCTGTGAGATTTGGAAGGTGTTTAAACAAATGTGCAGATGAAAATCAAAATTCAACTCTGACTTCCAGGGACTTAACCATCAGTCATGCAAAAGCTCCGGCCACTCCACACTTTCTCCTTCCGTTTTGTTGTTCTCATTGAAGTCATCGAATTTTCGAAAGACTGCCCTGAAAATTTTGCCTGAGGTTAGAGGCAATCAATTTCGCAGATTCAATTTATTTTCTCCCCTATTATTCAAAATGTCTCACCTTGCAGCTCCACTATCCAACCGTTTTAGTATTTATCTTGGGATTGCAACCATGTGGAAATCTGTTAGAATAAAAGCAACTCCCAAGAGAGGATATGACAAGTATCGATCCATTGCCTGCTCCTCAGCTCTCTTGAAGGTATTCGTGAACTTGCTTCCTACTCATATTAATTGACGTTCAAATCCATGATCCCAAGCAGTTTGCGCATAAATCTTTAATGTTTATACTTGATGCTGTAAGCCATATTGTTCATTCGGTTGCTTTTTCCCTTGATGGCGGATTCAAGATAGTGAAGCTTGTTTCTATTGGCTGTGCTAAAGCTTTTGGCTCTTTCGATCGCTCTCCTCCAACTGTTTTCACCGTTTCACGTGACCATTTTTACAACCGTAGTTAGTCTACTTCTTTCATTAAGAATGGGTCATTATTCTTTGCAGTTACGTCAGCCGTTTTCCAAGGAACCATTCTGTCTCCATTTTTTCTCTCCTTGCGTTAACAGGCCCTCCTCTCCCGTTTCATTGGTCGCAAATATATTCTGATAGTGTTGTTTTTGGCTGTACTTGCAATGCATGCAGTCTTTGTCATCCAAAAGAGAATTCAAATAAATTCACCCGCTGGTCCTCCTCTCATTCCCTGCCATTGAATATTCTCAAACGTATTGATGTCTCCTTTAATCTTTAGTATGGTTCGTGGTATTTACCTATCTTTAGAAAACCCCCACCGCTAGCAATTAATAACGAATACATTCGAAAAGACTCTTCTCTCCGTTGTTTCAGAATGGGTCTGACCTCTGACCTCTTTCGGACAAAGCATGTTGAGTCTGTGTTCGTCAAAGTGAGGAGACTCTCTATCTCTTATCTCCTTGTTCTGCTGCTCCCTAGTACTCTTTTTTGGTCTGAAAGAGAGGGATTTTGTTCTTATCTTCAAAGCCCCTAGACTGTTTGGACGCTGTAGTGGAAATAACAAAGATACACTTGGCGATTTCATTGTTCAACCAAATTTCGATGCATGTGGTAGGTTTTTCACATAGTGTGCTATCCAGTAGTAGCCACCATCAAACGGGATTCTTCAACTCGTTCCACATTTAGGCTCCTTCCTTCTTCCACCTTTACGTACAAGTACAATCTTATTCCTTACCCTGTTCGTTTTCGCATAAATTTCGAACTGGCAATAAATGATCTTAGAGCTCACCTCCAACTGTAATCTTTACGCATTTTTGTTTTTTCTCGTTATTGTTTTACCAAGTTGTCTATTTTATCAAGCTGCGTATTGATGTGTTTGCATTTCTTGTCCCACCAAATCTTCATCGTACATTTTTTTTGTTCAAGCTGAAAATCCACCCACATCCGGATGTATAAAAGTTGACTTTAGGAGATTCAGCGGAAGCCCTGAGTGTCACGACACGTTGAATCAGATCACAACTTACTAAGCCAACAGAATGTAAATCGTTGGCGGTCAAAGCTCATTGATGTTACTAGGCTAGAACACTTCTAGTTTTTCACGTTGTGTTTTTCGGCAAATGGTCCGGCAAATCAGGTCAGACATCTCATCACAGTCCAACTACCGCTGCGTCGTGCATTTGGAATGCTGGTCGAGAAAGACGATTGGCTGTACACAGAATAACGCGATGGGATCTCTGAGACGACAAACAAATTTCGTCTATCGGAGCGGCGATTGCTTACGTTGCATGAACCTCTAGTTCCTACTGTGCGAAACCGGCTTTCGGCTATGATCCGGTCAAGCAGTTCAACTTTTGCCGTGTCATTGAGGAGCGTGTTAATACCAAGAAACCCCCAGAGCTTCGACCTCCGAATCCCAAAAACAGTGAAAGTGAAACCTTACCGAATGAATGAATGAAGATGCCAATGAAAAACAAAGCTTTAGTCTTGACTGGAATATCTTTGATACAACACGGACCGATGTCTGGAGTTTCCAGTGTACGAGCTAAACACGCTTGTTGTCCTGCACGCCTGTGCGTTCGTATATTGAACGTGGGTAGTTTAGAAAGGCACTGAGGACGAGGAAGTAAATCAACCGACCCAAGTGAATTTGGTGTAGCTTGGGTGCTAGTCGAAGGAGGACGGGAAATGAACAGCATAAAGCTTTCTCTCAGGATGTTACCGCTAACACTGTCTACTGAACTTCTCGATGGATGTGAAAATATTAGAAGCAGGGTATCGTGAGTCTCTAGAAGAGCGAACAATTTTGGACAGTGGAATGTTGCTTCCGTGCATGCGCGAAGAGTATAAAACGCGCTCATAATTGTTTCAGTTGTGGACTGTTGTACTGTCTGATCGCCGGGTCAAGAGTAGGCCTTTTATTCAACAATGCACTTCTAGCTTTTTCGCAGCCGAACGCGATCTGCAAGGCAACA
>LUCM01008504.1:0-23001 GCA_008360955.1 Fasciolopsis buskii
TGCCCCTACATATGGATAACATCAACGTCGGTACATCTCCCAGCCCAAGTGAGAACCACTCGATTATTTTAACGTATATGGCTGAACTATGACGGCACCAGTACGCAGGCCCTGTAAAGCAACTCTGAGACCCTGGAAAATGACAGCTGTGGTGAGTGTGTACAATGGCGTCCTACGCGAGTAAGTGGGAAATTAGAAAACAGCGAGTCTGATAGGCGCCTTTCGCACTGTTATAATTCATCTGCAGTAACACCCTTCCGTGCACCAGGCGTAGCACACCATGATATACGACAATCAACGTGGTTTTCTGAAAGCACCTTTTGCATTTCGAAGCCCAAATAAAGAATCACACCAAGACTTGATGAATGCTTGCCAATATTATTGTGCTACCTCAACTTCTGCAAAGCGTTTGTCCAGGTAACTTATCACCTTTTGCACATGAGGTTACCAGTCTGAAGTATGTGGCTGATATTTTCATTGGTGTGACCTTTTGCGTCCGAGTCGTGGACTTGGGATTGGATATGAGTTTGGCCGATTTTGTTCTGTTGTATATCTAGGTACCCGGGCTATTTATATTTCCGCCGTTCACACATGATTTAGCCGCAGCACTGCCGTCTCCTAGCTTTTTCTTTGCTGATGTTATGACGGTCGTTGGACTCTTAGGACGAGACGATTAAGACCGTAATATTGTCTCATTATTGAACGGCGCAAGAACATTAGTTCATTCGTTCAAGGCAGAAAAATCCACTTACTCTCGGGAATTGTAAAGTGGGAATATAATTTTTCACCATGGTAACAGTAGGCATAGTAAGGGGCCTCAGAATCCAGGTTGCTTTGGATTTTGAGGGGCAGCCTTGTCGCTTTAAAAGGATGGATTTTCACTGCAGTGTAAACCTTCCGTTTGGTTTCACTTAGAATACCAGGTATAGGTAGTAGCCCTGCTCTTTCCAGACAATAGCGACTGTTATAATAAAAGGCAACGATTGGCCGCATGCGTCAAAGAAGGTCAAAGTCGGAATGCTAGTGAACAGAGTTGGCCCTACTAAAGGGCTTTTCTCACCGAAATGCCAAAAGGCTTCGAAAAATTTGGTTTAGAAGGTCCAGATAGCAAAACGTATAAGTAAACTTATTCTCGAACAAAAAATATAACGATTTTTGGACACAACTATTAGCTAACGTTGTAAAATTGGTTATCTTAACGCAGATCTCTTACCGCGTTTTTGCCCTTAACCTTTGTGACCGTTTCGCGTCACCTTTTATCAGCTCTGTACGACTGCATTACTGACAACCCTGATACTTGACCGGTAGAAGGAAAAGATAGCCAGAACCAGTAGCACAGGGGAGCACGAGCGGGGCGTAAGTTCGGTTAGACAAGCGATTCGGAGGAACAAAAGCGTGTTCTGCTGCCTGGCGCCACTCTTCAGTGTCCGTGGTAAACGGAAGGCGTCATTTTTCCAAAGGCACCGCCGAGACTTAATACCATCAGTTTGAAGTTGGAAGTAGGTCACAAGTAGTATGATATTATTTCCTGTTGAACTGGTTGTTACTATTTGTATCGCTCATGGAGTTACTGTTCCCTAGCCGTTGACGCAAGCTGAGTTCATTTTCCCCAATACTTCTTTGCAGCCGAAGAAATCCGCCGAAAACGCTCTAAGGAGAGCGATATTTTAGCGGCTATGTTCACCTCTGTCTTACGAAAACTGAATTGAACTTAAATCAAATCGAGTAACGGAAACACGGACGACACCGTGGAGATAATAAACGCAGGAGTGGCTGCCAATTTCTTTGAGCAGCATCGGAAGAACTCTAGACGATATTTTGTCCGTTTGGGTCACTTCATTCATGTACCAAATTTACTATGGGGCAATTTAGAACACGTACATAATAGATCAGATCAGCTGGAGTCAACAGCCCATCGATCTGGAAGCTGGTAAGATCGTCGCGGTAACTTCTGTCATGTGCAAACTAAAATGAGATAAAGTTATCTATTTTCGTTTTAACTGTTGTCAAGGCATTCGCGGATGCTTGAAGGTGCGCGGAAAGATGTGGTGCCCCTCCTGGGCATACGTTATTGCTGCGTAATCGCTGGTGTGGTACGGTCATTATACGACATTTCCAAAGCAGCATTGAAGAATGTAATATACGAGGGAGTAGAATATTTTCCTCAGATTATTGGTCCGACACTGTCGCACTATTCCTTGTCAAATGTTATGACCATTACATTTGGTATATTGTGTATCGTTGTATATCGTAACATTTGCCTTAAACTTAAGGCTAGTGTCGAAACTCAAAGGCTTCCAAAAGGTTTGACATAGGACAGCTGAGGACTAACCGTAGACGGCAAAACTGCGGAAAATTACCTCAATAATCATGAAACGTGACGTTTCATAAAATAGTCTCACAGGGCCTTTTAGATACTATTTACAAGGAAATAAAGCGCCTTTTTCTATTTAGAGATATTCAATGAAGTGTCCGGTACTGGACACTGTCAATGACGTCATTGACAAAGGTGAATAGAGAGAGAGAATTAAGAAACCACTGTGTATGCTCTTTGAAGACGGCTGATGTTCTTTTGTATATTCCCCTGTGTTAGCGTCGGCAGCTTCTTGAGGTTTGAGATTCAGTGATCTTTCGGATATTATCCTCTTTGGAGACATAATAACGTCTCCAAATGCATTTTAAAATTCACTTGAAATAGGGTGCTATTAAGATCCCGCCTGCGAACCCTGCTAGCACAATCTATGTTCATGCACACAAATTATCATTGTGTTCATTAAAAGTCTGTGCAAAATCTGATTTTGGTCATGGAGAATTTTCCACCTAATCACAGCGCAATATCGTAGACCAGTAGATTATCAGGGGGTCTGAGTTTCCACCCCGGGGCAGAGATTTTGCATGCCAGGAGTTCAATCAAATCACGGTCCCAAAGACAGGATGGCTAATGAGGACGTGAAAATTGACCAGCCGTAGCGCACCTGTTTACTGAACTTACCCAACTAGAGGACTGTGCGTGCACGTGCACGTCTGTTACCGGTTCTACTCATCCGCCTGCTGTCTAACCCCATTTGGAGGCCAAAAGAAACAGCAGACAATATTGGATAACTTTATTTGCAATCAAAGTATGAAATGTTCAAGATCCGTGTTTTCTATGTACTAGATGAAAGCGCGTTGCTCTTGTTTCCGGGGGTTTAGTACATGCTTACGCATGATTTACTGAAATAAAAAGGACAATTCAGTAAGGTGAGATGCACGTACGAGGGTATATCGATGTAGCCAGAATACTTCATTTGCATTCTTGAACTCAGCTTCATTTACAACGAAGGACTGTGCGCAACTCTAGAGAGTTGCGCTAGAGCCTTACACCTGAACTTCCTGTCTTGCTGAAACGCCGCACTGACTGGCGTTATTTGTTTGTTATCTTTTATCATTGACTTGATTTTAAATCAATAAGCCTTAAAGGGGAAAGTACTGAAAGTATTTAAAGGGCCATGATTTCTCACGTCATCGCCAGAAGCAGTTAGTGAATGTACATTTCTTCTAGTCTCTACAGTAACTTATGCAAAAGCACAAAATGGAGTAACATTCACAGCTGAGTTTATAGTAAACTCGTCAGAAGCGTGGGATAAAAACTGAGTTGCTGGTGTATAAAGTAGACGTAATTTTGGTCGGGAACAGTATCTCTTAGAACAATTATACCGAAATTGTTGGAGTTTCGACGTCTTCCGTGAACGGTATTCGTCCCGCCCACGACGTTCTGGAAGGGCCCGTAACTAATTCATGTACGAACTATTGTGAGTGGACTTATACCTGACTACTTTTGTCACCGTTTGCGTTTTGCGCTTCAGATCTTGTTAGCCAAAATGTGAGTGATGACCTTATCTAAGAGAAGCGCTCTTTAGTTTGCACAGTAGATAGCAAGGCAGCAAACCTCGTGCGGTTCTTGCTGTGCCTGTTTGGCAACGGTAGGCCGACTCTGGCCCATTCCGTTAATAAGCTTTGGGACACTCGACGGGGACCTCAGCATGCTGCTCCAGCAAGAAACAACAACCCCTGTAATTATGCGATCGCAGTTTAAATCACGATCAAATTAAATCCAATAAGCGGCGAGACAGCGCTTTTTTTGCGTTTGCAATTTACGAAAATGTTTTGCGCTTGACTACCACATTGCTGTAGGTATTTTAAAAAGAATAACCTAAGGTTTTTTTTAAAATCCTTAGTTTATCCAAACGTTTACTAAAAATGAGCATAAGTTGCTCTTCCATTCCCATACATCCTCCCAATTTCTTTCTTTACTAGCTCGTTATCTTCTTTGTTTGCTTCATGCCTCGTTGGCTTTGCAGTCCGTAAAACAAAAGGGCACAGCCTGTTGGAATCAGCTCCAAAAACAAAATTTCATTTGTATTGGAAAGGTTGCATATTAACAAGTTATGCTGTCGTCGAGCGGAAAGGTTTTAGACGTGCGATTAATTAACCCCAAAACGATACGGGTGGTGTTATAGCCGTCATGGATACATACAAATGTCTTCAAAGGGTTGATCTAGGTCTAGTCACAGCTTGAGAATTGCTAA
Source organism: Fasciolopsis buskii (assembly GCA_008360955.1). NCBI lineage: Eukaryota > Metazoa > Platyhelminthes > Trematoda > Plagiorchiida > Fasciolidae > Fasciolopsis > Fasciolopsis buskii. Next base: position 4,569 of record LUCM01008504.1, read on the forward strand.
TCCTGCCATTTATTGCAATTAGAAAATGCAAATGCATTTTGTGAACACAGTAGGTGAAGAAATGTCTGTGGACAATATACTTATGTAGATTCTGTTGTTGTCAATCACGTTTGTAAAAGACGGATTGAAATTCATTTACGTGGATGATAACAATCAGATGCTGTAAGTTGCTCGCGGATGTGCCCGCCTGGGAGTGCCATGAATAACCGTTTGATATGCTTTTCGACCTTCAAATCTGGCTCCTTAGCGATTGGTGGCGTTGGCCTAATTGCAGTCTGCATACTTTTTGAATTTGAAAATTCATCACTATCAACTTGTGGTTGTAAGCGACGGCTTGAATTTGGCTCTCAAACCAGCAGGAAGACAGGATTACCTCGTAGCTTAGAATTGACAACAGCATGCTTCTTACGGCTTACGATAAATTTGTGCAAACTTGTCGTTGTGGCGCGGCGGCCCAAAGTTTGTTATAAAAAAGACTAGTCTCGCTGGCGTGCGCCTCAGAAAAATGGAGTACGTTGCCAAGGTTCTCGAAATTCACCATCGTTAAACAATGCTTTAGATTCTGTGGTGCTGATAAATTTTTACTAGCGCCGACGATCAAAGTTAGTGCAATCCCAGGGCGCGCTAGTCCGAATAACTTTCCGGTGAGCTGGTGCACTGCACCTGAAAAGCAAATCAACTGATCGCATAGCCTGCTTACCGGTGACATCTTGCAGCATTTTCTTTCACGCGGACTAATACTGGTACAACCTGATTATTGCCACATTGATGAAAGGTGAAAAAGCAAGAAATATGATTTTGGAGTCACTCACTTTGGAGGAGTTCGTTGTGTCCGTAGATAATCTACTTGTTGATAGCTTCGTCAGTTTCTGGGTGCCTAGCACCGTAGATTTTATAATCACCACTGAATGTCCAAATGAACAGGAGTTCAGTTGGTTTCAATATCGGGGAGAAGTTAGCGGCATTTATAGCATATCCTGATGGAATCCGATATGTATGAACAATAAAGACCTACTTTCTGCAGTTATATATTTACCAAATACAACGTGTACATTCCATAAACTTTATGTATTAGTCTCATAAGTTTCCCAGAATCCTATAATTGGTGTAGTTGTGGAAACTTCTGAGAATTTTTGGAACCAACATCACTATAGCAAAAATAAGCCCGTAAAGTATTAGACAGTTTCTTATAAGTGTCTCATTCATGAAACGTTTTACGGGGTTGACAAATGTCTCTGCGTTGATGACGTTTGATCACAACATGCGGTTTTTGTAACATGAAAGTTTGTGGGGACTAATGTTGTACATGTAGGAACATCAGCACGCTCAACTTTGAGCAAACGTGATTGCATTGTCTCCAAAATCTTTGCTCACCATGTGGATTATTCTAATGTTTTAGCACTTAAATTATGACTGGGAAGGGAAACAATTCTTTGGAGACGTATATGCAGAAAGTCAGAAGAGGAATCCGGTGGGATGCTTAGTTTGGTGAGCAAGAAAAACCTGTTCATCAGAGACCCTATAGAATAAGCTGGTTCCCTTGGAATCACGATTTTCCAAAAAACAATCATTGGGAGCAGTATGAACAACGATAAAGCTGAAGAGCCCAAAACGTTCAAGACAAATGAAATTTTTTGTCTTTTGAAAGTGAAAGTGGCGATGCCGTTACTGTTTTACGCCACAAGATGGCGTTGTCCACTTGACGGCTCCCCTTGGATAAATGCATGGAAAAAGAACGAATTGTCTGTGATGATTTTTTTGCGAGATTGCTTTTATCCACATGTAGTAGTGACATATTTGCAAGAAAGAACTCCATTCAGGGTGGCTTAATTAAGGCAGATTAAGCACTGTATCTTGTGCTATCCTGGTAGACCCGGCCGACAAGTTTGTTAAAGATCATTTGTCAAATGCTGTTTAACTGACAGTAAACATATCCGGATAGGAAAAACGGGTTGTTGAGGCCCTTGGGTTTAATCCCCAAATTCTGCTCACAAATTGGTTGATTTATGTGCAGCAAAGCCTGACACTTGTTGTTATACCACTGGCTAGGTCTTACTCGTAACCTAACCCGTCCAATTTACCGGGAAAGTGACTAAATGAGTGGTTTGTGTTGAATCAGTATGCTCCCTACCATGATCAAAGATCATCACATGCGCAAAATGGCGCTGAATATTCTGATTAATTAACCGGACACAAATTCGTATGATTATATGGGTTGGGGATAATAAGCCAACCTGGCCAGCAAAGCAATGAACCACAAATCAGAAAATTCAGTATAAACGATACGTTTTGGCTTAATAGGCAGAACACCTCGGGTCTGTTTGATTTGATTTTAATCACCAGAGTCAGTAAGAACTAGTGATAAAATACTGTGGGCTGAATTACGGGTCGATGTTTGAGCAGACATCTTTTCCTTTTGGTGTTACAAAATGAGGGCATCATGAGAACAACACAACGTGACGAATAATCTCGTTTTCAGTTATTCGTACTCATGCCAAAACATAACAATAAGTGTGGTTGGAGGTGGATCGATGGAAATCGTCATATTAATTAAGAACTCTAGGAATGTGTGTCTTTGTTTATGTGTAATTGATCAATTTATCACATGATCAGGTTGCAAATCACTTGTTGAATAATGACAAGTGGGCCAGGGAAGTTTAAGAGTCTGGACAAATTGTTTCTGAGCGTACAGAGGGGGTCATACAATGGCATGTATGTGGCTTCTGTTGTGTTCAAGATGCAACACTTAACAGTTCTTGATTGTCCGCTCTTAACTTTGTAGATGGTGCAAAAGCACTTGTCACGTTCACTAGATGAGTTGACTCGGAAAGGTATGAACACGCCGCTCTAATAATAATCTTAACTGTTCCTATGCTGAACCAAGCCGGGTGGTGTTCACGAACGCGTTTGGACAAATGACTGGTCGTGCGGCCAACATACTTTGTCCCGCAAGAACATGCGAATGCATACACGCAGAATGAGGCTGTAGAATCTGGCAATTTGTTCTTTATTTAGAGGCCCGTGATCGGTTTGGATGTGAATACAGTTTTTAACTTTGCAGTAAAGAATTTCCCACTGCCTGGACTTGACAGTCTCTGTTGGATAATTTCCATCTCCGCGTCATCTTTGAAAAACAAACGAAAGTATACGGGTTTCCTTTTTGGTCCTATTTCTTTTCTTCTTACTTCGTGTTTTAGATAGTTCTATTTATGAATATTTCGGGGTATCCATTTTTTGGGAACACGCTCCGCAGGAAACGAAGTTTGTTTTAAACTGTGCCGTCCGTACAGACTTTTCGTTTTCTATCAACTAAACAGCATATTGGGTTCCTCTTCGCTTGTACCGGCACAAAGCTGTGAAAATTAATTTATTGTTCGTTCCATGTTGCCTTTCCATAAACTGATAATTGCGCAGATCCGTGCTGCCGCCATCTTATGTACACATCCAAGTAGGCTGAGCTATGTTTTGTTTCTTTTCCTAGTGGAAAACGTTTGGATGGACATTGTTAAACGTGTGTAGCATATGGTTTATGTCCGCATGTTTCTCTACCACACATAGTATATCAGCAACATACACTTTGTATATGGTACAGTGCCTAATTGTTGAGTACAGTTGATCATTCTCCAGCTAGGACATACAGAGATCGGCAGACAATAGTCCCAGTGGCGACCCCATTGCCACTCCTTCCTTTCACCGGTGTATTTCACAATTGAATTGAAATTGAACACTTTTGGTGCACACAAACAATAGTAGTTTCAGTTCATTCAGTGGTATACCTACGGAGATGTCGTTATCTTGAATGTACTCGCAAATGTAACTGATGGTTTTGCTAATTGAAACTTTTGTAAACAGGGAAACTACATCCAATGATGACATCTGCTCCCCTTCCAGACATAGGCTCTTAATGGTTTATGTGAGATGAAATGTTTCTCGCACACTCTCTGGAAATGACTGGTTCCAGTAGGCTGGCCAAACACTTAGATAAAGCGTAATATGGCAAATTACACATGTCCAAAATAGGCCTCATCGGAGCTCCGTCTTTGTGCACCTTCGGTAGGCCATACAACCTGGGAATTGCTGTACCTGTGGGTCGTATCTGCTCGAAAGTTAAGGCATCAATCATTCCATTCCGCATTAGGGCCTGTAATCTCACAGAAGGTGATTTTTATATTTGAGTTGTTCTATCCCTTTTGGTTGGAGTCCTTGTGAATTTTGAATTTTTGCTCAGCATTTTGATCATGTTCTCAAGGTAATCTGACCTATCGATGATGACAACACAAGCTCCTTTATCTGGATGGGTTAACATTACTTCGCCATGTGTTTGCAGTTCTTTTGTACGTTTTAAGTGCTCAGGCGTTACTACTCCTCGAGTTCCTCGCCTGTCGTTTCGATATTGGAGACTTGAACTGACGAGCAAGGCTATACACTTCTCTAAGTCCTCCGGAGACGACTGCGTCAGATTCTGCAGTTGACTAAACAGGTTTTCAAATTAAACCTTCATATCTAGTTATTTGGTTGTTTTGGATGGACAACTGAATCTTGGTCCTACCGGTAAGACTTCAGGCAACAATATTTTATCCAGGCCCCAAGAATATAAGGTGTGGACGAATCTTTTCGGATCCGAGGGGAACTCACCACTAGGTTTGTCTGGATTGACGGTTTCTCCCAACGTTGACCACATCCGCTCCGCTTGTTTTTCCCTTATTCAATGAATATAGGCGATGAGCGTTTCTTTTTCTTCTTCATCCAGCTTGTCAGGGACTCGTGCCGGGTTTACAAAATTTTGCTTCAATTCCGATTCCCAACTGATTGCCGCGTCTCGCTCTTTCAGGGCTTGGCGACGTAAGGACACGGCTCTAATAATCAGGCACCATGGTTGACTCCACTTAACACTGCATATTCATGCTTGACTATTCAATCGCGCACTAAAGAAATTGGTGATGTAGTCGCTTTCCGTTTTCTTTAGGCTTTTAGCTTAAAAGTTATAATGAAAAAATGGGAACATTTGAGAGCAATTCTTTTCTTGATTTTTGTTTCTAAACTGCCTGTGACTTAAACCATTTGCTTCTTTGGTTAAGATTTTGCTTAAATTCTAATTTTTCCTGCTTACAGAAGGCGGAATTCTGCCTTACAATGGGAATGTTGTTGCATATATTGGCAGCAACTTTATAAGGCGATTGTTTGTAGAGCCTACGGTTTGCTATATGCATATATATAAGAAGAAAGGTTGAATGGAATGCTGAAGGCTCTCGATTAACGTGACTCTGACCGAAATGGTGTTTGCGGTTTTGGCCAAAGAGATCACGGCACACTCTTGGTTACTTCTAAGCAAACAAGTCTGTCATAACTGCGAATACACGTAGTAAACAAGTTCGTGAGTTTAAATTACTGGTACGAAACGACGAGAAAAAAAGAAGATTGCTCATCGTCAAAAGAGGATTTGGTGAGGTTGCAGCTTAATCCGTATTGTACCTGAGCCTGATAAAGTTGTTTCATTGATTGCCGGTGCTTACGCAGTGGCATAGAGCAATAAATAAGTCGCAATCGACAAAAGGGGGTGGATACAATCTGGCCGTGCTAGACCTTGGGCAAGTACGCATGGCAGGACCATTGAAGTTTCTGTCATTATTGGCTTCTGGGTGCTGGCTGGCACCGAGGATTGACTGGAGAAACAAGAATAAGGATGCGGAAACTGAGGTCATACCGTGATGTACACCCATCAGTCAAGCTGAATGGTCTGCACTGGGCTACAAAACAGCATGACAAAATCACGGAAATGCACCAACGAAAGCGGACCAAACGGGGAGTGGCTGATCGACAGAAGAAGTGAATGGTGATCACGCAGGCGAGTAAATCCCAGCAAATGTTCTGTGAATACGAGGTATTTTTATTTACTAGGACTGTACTGGGCGACCGACTACTACAATGACCTAAATGCACAAATATGTGATTACCGCTGAAATTTATGCGAACGTTTCTTAAAGTTCAGCTACTCACGGCGGTGACGTTTCACCGTAGACAAATGTCTGTCCCCATATAGATTTGGTCACTCATTCCAGCCGATTCCCTCATATAATATGGGTTTTGCAGTCGGCTAGTATCCTGTTCCTGTTCTTTCCCGCTTCATATCAGATGGCATCGAAATCGTATCAAACCCACTTCGTTCTCCATGGTCCAGCGAACTAACCACATTCGATATGTGAACACTGATGCGTATAGGTCAACAGCGCTGTTTAGCCCGTGTAATGAGACCATAGCCATCGATTTTTGTCGTTCTCAACAGACTCCCACTCAAGACTCCAATTCTGTTATCCGACTGAAATCCCCATCCAGTATTTCCATGAAGTTTCATTTGCACTCCTCTGGAGACCCTGGGGATGCACTGCGCGACCGGATCCCAGTCGACAACCGGCCATGCACAGTGACACTTGGAGGGTCATGCAAAGTAAATAGCCTTCGCTTCGATAGACACAAATTGTTTGTCGTCTTAGTGGACGCGCCAACAGACTGGAACCCAGATACAATCAAGGACACATTCTATCAAAGGTTGCACGACCTCTTGCTCACACCAAAGTGGAGTGACATCGTGATTTTGTCAGGGGACGTGCATTCTGGAGTAGATCGGCTGTCCTCGAATGACGCGCATCTGGGAGGCCCCATTGGTCTCGATTCCTATCTTTCTGAAAACAGGGAACTGGTGTTGGCTTTGTACTCAGACCATCAATTGTTTTCGCTAGTACGAGCTTCAAACTGCAATCGCCGGTACGCCACCTGGCGTCTGTCCGTTTGGGTCAGCGCTGGATCCATGTCGACCACATCGCGATTAGCTAGAAATGGCGAGGCTGTCTACAAGACTGTCGGTCGTACTGGATCACTCCCCTCAAATTCAAACACACGTTGATATACACTAATCTGTTCATGTGCTTTGGTAGCGCTCAAAACGCGTGTTGCAGCATCGGTCAGATCGCGACAAGCTATCTGATCGGATTCGCTTATCAAGCGCACTGGCTCAAAAGCTAGGATTTACCCAACATCAAAACATCAGTGCTCGCTGGTCGCTGGTCGCTTATCAAGAACGCCTTGCATTGTATTCGCCACATGAATTGTGGCCTGACCCGTCGCGTTTGTCACAACCTGGATTTCTACTGAGTCTTTGCGCCTCCTTCAAGCACGTCAGTCTATCGCGGTTGGTAGCCAGTATAATGGAGCACGGCGGGTACAGAGACTTGAACTCAGGGCAACCTTGCGTAGCATTTGCGAAGTCTGGTGGTCTCAACAAGCTTCGGAGATGGGACGTGTTGCCACCATGGAAAATTCCAGCATGCTGTCTAACTTCATTCAAACTGGCGTCCAGAAATCATTGCGTTTGAGTGAAACGATGTGTGAAGCTGACGATTCGCTCATCAACAACCTGCAGTAACGTCCTGTTAGCTGGGCGGAGCAGTTTGCCTGTCCCTGAGAGTCAGCGCCTCCCAAAACTATTCCGGCTAGCGCCAGATGGTCTGTTGCAAAAGATCAACTAACTGAGGCGCAGTTCCTCAGGGAAAGTTTTGGATAAGATTTGCTCACGTAATTAATACCAGAATTCCCCTGCAAACAATCTGAACTGTTTTTCTTCTCAGTAGTATTTTTTGCTTATGGATGGCTGAAGAAAATATGGCCGGAGGAACAGGACCGGTTTCGCGGTTATCGCTTCTCTTCAGATCTGCGTACCCGGTGTTCTTCTGTTCATTCATCCCTAGAACTCACCGGTTAAAATCCTCCAACAAATCACCTCGTGATTCCTAAATGAACTTATCGTCCATTCGCGCTCCTAACGATTCAAATGAGATTCTAGGGAGAATCTTTTTAGTAGTTTATGCATCTAATTGCAGTTTAGCAAAGTGCTGAATTTCGCTTTCGGCTTGCACGCCCATAAACCTTGCACGAAAGTGCTCTAGGTTTTTTAACTATCTGGCACCACGAGAATAATAAATTAAAGAAGACTCAAAAGATCACAGCGGAAATATAAGAAATACAAGAAATGGCTCTGTAATTGAGCCACATCACCTACTATCTCCGAATGTCGCTTAGACAAATACTGTGAACATACACTCAATAATGTGGCTTGACATACTCGAAACAGTCCAGCGATTATGGTATTGATACCTATTTGCCACGTTGTGGACCGATCGCATTGACCAATATTCCATTAACAGCCCTGCATGGAAAACAGCATATGACGAGAAGGCCGACCTGCGGGTATTCATAACATGTTTCAATCATTTTGATTGAGTTATACCACCTAATAACCTAGAACCAACCTGTTTATAGATAGTTTAAATCTCCCACTATGCTTTAGCAACGGTACAAAGATACCAGTGTTCAAACACCGACAGTCTTTGAACATCTGTTGTCAATGGCAGTGTTTCGGAGCTTTAAAACAGAACTTATCTTGCTTTCACAGTGCGAACTCAGCGTCTGATTGCTGGCGGGATTTTGCACTGATGCAATAGATATCTGAAGCTGGTAAGTGCCAGTCTAACCGGCTGTATGCGCAAAGATACTTTATCTGATATGTGATGTAACTGCCCAGACAGGAACTTACGTACTTTACACAAGTTGTTCCCTGCACAACTTACCTTTCGCCCCCGTGGATTGCATTCTAGTAATGGTATTTTATCAGTGCTAAACGGATCCTAAAAATCCCAACACTTGTTCACCAGGGAGCTGAAAAGATTTCTAAAAACTTGTTTCCACCAGGAAGGTATTTTGCAGGATAACTGATAGCTTTAAGCTTCCCAGTTACCTACCACATAACGATACAAATAGCATGAACTTCGTAGGTTTATTTGAAGATGTTCCGTTGCGAATGTGGGGGCTTTCGCATGGAATGTGTGCATTTAATCCACGGAAAAATTTCAATTTTTTAGAGAAGTAAATTCTTCAAGTAGATGGAGTTAATACGGGATACCCATTAAATCACTTCCTCGTTGTGGTTTTCTTAGCTGTCCTAGGAAACAGTAGACGGGCCCGAAAATCTCGGCTGGCGACAACTTTCTCATTTCTGACTCAACCGAATACCAGAGTTTGAAAGATACGTACGGAAGTAGCCCAGAAATTTTTCGATGAAAAGCTTGAAGCATGATTGTAGTAGAAGGAACGTCTCCCGTAGCCTCCAGGGCTCACCGCACAGGGGGAGGGTACCAGCAACTTTGATCTTGAAACTTCGGGTGCCGTGGGATCACATAAGATTACACTACTTTAGGAATGATAACGAGCCGGCCGATAACAGGCTGTTGTCTACCAGGTTAGACTATTTGCAGTCGCATTTTTTCCATCTCTATCATTTTGTATCAGTTTATTCAGCACCTTATGCAGTCCCATTTGTGTCCTCGAATTCACAGATTTACTTTTCACTCCATTGCACCTTTTTAAGGGACCTTAATCTTGGATGAAGTGATCTTCCTATGCAATGAAGAATGTGCGGACAAAACAGGGTGTGAGAAAGCAGCTTGTTTGACCAAATCCTAACCTTATGAGTTTGTTACCCAGTTATAGAATAGATTTGCACGCAAAGAATCAGCCCGAGGTTTTCTTTTTCTTTTTTGTTTTTGCTTTTCTATTCTCCTTTTCAACTTTAGGCCTACTAGTGTATATATATATATATATGTATTTATATATATATCTATATAACTTGCAGGTAGGATCTGGATGAGTGAGCAAAATTTGCCTGGAAGCACACGACCGGTTTTGTGGTATATATATATATATGCAGTTAGCCATAACTTATTTCCTCTTATTAAGACGTGAAAAGTCTAATCAGACAAACAGCAAATACGGTTTATTAATAAAGAAAATCGGTTAGACTGCTTTTGTTGATCAGTAACTTCACTGAGTAGCCCAATCTGTCACCTGTGGCTGGATTTCTCATGTGGCTTTTCCGTTCACTTTAACGACTGAGTTTGTCATTTAAGGTCAGTGGCGTTGGGTTCTGGTCCGGTAATAAGCTTCAGGATTCGTGATTCACTCGCCATATTAAAGGCTTATGTGTTAGGAAATGTCAGATTTCATGGTGCGAAATAAAGTTCAACAGCAAGAATGCCGCTACTTGCTTTCGCTTTGCCTCGTGATTTGCATATTCTCGAAAATGTTGAAAAGTGCTCAAGACTGCATGGAAAACGAAACCAATCACTGATTCCTATTTCGCTCATCTTTTTAACAAAATATATTATTTGCGCTCTTTTACTGTATTGTTTGAAGTGGACATTGTCTTGTTCCAACATGTCGTAGGAGAACTTGCCTCTCCAGTGGGCTTCAGTTTATGGAAGTAAAACTGTGAACTTTTGTTCTTTTTCCCTGTTGAGAAATACTGAATCTTTTTGATTATAAATCGCATATTTCAATATCACTCACTGGTCGAATACTTTAAAATTTTAGTGGATGTCTCATTTTGGCCTCCATATGTAGTTTTTTATCCATGACGCACCACAAGCTCGTTAGGACAAACAACAATTTGGCGTTTGTTTTGCTAGGAATTCAAAATCAATAAACAGTTGCAATCGATGGGCCCGCCACCACCCTTCAGTTGATTTTTGGTCATTTCGATGTCCCATCCATCGCCTTCAAGTTGAAATTTCTTTTACTTCATCCTGCATGAAGCTTTAAAATTTTCACATTCATATCCACAGGTTAGATATCTTCTTCAATTATCTATCATTCCAAGGCATGAAACATCTTGGAGGCAATCAAGGTTCAAGCGGTCGTGATTTTTCGTGAAGTACCCAGGTGCAGCTTTGTCCGATTTACGTTACACTGAAAGAAAACCATTCCATTCAGAATAGCGTGTTTACTGAATTCTGGTAGGATGAAACGCGAAGCTTTCTTCGGAGTCGTAACCGTTTTTTCTACTTTCGTAAAATGATGGGAATATCTCCGTTACCACAAAGACAAAATTTTCCCTATTCGGGGTACACCCACATTTTGATCGGTTGGTGAGATTTTCCTAACTTTATTAGTGTGAGAGTGAACAACTTGGACGGGAATAAGAAAGCGAGTCAACTTTGTCGAAACATTTCTTTCTTGATATGCCTATTTCGTAAATGGTTTTCAGGTCGCCACATGACATCAACAAGATTAACAGGCCCTTAGATTGAGAAACGGTAATTTCAACTACTGCGCAGATTAATTGTATTCCCTGGTTTGTTTCACCAATAATTCATGCTTTATATATGGTGAAAATTGGAGTCTATCTGGACGATAGTGCGTGAAGTATCGGTAATAGTATACTACGGGGTTTGAGCAAACAATTTTTGCCGAAGAATTTTGATAAGAATAAAATTAACGTCGTGGCCACCTTCGGAGTTGACTGATCTGCTCTATGAAAAATTTACACCTGACATCGTTTGCTCCTTTACTATGATGCAAATGGTTACCATGTTTAGTTTGAAACGATAGAAAAGTTTGAGTTTTAAATCTACAGATTTCCTGAAATCAGTACTTTATCCCCTACATTGTGGTACCAAAGGGTTTCATTGTTTCTCGCACACTACTTCACTCTCACGATAATAATTTAAACGAAAATCGTAGCGCAGGTGAATCCAGATTCCTTCTTAACGAGTATTCTTCTGTTCAAGATCGACCATAAATAATAGATCCCAGTTAAAGTAGGATACGCGAATTAGCAAATAACTATTATTAGCCTAAAACTACTTGCGTAATCGTGGGTAGAATACTCAGTGTTAATCGCTTACGAATTTGAACTAGGATGGATCCTAATATCCTCCTAAAAAGTTTTGTGGGATTTTAATGCCAAAGCGAGGTTTCATTTTTCATATTCAGACGCGTTTACCCAGATTGCCTACGTCACCCATGTTTAATTGGCCTTATCACAGTACACAAACAGATATACTAAATGAAGCCTCTAAATAAACTTAAGGTATTTGTCAATGCTTCTTTAAACTTACCAAGTGCTAGAGGCCTACATATATTAACAATGGAAATTTTAGAATGCATTACAATCGGCGGCACATGTATGTTGGTAACGTGCTGAGAATGGTTTTTCAAGAAATGCATCTTTATTTATTCTGAGCTCGTCATGATACTATACTTGACAAAAATCTTGCTCACTACATCTCAATTCAAATTTGACCAGAGCAACAAAGTCGCAATCTAAAACAAACTTAATCAAAAGTGTTTCCTGGATGGTGCTTCATAAAAATAGGAAAATGATTAGGTCAAATTTGGATCGGCCGAAATCTCTTCTTGCGTACTCCTTTTCCACATGCTTCGTGCTGCAGTCGCATTAGAAAAAAATGAGACACGACTATCTACTAAGATCTCAAAATATCCCAAAGTGCTTAGGGCCAAATGGTTTAACACTGCCCTCTTTCTCGTTCTTTTTCGTCATTTGGACCGTAGAATTGATGTCAATCAAAAGCCAGCATTTCTGATGGTGAATCGTCAGAAGACTAGACGACCTTTAAGAACTACTGAGGTTGCAGTAATTCGAAGTCAGAAATTTGACCTCTGTAGGCAGTTAGATTGTCACGATTCTGAACTTATTCTGATAGGTTTGACACATTGATCTTATTCAACTAAGGTAGTCCATACCCTTCTTTCTCCCTAGCCCGTGAATATTGGCCGTTTTTGATTTTGGCTGTCACATTGCTTAAATATCTCGCGCTGTTCTTCCCGACTTAAATGAATGCTTGCACTGAGCTGGAAAATAGCGAGAAACGGCTGAATTCACCCTGCTCTATAACGAAGTTTGCTCCTGCTTTCCTAAAGTATCTAAACCGGACTGGATGCATCAATTATCCGATAAATTAAAATCCGTCTCCCCAAACAGTCAAAACACTGGTTTACACAGCGATTCAAGGGCCATTTCAATTTTATTTTACTGGTTAGCATCATTGTCTTTTTGGCACACATATGATGAAATACGTTATAAGGGATATGCCCCATAGTCAAGACATTCTATAAGGAGAGAACATATAGTAGTGTTCACATCAAAGCCAAGTTGTTGATTCTGCTTTTGAAAAAGAGAACGATTAAAACGAACGGGAACACAGGAAGTGGAAAACTTCTACAGTTTTGCAGTCCGTGGGAAAAGAGGATCGAAAAGTACATCCAGTAACAAAAACTCGGTGAGGGAAACTATCTGTTTGCGTATGGGATGAACCTGAAGATATTACAGGAAAAGATTCCTGAAACAATCCTCGAAAAACAAAAAAAGAGTAGTAAAGATAGAAAAGTGGTAAGAAAGAAACCGTTCGGTTAAGGGGCTAGGGAGTACAAAGCAGATGTCAAAGAAGTGTTTTTGGTCAGCCGGTTGACTTTGCGTTTAACTCAGTCAAGTGGAGAAATAGGGGTAGACGAGTCCCCAAACCAAACATGGCTAGTATTCAAGTGCTGGGTGGATTCGAGATTTGCAAAGCAGGAAATGAGATGAGGTGAATTAAAAAAGTAGGGTGCAAGCCAAAAATCCAACTTTGCGCGAAACAGTGATTGTGATCGATGTTGCTGTTTGCGTGGTTGGGAGTGCAATAAAAAGAGAACAGTTAAGAGCTGACTCATTGACAAGGCGTGAGTCGGATCCGAGGTAATTGGTAGTGGATCATAAATGAATGAAAGGAGCAGGCTGCTTGAACCTAATGATCCGTGTGAAACACTAGCACCTAAAGAAAATGGCTTGGAAAGAACCCCATCAGCTCGAATGGACATGGATAGTTTAATAAGAAAAAATGCGAGAATCGGGGATTCATCAGAAGCTTGCAAGACGATCACACTGAATGCAGCGAATTGATCCACGGTAAATTATACAAACCAATGCCCTAGTTTCCGTATCCGTATCACGTATTGTTGGTTCAAAACATTTCGGAACTTTCTAAGAACGTTTCCAGGGGAATTCCATCGTAAGCCCTAGAGAAAATAATTGCTAAGGAGGGTAGCTTGGTGACTAAACGTGCACATAGTGCCATGCTAAGGGTACTTCAAACTAAACGGAATTTTGCAAAACATTAGATGATTAACCTGGCGGATTTCTTCGAGTCAGTTCGAACGGTTATCCAAGACGTTTAATCAAAGAAGGTGAATAGCTGAAAAATTATGTGACCGTTGGTGATTCCCTGAAAAAGAAGGAAATCTTCAATGCCGGAGACAAGAGAATTTTATGCTCATAAGGTATCCTAACTGTGATACCATGAACTCAATTTGTCTCTCAAATGACAACAGTGACTTTGTGGAATTGTAGGGCGCGCGTGCTCAAGGTTCAAAACGTCGTTGTCGCCAGGGCAGTATCGCTTTCTCTCATGCTGCAATTACTGGCGCTGAGTCTACCCCTTCACAGCCTATCTTTAACTTCTCGGTTCTTCTTGATAGTTTAGTGAAAATCTCGAGATACTGGGGTCTTAGTTTTATGATATTCGCATGCAAATATGATGTGGTAAGTTTGATTTGTTAATAACGCATTAGCGAGTGTAACTTTCACAGTTTGCATCTAATCTTACTTCCACTTACTAGTATCTTTTTCATGCTGATTTTTGTACTGCCTCTCAGATTTGTTTATCTGAAGACAGAAGAACTGAGTTTTAATGTGCCAAAAAGGAAATGGGCAAATTATTTATGAAATTGTCTGTCTTCGTTTAACAATGTCAGATGCAGTGACCCAGGCCTGTAATAATCTCCCCGACACGGCACTCTCGAAAAGTGGTATATTTTGCATCCTGTTTTGAACGGGACTGTTGCGTGACTGATCAAGCGAAAACCTGAATCACCATCGTCAGAAAAGTGTTGAAACTCTCAGATCTACGAGTAACTTGCGATTATCTTCCGAAAGCAACCTGGCGGGCGAGTTGCACGGATTTGGTCTCCAGTCGAATTTTGCGATTGGCAATGACGCCTATTTTTTTTGAGGTGATGACTTATTAATGACAGAGTAGGCATATGTCCTAATATACCCAGCTACTCGGTGACATGGCATCGTGGGTGCCAAACCCAAAACTAAGGTTACTCTTTTTAGTCAAGTCAAGTGATTAGAGATCTCATGCATTTTTGCCATTTAAACTAAATTAAGATCACCGCGCGAGCTGGGGACCAGTGCACATCAAGAGAGAGTCTGTGGGGTTGAATGTCGGACGAACCCCAACTGCTCAGGGTTTTACCAAGCAGAATATCCACCAGCAAACCAAGCGGCATAACGTTATTTAACTACTCGGTGGTTTTCACCCTCATTCTGAAAGATCAAGGGTCTGTGATGGGAACAATTACTTAGAACCTTCCTCAATTTTACTGTTTGTTAAAAACGCTGTTCACATTTCACCGGTGCTATTTTTCTCCGTACACAATCCGATCCTTAGGATGATGAATTGCAAGATTTGTTTTACCTTCTATCAGCGGCTAAAGAATACGATAAATTTATTCTCTATTCACGTAAGCTGGTTGCGATCACTGAAATACTATGTTGTTTCTGAACACCTAGTCACCGGTTCAAGTTTGTAACTTTCCAATGTTCTGCAGATTGGCCACAAATTTTCGCACAAGTACATTGATGAAATAAACTGTGGTCAGCTTAATGGCTACCGCACACAAAAATGAACGAAAATGGTAGTTCGAATGAGTTGATTGCCTATTTGACACAGAGTAAGTTCTGTCAGTTTGAAAAGAAACTAACCAATTTGGCACCTACTTCTTCAGCTGAATCCAAACTACACGAATTGATCAAATCTATACCACTGAATGAACAACTGTCTGCTCTGCGTGACACACTGTTCTATGCAATTTTTATCGTACGAAGGTGTGGCAGGAAAGTAAGGGAAATGTATTTCTATGACGGGAGTGTTTACATGTGCTTTTATCACATTATTGATAAAAATGAATATGATGATTGCTATTTGAACAGAATGGCTTGAAACGTGGATACAAGAGCCGATCTGCTCGCAATTTGAGAGCATTGCAACCAAGATACACCTACGGTAGGATTGGGGATCCGTGTTCTCTTGATTGACACGCTCAATGAACATTTGATGCTTTAGCCATTCAGACTGAGTTGCCTATACCGCGAGACCACTTTACTTTACCTGGATCAGGAAGTGAGTCAGCTTTTCATTCTTCTCAACAGTAGACACCATCCCTCACAGAACAAACCTACAGAAACAGCTTGTCACTGCGCGGTGAGTTGGCGACAAGTTATTTTTAAATGTATGGTTTATTCTTTTTTTGTAAAGCCAGTTTTCAACGCTAAAAAACGTATAAGACCAAAAAATGTTCATGGTGCCAATGGTTTTGGTAACATTTCCGAAACACTATCAGCAATATTCCAAGGTTTGCGAGAGGAGTTTTATGTGCGAAAAGTGTTTGCATTCAAATTGTTTGTTTCTTCAATCTGGTTTAACCTTGTGTTGCATGCTCTCATTGGACCTCAGAAATAAAAGAAATATCTTTTGAAATTGCGATTTGTCCCACAAAATACCTGAGAATTAGGATGCTAATTATTCCTTAAGAAAGAACATGACCTCGACTACTAGAGCGAGGAAGTCCCAGCTAAAATACAAAAGACAACACAGTTTCGCAAAAGTTGTAAGAGCCAATAAGATTTTCGAATTCTGCAAATATTTTGTAAATTCTAATGAAAATTTGACGTATACTGAAAAGCAGCAAACTGGGTGATCTACAGAAAACTGCTACCTTTACTGTTAGGTATATAGTTCTTATTAGGGAATACATTGAATTCATAGACATCATTGAAAAATGCCAATCGAGTTTAGTGCTTTGATGTCACATTTGCGCATTTCTTTAACTAGTTTTGTTTTCAGTAAAGGTAACAGTAGATCAATCGTAGTCTTAGATGCTGCATGTTCATCTGTACGGCAGTTATAAACGGTTTCAAGTGATCACTCAGGTAGTGTGTTTAGGAAAAGCATGCAAGTAGATCTGCTGTCAGCCCGCTCCTAACCGATGTATCATGCACCAGTCATCTTTTAGACCTTATGAAAGCAGTGGTGAAATGGTCGAATTTGTAGTAATGGAACACGATTACCCCAAGTTGGGATCTCGCCGTTTTTCATTACATTTCGGTGAGATAGCTTGCAACAGGCTGGAAACTGCCCCAGAAAAGTTTGCCTATTGTCGTCTCAAAGATAATGGTGGCACACAAGCTTTTCGATAATTTTTCACTTGAACAAGCAGCGCGCGGCTGGCAGAATAACAGGTATTTGAAGTATGTCCATTCTGAATAACTGGAACGGACAAAATATTCCACAAATCTCAGGCTGTAGGATTTACTTCAGAGAATGCTAACCACGGGGATTTAAGACAACATACTGCCCAACTAGGTTAGGCGTGGCGAAAAACCGCTTGATGACAGCTTGCTGACTAGTACAGACGCGACGAGCAGTAAAATCCGTCCTGATAAATCGAATAAATAAATAAACGAATCCACGTCGAAAGTGTTTTGTTCATTAGTGCAAAAAATGCACGTGTAGGCTGTCCGGTACATAAAGCTGAACATAGCCTGGAGTTCGTTCGTTATTTTATGTCAGGCTATCGATCATTCAGTCCTACATTTGAGTCTATTTCAGTAACGCTTAGACATAGTGATACTCTATACTGTACTGGGACATTTGGCTTTTTAATGGGTCGCAGTTTATTTTAGAAGGTTAGGAAAGGCTTGTCATAGCCCGAACATTTGTTCTCACATTATCCTTCATATCCGTGAGAACTCACCAGAAGAGACAGGTGAATTTATTTGCTTTTGACAATATCAAAAACCATACCAAGGAATTTCATTATTATTGTCACAACTCAGATCAATCCAGCACTTAAAACCGCTAGCTACGCAACAATGTTTCCAGTAATAAATATCGAAGCAGCCAGATGGAAAATAAGATGAACAAAAAAAGCCGTTGAACAATGAACTTCAGAGGGAAGAATCACATGTGCGGACATCGTTATTACCAGGCTACAACAGTGAGTTACGTAATTTGGTTTCTATCGCAAAACTCATCGTGAGTGACCGCAACAGCCCGGATGAGTATTAAGTCTGCTTTGCAAAACAAAACACCTGAAGTCAAAGTATAATGGTATTCTACTGTATTGTATTGTGTAGAAAATTGCGTACAAAACCATGTCGCATTTCAGTCATAAACCAAAAAGTAAAAAAAATGAATAATCAGAGTACATCGTAACAGATTACCCAGGAAGTCGGCTGAAACACGGTCACGGTTTGTCAAAATGCGTGCCAAATATGGGACAGTGGAGTTCTCATAAATATTGATTCTAGTGGATATGGAACGAAAAGCGGATCGTGTTGAAATAAAATGGCGGCACTTTGAAAGATCGTTGTGCAGAGGATTCGTAGGATCTGAAATCACATTGTGAGCAAATTTCCCACATGCTGATAAATGCTGATCAAATAGATTGGAGGACAACTGAGTTAGTGGTGTGAAAGACACAC
>LUCM01008504.1:24938-37747 GCA_008360955.1 Fasciolopsis buskii
GATATAGAAGTTTGTTATGATGGTGTTTGTATGGCATGATAACCTAGGATGACATTGTGTCACGAAACAGTCAGTTCCGTTGAGCGGGTACGTATAAACAACTTCGGACTTGCCAGACCAGAAGGAGTTCATGTATGTTGTAACACCGCCTCCATTCTTCTTCTTGTTCGAAACTCTGTCCTGCCGATGGAGTATGAAGCTGTCTATCGACACGAGTGAATTAGTGATATCCGAGTTCATCCACGATTCTTGTATGCAGATGACACATGTGCGAACAGGGATCCGTGATTGAATTGCGAATGACAGATCTGAGGTTTTCGTAAACAGAGAATGGATGTTGATACTAAGTAATGGCGGAATGGACATCTTGGCTGGAGGGGTGCATTTAAGAGCTGCATGCCAGCCAGCAAGAGTGCCTCTTTTAGATCGATTAGAAGTTCGTTGAGGTGCAGCAGTGCGTGATCCTAGTCCATATTGAGAAACGATATGGTTTTTGAACAACAGTAACTCTGAGCGATTGTAGCGTCGAACAGAGACCATAATGGGACCAAAAATCTAACAAGAAAACAGGGAAATTACGATGACAGAATCGTAGTGCTGCCAGTCAAAGGGTGCACTTTGGATAAATATAATATTTATCATATAATTTGCAGTCATGCATGGAAGTGGAGGTTACCTGCAATACCTCATTTTCCGTAGGCGAAGACGGAACTACAACTGAAATGCATTCGGCCGTTTTTTTCCTCAAAAATCTTGGTATGCTTTTAATTATATTCGATTTATACGACCACGGAGCACGCACTGCGAAGTGATCTGCGTCCATACTGGAGCGAGGTGATTTTGCACCTTTGATTTAGTTGCCCCAGTGATCACTGCCAGAAACCTGTACAGTCAGAGGCCAACAAATTGAAAATCGCCGGTTCTCATTAAAACCATTGTTTGAAACTCACCTAAAAGAAGCAGTACTCTATGTCCATTTCATCGACTGCGATTGAAACTGAATCTCCAATGCCTTTGTGTCGCCTAAAAGGGATTGCTTAGGAGTTGAATCCTGAAAGATTACAGCGTTTTCTGAACGGATGCTGCCTTTCAATGGGACAAAGCCTGGTGGAATTTACATCGAGCCAATGGAGACTTGCATTCGAAGGCAGGTAAAAAATAACAAGGATTAACCCGTGGGTCCTTTGGTGTTGGTGATCATTGAACCGCTCAACCGAACTGCAGCCTTTAGTAGCAAGAATTCCTTGTGCCCTCTAGACCAATTGACTGGGTACAGGCTTACCCCCTGGCGCAATCGTTAGCTGTATATAACTGTCATTTGCTCTGTTAAAATGTGTTAAGCTTGTTTCTACTCCTAGTCACTCTGTAAGCATCCATAAAGGGTTTTGGTGTTGTCGGCTTGGCAGTATAATTTCAGTGAAAGATGCAAACGAGTAAGGAAGAGACGCTTCAAGATAATTGGTTTCACATTATCAGTGAAAATGTTTCTGAAGTAAAAAAATATTGGGTGATACATTTAACAGAAAACCCTATTGTCAACGGAAATCCTGACCTGTTTAGAGTGGGATAACAGGCGGGCGTTGAGTCTGGTGCTATGATGTGTGACAGCAGAGCTGGGGCTTCCTTTGTCCATTGCTTTTCTGGTTAACTGCTTTCAGTAATTCCGGATGAAACATCCTGTTGCGTTATGTGACATTGTGAACGTAAAAGACGATTTCAGTTGTGTGACCGATCAACGTACCGATTGTCGATTCTACTAACACAATATGATTACTACTGACAATTCGTCACAGCGCATTTGACCCTCATTGTTTTAATTAAGGTGAAGATAATTGTACGTTGATTTAGACAAAACTGTGACCTGATGAAGCACTGAAAACTAGTTACCATTGATTTCCAGTAAGAATCACCAGTAAGCCTCGCGCACGTCGCACGAATATTAACCTCACTTAATAAGATGACGCCAAAACAAGGTTTTACACCCCCTCTATCCGATGGCTCCTTTACACCCTACAAATCCGTTGAACATAGTGTGAAATGTTCTTTAGAATCAGACCGTTTCTAAGTTTTTTACGTGCATCACTGACCTAGAGTAAAGCACACATTTCAAAGGTTCTTATTGTCAGGCAATGTGTGCGTGTTCGTTTCCAACTGAACATCAGCTAAACCAAATGACGATGTTCATTATCACAGTAGGTGGTTATCAAGGTGCGTGGCAAACGAGTCCGAATGGTACAAAATGATCACGCTTACTCAAGTCCAATGGGTCTGATTACGCACAATAGAGAATCACTAACCAGTGTCGAATTCATTGATTAATGTAATGTTCTGACCTGTATCATCAGGCTAAAACTGCGTCACCGCAATATTGTTGGTGAACAGTGGCTGGATACTTTTCTTAGGGAAGCCCATTTAGTAACCAATTTTACAGAAAAATATTGGGTAAAACAGTCTATCGAAACGTCTCTTCTGAAAGATAAACAGTCCCGTATCCGTCTTGCAAATTTGTTATAACTGATCATTTACGCCTTCCGTAGTCACGAACAAAAGCTTTTAAGAGAAGGGTTAGGGAATGGACGTAACTGAGATAATGTAAATCTACATTATTGATTTTTGATTAGCAGTGATGAAAGGATAGAGGTAACTTCGCACTATGGACGCAATCAGTAAACCTCAAATTGTAATGAACATCGAATTCCTACATTTGCACTGTTCAAGGTCACATTTACAACAGATTAAGCATGTGGTAGCGTGTGAACAAAAGAAATAGCAAGCAGTTAATGAACAGCTGCTAGTTACCACGTGAGTGATTCTTCTGCTTGTTCTTACCAAACGTATTTCAGATTGGGACAAGCTTATATTGTCTTGGTATCGGAGAGAAAGACCTCATGCAAGCACTCATGAAGAACAACGTTCCCTCTTACACTTTGCCGCTTGTCATGGGTCCGTGGAGTTTATCAAGGTAAGCAAATGAATACCCATCTTATTGTCTCAGGTCAAGACAACAGACTAATTTCGGCGACAATATAACTGTTTCATTCAATGCGTAAAATGAAACAATTGGCTATAAGAGTTAATAATTTAGACGATAAAGTTAGTTACTCCGCCAGTAGTGGCCTGCATTTTCAAGCCTCTCTATTTGGTACTAATCCTCCATAACTGCACGAACAACTAACATTCCGATGAACGTTGCGCCGAAGTGTTCTTCATAATCCTTCACACGAATAACCCTAAGGAATAAATCATAACGAACTGCCGAAATAAAAATACAACTTTTACTAATGACAAAAAAAGGTTGAGATATTAAATACCATTAGTGCTACCGTGCCCACCAGTGCATACTGGAGAGGCTGGGCAATGGAGCTGCAAGCCAACAACCATAAGTTTCAAATGTTACTGGTGGCGGTGAATTTGGGAAGCAAAACTTGCAGCTTTCAATTTTATCAAGCTATAATAGGTGAGTCTTCTGTAAGGGATTTTACGTTACGGTTAATTAGGATTTATAATAACTGTTTCGTTTTTGATTTGGAGGTTTATCTGAGGCAGAATTGAGCGATTTGCTCAATTTTCCCCAAATCCAACTGATTGTATTGAGGGTTCTCATCATCTATTATTGCAAATCTTCCCGAATTTACATCCAGTTTTTATACACGAATCTTTTCACAAAATACCCGAACAGCTACCAAAGTAATCAGAATATTTTGCAGCGATTTATGTCATTGAAGAAATTACTTCTAAGTACTAATACCTATGCATAGAAAAGCGAAAATCCCAAAAAAGAAAACCTTGCTTTCATTGGTGCATGCTGCTGTAAAACCGCAACCAGTTTGTGATTTTTGAAACCTGTAGGACGTAGACGTAGGAAAGCAGGATCACACGCGAGCTGCATATGCAACCGAATAACTCAGCCAACCAAACTCATACTCCCCTCAGTCATTCAGTCACTTGAGCATGTACAGTCGTTTGATCTGTAAGGTAATTCATAACTTCGAACACTGATCACTGGTACTTGTACTCATATCTAAAAGATTCGTACTTCATAAATAAATAAAGTTTGAAATATTTCTAAAATTCGCCTCAAAAGCGTTTGCTGTTGGCCGGTGTCTCAGTTCGGGAAGATCAGCTTGGTCTGTCTCCTATTATGTGGGCGTGTTACGCTAATCGACTTGACATACTGCGCGTTCTCGATGAGGTGAGCGATTTTTTTTACTATTGAGGACCCTCAGTCCTCTTTTGTCGTCCACGAACTGGTTAATTTGTAATTGACTTGCTGTTTATAATACGCCTTTTGTTCTATGCTGAAAAAATTGTCATGGATTAAAATTCTTTTGATAAACTGTTTTTCATTAGATTAATCAGTAGATAGAAATTGACAGCTGACATCACTAAAGATGTCGTGTCATATGGAGTAATTCTTTGATTTCTTCACAATCAGAAGTATCCTTAAACTCAGAACAAAGCGTTTAAATGAATGCTGAATCAAGTCAGGCCGTGGTTACCCGTGGAGTTAAGAAATGGACAAAGATAAAACAAACAAAGTGCCGGATTAACCTGCGTTATCGTGATTTTCACGACATTAAGACCAAATTTTGCGTAAAATAGATTTGCCACGATATGCCGATACTTAAACGTTTATAGTAGGTGAGTTCTCGACTAATTCTCAGCAGGAAGCTTGTCGCTTTATGTAACAAAATGAAGTGGAATCTAATGCACGGTACAAGTGTTATCCTGGTCGAGATGCTGTTTTCCTTCCCTCACAGTGTACTATGTGGTCAATTTCCGACCCCGAAATGAAGTATATAAAGCAATAGATAACCCAGAAAAGAATTGTAGAAAAGGTGAAGAGGTTAGGAGTGCGCACCTAATTACTTCATCCAAAAGAAAACCAAGTCTTCTACCCTAAAAACGCAATATTTCATTCATTGCCATGTGAAATCGCTTGAAATGAAGATCAAACAGGCCAACGTTTCTCACTCCCCGTTAATGTAAATGCATTCCATTTAGTGGTGCTAATCGCCACACTTACGATGATAGCCTTTGTTATGCGAGAGCGAAAATAAAAAGTATGTTTATGGATCTGAAACTTCAATCTTAGGAAAATCTAAATAATAGGTGTAAAATACGTCTGATCCCAGAGGGGAAAATGAGTGTCGCGACAGACTCTGAAGTTTGTTGAAAAGATACATCCGTCTCAAACGTTTTTAATGTCAGTTCTGGTCGTAGTTCACGTTGTTAGTTTCCATTAATGTCTAACAATTGAGAGTGGCGCGCAGATCTCAAGTGTTCCAGGACCAATCAAGATTCCATTGTCAGTGCTCGTGAGTATTGGGTAGCGATCATTGATGTCCGTAATTTTTTCTATTCACTTTGGGGCAACCCTGAACTCGATGCAAGACTTTTGTTAATCCACCTGACCTCTGTTAAACTGACCTTTAACATTAGGTAATTGGTACTTTGTCCGCGACGTTTGGTCCCTTGAACTGTGTTGCAATGTTTTAGGTTCAGTGACTCATTTCCAAAGATGCAATAATATGATAAACTTAGATTTATTACTATGTGGTGTATGGTTTGACTTTGTCATTTGCCAAAGAGATCCATGGTCAAAGCTAATGGCTAATCTACAAATGCAGAAGATTACCAACGGCTCACACACAATATTGGGGTTATGTTATCTCGATTGGAGATAAAATTGTAAACGTCATTTACTTTGACGGGATTGAAACGCACAATGACCTGCCACCCACTATTCGATAACTTGTGCATCCTCAAAGCTTAGTTTTCAGAGCTTCGGACCACAATGGATGCCCGTTCAAAAAATCTCCATAAACAAACAGCAGGTCATAAGATGATAGGGTGATAGTTAAGAGGATCACAAGGATCCACGTCTACAAACTGGTTTGGTCGAGTGATGCAGGCTGTCTTGTTTGAAGTTTTTATTTTAGATGTCACTTCCTCTATCGCAGTTTGGTTCCGATGATAAATGTTCCATGTTATATTTCATTCAATCTTGATGAAAAGCTGGACGTAAGCTGGCGCATTCTCACCGAGTTACTTTATGTGATCAGAGAATCTCAAAGGTTTGTAAAATTTTTTTTTATCCCCAGTTGTTACTTTCCATAAGGTTCTGCTATCCGAGGGTGATGTTAAGTTCTCAAACAATCTAATGATAGCACCTCGACTGGTGATGAAGTGTATAGTCACCTCCAGGTATCCAGCCGATGAGATGCAGAAAAAGTAGGGAAACTTTAATCAGGTGACTGGTTCGTATGAGTGGGGGTCCTCCTGATCCCGGGAGGTGATGGCTGGAGACAGTAGGTAATATGGGTCACTACTACAGTCAGTAGCGTTCTTGCACTAGACACCTTTCTTCTTTTGTATAGTTCTCCATCTAACTACTTTGCCAGTCTTCACTATTCGCTCTTCTTTCTTCTCTTTGAGTAGATGGTGCTGTGGTGTAGCAGAGCACGTTCGTGCATGATTAATCGTCTTGAAATCTGAAACCAAAACAACGCTTTGTGATTGAAAAATATGCACTCCTATGGTATACTTTACATGTATCTGTACTTCTGTTGGACTCAATGGGGGAACGAGCGGCAGCAACAATACATTGCGTCAATTAGAATGCATTGTATGCCATAATTATTATGCAGAACATGTTCTCCTTGACTAGGGTAATTGTCTGACAAGGTGATATCATCCAGTTGTTACTCAGGTTTATCGAGAACCTACTGGAGTCATTCAGTGAACGGTCCGATGACAAAAAATAGTTTTGGTGGGGAAAACAACAGGTACCATATGTGATCCTATTTTTATACTAAAACGATGCTTTCTATTTCAACCATACAGTCTGACCTGTTTCTCTTAAACCATCTTCTTAACTTTTTTGTTCAATAATTTACCTAGCATGTGAAAACAATAAACCAAAGTTCGTGGATGTGTGCTGCGGATCAGAACGGTTGGACTCCTATCTATTATGCAATCTATTCGAAGAAGGGTTCTGAATGCTTTGAGGTATGCAGGTAGTGAACGTTTGCATTCCTAATTTCTCATCTTCTGTTGGTGTGTACAGAAGACAAATTGAATCAAACTCGTATTTTTCCCCGTTCGACCTCTTTCAGGGTTTCGTGTTTTATATTCACCTCAAAATAACCTATTCGCTGAAACCATTACGACTAAAATTAGCTAATCACCTCATATTGCCTTATTTTGAATTGACTATTCGGCAATACTGGAGTGACAGTTCGTGAAAAGTGTCATTCTTAAATTTTAAATAGATTTGGTGGCGCTGATTAAGTGCATCAGACGTTCACCATAACAAGGATCAACAGGTCGAATCCCAATTCTGAAAGTCATTTTCGTAGTATACGTCGATTTGCTGTCTATCGGCTGGTTACCATGCCTGGTTTATTGAAACCTGATGTGGTTTTATTTCACTTCAATTTTGTGAAGCATGGTTTTCTCTAATCATAAAACGTATGCTCTGTGTAGAGTTCGCTCTCCACGGTGCAAACAAGACGATATGTTGGTTATAGTTGGGCCACGCATGGGAGATGAGCCTACCTTTCAATGTTTTAGCTAACTGAAGGTACTGTATACATGGTAGTCAAAATAAAGTGAGAAGAGCAAGAATTTTGTTTGTTTGTTGTTTGTGTACAACCTCTCAAAAATATCATCATCAGCACTATTTGGCGCAGGATGTTGCTGAATTTGTATTTTTTATGTCGAACATTCTCGAGTCAGAAAATACCTTACATTGGTATATAATTCTAATTCTAATTCATAAAATAACTAATAATTTTCCAATTCCGTTAATATTAGCGTAGATTTTCAAGGGCTTTTTTTTGAGATTCGAGTCCGACTTACTTTGTTGTAGACATTTGCCTGGATAGGTTAACTAACTAAAATTCGTGAATCTCGTTTCAGTACCTCCTGCAAAATTACGGTGTTCCCAGCATAGATAAACTGGGCCGAACAATACTACACCATGCCTCCCTACTGGGTAAGTGAAATACATCCCAGATCAAAGCATTATTTCATCTGAAATTTTCGGCGTTAATGGAAATATGAAAGCGCCCGACAAACATCAAGGGTTTTAGTAATTTTTAGTCTAACATATCAGTGTCACTTCCATACCCTTAGTTGCTCCGATTGAAGCTTCTTAAGGCCTTCATTTGGTCGGCTGTGACCGTATGGCACGCATGAATCAAGGCCAAAAAGCATAGATGAACACAGCATTAAGAGGGAGGGTAAGCAAATAGAACGTTATTTGTCTCAGCCGCTGGTGGTGACTGTCACCGTTTCCCTTTATCTAGTGTTTTCAAAAAAAGAACAGCTGGTGGTGGATACTCGCTGCCTGGAAAAAGAGGCAGTGATTGACCATCCACATTACTTGGTGACCCTTGAATTTCAAAATGGGTTTCCACCTTGAGAATCAGCTGGATAAATTTATCCATCAAAACTAAAGGGACCTTGGTCTGTGGTTTCCCTACGGTCGCTGCTGCTGGAATCAAAACTTGTTGAGAACCTTCAACTCTTTGTCTACCAGTTACCATGCGTGGATGGTAATGACTCATGATGTCTATGGAGCCGAATTAACATTGACGAAGAATTCGTGGAACGAAATTATGTGCATGGAAATACTTGTACCAGAATCTCTAAAAGTAGGGCACATAATAGTCATTCCTGTAGAAATCACCAAAGATAAAACAAATCACCCAGTATGAGCTTAAGGACATCCTGCGCTCAGGCACATCATTCGTGATCCCCAGGGTTTGCCGGAAAACAAGTATGGTGCCAACACAACAAGCGTATTACCAATCAACCTGATTCCTTTTCCCTGAAACCGCTTGCTCAAATTTCGAATAGTGATCATTGTCTGCTTCTGTTAAGGCTCAAGATATACTCTCGGTCAGCCTTTCGTTCCTCCAGGCAAACAAATCAAATGCAAGTTTACCTCCGTAACTTTTCACATAACAACCTTACTCTTCTTCAAAAATCTCTCACTCGCATCTGCCTGTTTCTCTTTTGAGCCACTGCTCAATGGCAATATCAAACTTTTCATAGAGATGGCTAACGCAATAGTTGGTGTTTCCTGCCCCTCATAAACACTATTCGTCTCAAATGGCCGTATATCCACCCAGAAACTGAAATCCCTAGGAAGACGCAAGGAGCACTTCTACAAACCCCGTAATAACTCAAGCTTGAGGTATAGTTCCAAGCTAATAAAAGCTGAAATCGAGCGCATCGACACTACATTCGCCAGCGAACTCTTGAGTGGTACGAACAATCGATTCCTATGGCGAGGCGTTCGACTATTGTCCGGTCATATTTGGTCAGGGTGATGATATGACAGTTAAAAGTTTTTCAAAGGAAGAGGTGCTTCGATAGACACAAAATTGCTTGTCGTCTCAGTGGAGACGCGCCAAAACAAGACTTGGAACCGCAGATTACAATCAAGGACCACATTCTATTCATTAAGTTTGCACGACCTCTTGCTCACGACCAAAAAGTGGATGGACAATTTCGTGGAATTTGGTTCAGGGGATCGTGCAGTTCGTGGAGTAGATCTTGGCTTCCTCTGAATGACGCGTAATCTGGGAGGCCCCCATTGGGTTCTCGATTCTCTTATCTTTCTGAAATATCAGGGAAACTGGCTGTTGGCTGTACTTCAGACACCGATCACTGTTGGTTTTTCGCTAGTCACGCAGCTTTCAAACTGCAATTCGGCCGGTTAAACGGCCCACTGGCGTCTTCCGTTTTGGTCAGGTTCTGACTGGATCCATGTCGACTCAACAAATCTGCGATTAGCTCAGAAAATGGTCGAGGTCTGTCTACAAGACTGTTCTGAGTTCAGTACTGGATATACTTCCCACTCAATATTCAAGCCACACGTTGATATACACTAAATCTTTCATGGGTGCTTTGGTACGCTCAAAACGCGGTGTATTGCCAGCACATCGGTCAGAATCGCGGACAAGTTAATCTGATCGGATTTCGCTTAAATACAATCGCACTGGCTTCAAATAGCTTAAGATTTACCCCGACAAATCACAGAACATCATTGCTTCGCTGTCGCTGGTCGCTTATCAAGAAAGCGCCTTGCCATTGTATCCGCGACACATGAATTGTGGCCTGACCCGTTGCGTTTGTCGAACAACCATGATTATCTAAGCTGATCCTTCTGCGCTCCTTCCTTCAAGCACGTCGTCTAAATCGCGTTGGTAAGCCAGTTATTAATCGGAGCACTCGGGACAGATGTACTTTTATTACTTCTATGTGCTACCTTTGCGTAGCATTTGCGAGTCTGGTGGTCCTCTAACAAGCTTTCGGATGAATGGAGGACGCTGTTGCCGACCCAATGGAAAATCCAGCATGCTGTCTAAAATTCATTCAACTGGCCTCCAGCAAATCCCATGATGCGTTGAGTGACGATGTGTCGAAGCTGACAATTCGCTCATCAAACCAACCTGCATAAACGGTCCTTTAGCTGGGCGGCAGCAAGTATGCCTGTCCTGAGGAGTACCTCAGCGCGCTCCACCAAACCTAATCCGGGCTAGCG
The DNA here is from genome assembly GCA_008360955.1 of Fasciolopsis buskii. Lineage (NCBI taxonomy): Eukaryota > Metazoa > Platyhelminthes > Trematoda > Plagiorchiida > Fasciolidae > Fasciolopsis > Fasciolopsis buskii. Next base: position 35,497 of record LUCM01008504.1, read on the forward strand.
TGCAGGATTGGCCTGTTCACCACCAGCCCACTGGCGCGAATGGAAGGAGATCCATCGGGACGTCATAAATACGAAAATCGCTGACCCCGGTGTAGCTTTTCCCCTATATTTGAACTTGGGAGATGAGGAATGGACTGGGTCTTGAGATAATTAATAAGTTTGTTCCGGCGACAAGTCCAGAGAGGAGATATATCGCTGTCCACATCTTCGAATAGGCTTGACCTGATTTTGGCTAACTAGTACGGGTCTGAGAGTAATCCCCAATTTAGTTATTCAAGCTAATCAGGACCAAAGTGGACGTAAGGAGTGTATCAAAAACCGTGCGCAAAATTGTATGCGTTTTAGATTGTGAAGATTATTTTTATGTTAATTAAATCACAGCGCTGTTTATATTATGTAATTGGCCTGTGGGTTGTCAAGACATTGGAACTGTAAAAATAACGTGGCTTGAGAAAGACCTACCACACAGGTAGTCGAATAACAGGTTAGCGGCATTACACCTTCCAACAAGCGCTGTCAGTTGAATTGAACATTATAACTCATTCACAAATTAACCTGTTCTGATACTGTTTGCGTACCGTAATCAGTTGCAGTTTGTACACACGATTCAAATGAACGGCAAACTCGTGAGGACAGACTGGGTTTATGCGCCGAATTTGGAATGCCAGTTGATGCTAAATTTTCACTCTTCCGTGCGAGTTGTCATTAGGCAACTCGTTATCTACTTTCACTTTTTACAAGTCTTTGACTCTGTTGGACCAAGGTCTGTGCATTCGACATCACTGTTGAGGAATTTGGAATACCATGAGAAGTGTTGTGCGGAGCGTGAAGGCGTATAACAATCTTAACAGGCCAGGGTCGGGGTTAGGGCTAGATCTGGCCAGCTTAAACATCGTTCCTTCGCCGTCGCCTTGATTAGACGGCAAGAAACTCCGTATATTTCCACTTCTTTCAACTTTGGATAATAGCAAAGCAATGTCTATAACAAAAAACTATCTGGCTCCTTCTAGCTGAACGGTCGGCCAGAATTGAAATCAACCCTCAAGTTCAAAACAGTTTTTTTCAACTATACAGCAGGATGCCAGTTCATTAACATTAAGCCTTACCGCATCGACGATGCGGCAGGCAGTTACACGCAGTTTCGAATGCGCGTATGTTTTCACGGCCCATCAAAATTCAGAGGGTACACTTCTTCAAGACTGGTAAAATAGCCGTAGACCCTACACTCACATTTTTGTGCCCGATGCGGTTGTGAGGTAATCACGAAAGCTCCAAGTGCAAAGAGAGCCTGACTACACCTAGCGGAAGAATTGGAGAGGAGATCGTCATATCTACGAAATTAAGACAAACCAAAGCAGCTTTCGGAATCATGATACAGTGCAAGCGCTCATGTATACAATTCCGAACTTTTCTCTTCGAAAGGAAGGGAGTGTCCGATGCTGAAATTCTGTAGTGTTCTTATAAGGTTGACGAGACTCTCGTTCCCTAGTCCGCGTGTGATGTATGCCTCGGCCAAACTTTGTTTGTGTTCGATCGCGATCGCCTCGAAAGTATTAGCACGGTGGATGCTTGTGGCGACACATTTCGATGAGCAATGACTGAGGTGAATCGTCATGATTGTTGTTATGCAGACAAATTTCGTAACTCTGTACTGAGATTAATCGCCATAGTTCACCTTTGTGATTTGACCACTTAATCGCGATATGCCTACACACGTCAACGTTTTCAAGCCTCATTTCCAATGGCTGGCAACACGTTGGAATAAGGCCGGACGTGGTGACCTAGGTTCGTAATTGTGATGTAATGATGATATTTGAATGAGTTCTGGTTTTCTGGCTATTTGTTCCTTCAGTTGGCCGTCCCGACTAGTTCTTCCCTAGAATGGTGGTACAAGAGATGAGAACTGTTGTCAGGTTGAAGTAACACAGGAGAAACAGCGAATTATTAAAAACCGAAGTCGGATTGGCGAGAATTCTGGTATGGCCTGGTTCGACTTGTAAGATACCTTCTTTATTGTTCTCTTAAAATACACCTGGAAACAACAGCAATAACCTCAAATTGAACCGTAGGTGAACTACAAAGGAAAACAGCAGCCTTGCTAAAATTGGCCTGGCATGTCTGCCCACAGTCCTTTCTCTCCTAAATGTGAAATTCCTCACATTAAATGTTAGAGAGTATCGGCACTGCATAAGACATCTGCGTATGGAAAACCACGTCGTCTATTTTCAGATCATACAACGCAAACGGTTTT
>LUCM01008504.1:37772-96160 GCA_008360955.1 Fasciolopsis buskii
GAAGGCTATTTACTTTGCATGACCCTCCAAGTGTCACTGTGCATGGCCGGTTGTCGACTGGGATCAGGTCGCGCAGTGCATCCCCAGGGTCTCCAGAGGAGTGCAAATGAAACTTCACGGAAATACTGGATGGGGATTTCAGTCGGATAACAGAATTGGAGTCTTGAGTGGGAGTCTGTTGAGAACGACAAAAATCGATGGCTATGGTCTCCATTACACGGGCTAAACAGCGCTGTTGACCTATACGCATCAGTGTTCACATATCGAATGTGGTTCGTTCGAAGGACCATGGAGAACGAAGTGGTTTCGATGAGATTTGGGTGCCGTCTGAGGTAAAATTCCGGTGAAAAGGTGCAAAACGTATTCCAGTAATACTATTACCAGCATGGTACACTATAGTTCCTGAATTATATAAGGAAATGTGGTGGGAAAAGGAGGAATAACACGAATTATTAGAGGACCAATTTGTTTTCTCTGTGGTTTAAGGTGGCTTTGGCGAGTGACGGATGAGCCAGAATCCTTCTAGCGAAGAATGCCCTTATTTGTGTTTTCGCGCATTTTGGGCTATTGTGCTGCTCATTCGGCAAGTCCAGAGTGGGTCTTTTATTCGAGGATGCACTTCTATTCTCCACTTAGCCAAACGATTTCTGCAAGGCAACGTGGCCTTGGTCACGTGATCGATTCATGCGTTTCCTCTGGATAACCGCGCCGGGTCAATTGAGCTCGACAAAGGGCGCTGGTATTTTTTGTTTGGCGGGCTACACTCGTAACTTCACCATGGCTGTTGTGGTATTTTTAGGGGGATCGTCTGGCAGGCAAAAACCTGTCAAGCCCTGGGCATTGCTGGAACCACGGTAGCAATGTACAACAGTGCGAGGGAAAGAGTATATACGTAAATGCTGCGCTTAACATGTGGGCTGCTCTAGGCCTCTCTGCGTTATCGACTGCCCATCATAATCCGTAGCGCCTCTGCTGATCTTGTATTATTTAACTGCGCAAACCTCCTGCGGCTCTGGGTTTGTCTAATTTCTTACCATATGCATGCAGTTAACGTAGTACCAAAGTGTTGATTCAGTACATTTTGCAGGAAATATTTTCCGACTACCATTATCTTGATACTGTTGCTGCTTATCTACGGCCGGTTATTTGGTTTGGGTGATCCCATCTGATTCAAGGCCTAATGTCGGTATGTTGGCTATTCCACGATTCGCAATGTAGTGGCGATCCAGGCAGCGTGAAGCTTCGACCACGAAAATCCAAAACATTGTTGGGACAACTCAGCGATTTCTGTATAATATTATTTTGGTGTTGTTTCTTTGGTGCCATACTTACTTTCATTTGGGTACAATGTTTATATACTTTTTGCATATAAGCATATATATGTACCAAGCCGGTCTCTTGTTAACATGAGAAATTGGCACTTTTTCAGTGTCTCCGAATACCTTTGAGAATTGAATACTATGCAATTAGCTCACGTAGCGGCAAAATATTTTCGGTTCTCGTTACATTTAAATCTTTCCGACGAGCGGAGTTTAATTTTATAGTTAAGGCCTAGGATTACCATTATCGGGCTATGGATTTCATGCGTTGAATTTATGTGCACAAAACAGACGGACGGTATGATGTAACTGTTAAAACTTAGAAAGCAGTAAAAAGAAAATGTACTTTCTTTCCATTATTGGGCAACTCATGTTTAATTATTACGATACAATTGTAGGTAAACTTGCCTACTGCAAACAGATTTTGGAGAAGGCCGATTCCGGATTGATCAATAAAGTGGACAACCAAAACCGTACGGCTCTTCATTTGGCTACCACTTGTGGTCATGGGGATATTGTTCATCTGCTGTTGACTCACAACGGTGAGCTGATAAAGTTCCTTGCATACCTCTTCCTTTCATTTTTGTATCTGGTTGAATAACCTCATTATTTTCAAACAAAACTGGACCCTCGACTTGTGATTTTGGACAAAAATTTAGTTCAGCAAAATCATTCAATCTCGAGAGAGGTCGTTGCTGAAAACAAATATTTTAAGCAAAATATATCATCATTAGATACAGTAAACAAATATTTAGTGAAGGCTTATTTATTTTATGCTGTTAGAATTACATTCATAATGCTTAGTCTTCCGGTGTTCGCTGATCTTGAGAAAACCAACTGTTTTCGAAACAACGTTTGACTACTGTTTAGTAACATTACACAGACGAAAGCGTTTTTGGTATTGAAATGCTGGTGATAGGGGGTATGCTTACCATGGGCTCGTTTGATGGACGACTTACGGCTGAAAAATTCCTCCTACCTTATAGGAGGCATCATGTCTGATGACCACGTCACAAATGATCGAACGTTGTCTTGTGATTTTGGCTATCAGCATTCAATATCAAGAGCGGCTTGGTACTGTTCGATTGTCCGTTGCCCATTGGCGAGGCGTTGCGTAAGCGAGACCACTAGCGTTCAGCCTACGACACCACCGCTTGTGTATTTTTGAATGAAAGGTGGTCTGCACCCACAGCATAAGATAATCACGGCAGCTTAAAATCGACTAGTTTAAATGAGAAAAAACATCTGACAAGTCAGTGAGATATGAAGGTGAGTGATATCCACACACTTCGCTGCCAAAATGCCGAAGATTAGGAGAAGGTGGAGCAAATTGATTCAGAGGTATCAGTACGAATGAGAATGAAAACATTGTCTAAAGAGCAACTGGTGAGAAAAAAATTCCAGAAACGAACGTAATTCATGTACTAGAAAAGCAAAATCTAACTGTCAGTATCTCAGGATGATGACGCAAGGTCCCGTCAGTTGAGCATCCTTCTAAGAACTCTGACTGGATACCATCTTTCCCATGAGTAAATCACTCCTTTGGTTCGGAACACGCGACTGCTTGAGAAAAGATTACACTTACTGAAGCCCCAAAGTTGTTCGTTGTCCGAGGATTCTGAGAAGAATTACTATTACCGGTTGTCTGCCGATGTTTAGCCAGCAGGTTAAGAAAATTATGAACGGTTACTGAAGTACTGACTTATGCGACACTAATGTCTGCATGTTGTATCATTATTAGAGTTTTTCTCAGTGTTTTGTTATCGGATGCATGGTAGATACCTACGTTACCGGATGAACCACACACTTTAACGAGGAAGGGCATATTTTGGTCGATGGTCGTAATAAAATCGACCATATTATGCCACTTCATTTAATGCCAGCTGGAGAATACTGAACACTTGTGAGAGATTCAGTGACAACCTTTTGTCCGAGCAGATGTTTGGTTTGACAGAGGGGATAGATGCTAGGGGAGAGTGGGTACGCCGCAGTAGACACGGGACAGCAGAAGCATTCCTGGTTATGTATTTGTCACCAACGATTCGTAAAACCAGGTTGAGTAAACCCTCGCAACGTACGCTCTTGATTATTGAATTTTGCAAAGCAATGGCAATAGGGAAAAGTTAACAAGAGTATCTCCATACCAAACTGGCCATAACCACGTGGTAATCATTGAACTGTGAATTGAAATCCGGACATTTTCTCAACAGGTGGGATTATTAGTGCGGAAAAATTGGCACTAAGGACCAACCAGAACGAAGCATGATGGCTACGCAAATAAAACAGGCAATTTTTGATTGTGTATGGGAAAGGACATAGACTGTCTTCAAGATAGTCATGTTTTTAGGCGACCATTTCTGATCTCGACCAATTTGTTGACCCCTAACTGGTTAAAACATAACATGAAGCTATGTTTGAGTAGTTGAACTGTAATACATAACCTGTTCGCATCTATTTGTTCCCGAAATGTCTATGAACTCAATCCCGAGATGTTGTTTGGCTTTGTGGTGCACTGAACCAGCCAGCTACCGAAAGCATAAGAATTTTCATTACGTTACCAAGTCAAAGGGACATTTTTTCGATGGCTGGATGTGTCAGTGCCCGGTGTAGTGAGAATGACTGTTGACCACTTACAAAAATTGCCGTTGTCTTGTTTATGTGTTTGACGAATTTAGTAAACATTTCTTTACTGAATTGTCACAAAAGAGCGATACATGTCCAGGTATTCGCATATGGTTAATTGTTTTGTTCACGATTATGGTTCACTTATTAATGAGGGTGAACAGTTTGTTGAGGTCAGATGCAAAGGCAACAATAAATTCCTATTCAGTTAGCCTATGTTCAGATTGGTAGTGAAAAGTGAACGGACAATACGGTAACAAGTAAAAGCTTTACACAATAATTACCATTTAATTTCTCTGATGACAATACCGATAAGTAGATTGTGGATCCTGAAAAATCGGTGAAACAGAAGATCTAATCCGTTTGTACAAAACAAAAGTGACTGTGAGGCAAAAAACAAGTTTTACTTTTGCGTTGCGTATATCCATTTGACCGGCTGTGTTTGAAGTAGATGTTGTCGTAGCCATTTTCATTTCCGCTTTGGAGCAGCTCTACCCAAACCACTATGACTGGGTGACTGGTGCATTATTCTAATAATAAACGAAATGAACGGACGCGAATGGGTTTTTTTGCATAACGATGAACGTTTAGCATTTGCCTGGTGTTCCCATATAGTAAGAGCTGGGTTGCACAATCCGATTTCATAAATGTTTTTCGGCTTAATAGCTTGAGGTTAAGTTTGGAATCAGCGTTGTTTTCAGGTTGCTATGGTTTCATAATCTGGTAACTCTTGCTTCGTTTAAGATAATAGTTTGCAGCTGATGAGGTTGCTGTGCAGATTTTAGGATGCCCTAAGTAGCCAGTAGGGGATGATTTATTTCTTATGGATTGCTATTCGCTTGTTCCAATTCCGCTACAGATTTGTTTACTTGTGACCACTGCTGGAGGTGTTAATCGCAAACAATACAGTTTTGCTGCCCATGCCCCATATAATTTTTTCAATATTTTTCACATGGCCACCTCTCTTACGGATATGAAGCAAATCCGAAAATTGGTGATGAGTGCGGTCATTCTGCGCTAACATATGCCCGTGCACAACATCTGCATTTCTGCTCGCGTTTGCTAACACAACATGTTCGATCCAAAGAAAATCTCTCAGCCGACCGTTGTCACGCGAACGATGCAAAACGTCTGCACAGTACGCTCGGTAAAATGTGGTCACAATCGGCAAGCCATTTAAATCGGCCAATAGGTGTAAGTTAAGTCGCTATCATTAAAGGAAACGGAAAATTGTTAGTTTATTTCTCGTTGAAATAGCTCTTCGGAGCACGTTCTTATTATTCAAAGTCCTGGTGATTTGTTATTTTATCCAAATAGTATCACGGTAAATTTAGAGGAATATCTGTTGGCAGCATGGATTTTGTTAGTGTTCGAGTTGAGCTGGCATTATTGACGTCATGACCGAGAAATTCGCAACAAAATGCTATCACAAACTTGGAAACTGAGCATTATGATGACTTATTTTATCCTTATTACTTCCGCTGTGTGTTATGCAACAGTTTGCAATGTTTTAGAATAGGCGCATTTTAAAACTAAAATCGCAGTAAATTATATTTATTGGATGTCCATCTCTTGTTCTTACGTTGCCCTCACCTTTGGTAACCAATTATGGAAGTGACTTTAGGCGAACATATTTTTTACAAATTCTTCCTCGAGGTTGTACAATAAGATAATGACAATTTTTTAGTGAAATGTAGTTTCTTTAGGTTTGGTTGAGCCTTAGCAAGATTGATGAACTCTGTCAATTCTGAACTTATTAACGCTGCTTTATTGGATGGAGTTGGTTGAGCAAGACTACCTGTTGTCTAAAAGAGCTTAGGGCCAGCCTCATTTTGTACAGGGTAAACTCGATGCTTGTGTTCGATGGACGGTCAGCTGACGGCTGATTATCCACGGACGGAATCAAGTCATACACCAGAGTAACGTCTACCATGAGCAGCACATGATGTCCCCTATCGGTCCAGCTGGGAATTTTGCTTGATCACCGTCCAGGTAGTGAGTTTCGGATGTTAAAACCCAGCAAGCACTGGGCGTATGTCAATAAAAGGCAAACGCAAATGTGCCGCTGTCCAACTCACATACGACGACCGAAATCGTGATAGATCGATTGTTGGAGCACATACCTGATGAGCAAGTCTCCGAATGAATTATTCCATACACAAGCCCGCATATCTACCATTTATAAAGGAAACTTTTGGCTAACCGTCTCATCTCGTTGAGAGTGCAATTATAAATAACGTTTTTTGATACGATTTGTGGTTTAATAACATTGCAGAACTGAGAATAGCTTCAGGCAGTTCGAATTTAAATGACTTCTACGGCCGTTTATGCTTGCATTTCGGCCAAAGACATTAGATCAATGCACTAGATGGAAACTTGTGAACGAAAATAATATGAAAACATGAGGCAATTAAGTAGAAGTCATATATATACATATATATATATATATATATACGTTTACTAGAAAGTAAAGAATGCCCTAGGCTGTAACTCAGACAAACAACTGCTTTTAATGTTTCTAAATTTCCTATTACGATTTAAGTCTTATGAGATATAAGGAATCAAAAAATTACAAGTTAGTAAATGTATGTGCTTATTTGCGTTTGGTATAGTGTGGAGGTTTGTAATATGAATCGAAATCGTTCATAATGATACTCCAACGGCAAACGTGATACAGTGATCAGGCTTACAGATGCCACTCGGTTCATGGTAGGACAATCGTTTTTACTGTGTTGTATGAATTTGGGTGTATGCACTGACAAAGGTTATGACAAGTGAAGCATCCTAAAGAAATACGGGGAGTATATGAATGGAAAACAGGTGTTTCTGCATGGCAGTGGTAGTAGGATAATGGTGTAACCGACAGCTTTGCCTAAGAGTAAATATGAGTATGGTGGTGCATGTAACAGTGTTTCGTTCCAAGGGACGCGGTGGTAGATGCTTTAGTTGGAGAGGATGAAGCGCGGCTGTTCAGAAGGCCACATCGTAGATATTGCACTCTTTCAGCTGATATCTGCGTACTTGAAAATCGAGGAAACTTGCCGTTTACGGTGATTAATAATTTTCGCATGGATGTAACCTTAGAAAGAGGAAGTTCTTGCTTAAAAAATCACTTCCGGGTGAAATATTGCGTGTGAATCAAGCAATTCTGCGTTCAACATTAACTCACTGCAGCTCTGAGGAATTAGCCACAGTTGGATGGGTGACTAGCCCAGAAGTCGATCACTGACTTTGTTCAGACAGAGCGAATTGGAATATTAGGCTGTTATCTACGGTATTGGAAGCATTAGTTGACGAAATGAAATACTGCGGGTAACAGTTTAAATGAACCTAAAATCTTTTACCGTTTGGACTTTATTGAAAACAGTTGTTAACCGTGTAAAAGTATAACTAGGGGAATTAAGCAGCTATGATAACGTTTTTCCCGGACTTAGAAGTCACATCAAGCCTAATCTTTTAGATATATCTTTAGCCTGTGCTTTGATCTAGCTATCTCTCTAACACGAACCACTTTTATTTCAGTGTTCAAGTTTCGACTCATCCAGTGATTCTTTGGATCCGGAGCGTCACCTTTGGTCAAAGAGCGGTCGCTGTCAATCCTGGGGTGCAGTGAGACAGAAACAGCCCACTCCAAACTGCTATCAGAATGGAGGGAAAAAGCCACATTTGGAAGAAAATACCGTCCCTTTCACGCCACGCAAAGTGACCGTTTATATGTCGTCTTCAGGCGATCCTTTGTACCGAGCAAGAGAAAACCTCACAATCCAAGATGAAGAGGAAGTCATTCCGGTTGTGAGTTACCAGGTGGTACGAATGTGATGGCTTTGTGGTCTTAAGTAACAATAAACGTTTACTGGTCAGTAACATGCCTCGTCGGTTTCTGATACATTTCTAACTGAAACCGGTTTGGATACATTGCACATTGTAATTTGGCTGTGGCAAACTTGCAGGCTACCATTGCAATAATGCCAAAAGTCATGAAAACTAAATAACGTACACCATCCTGATAAAATGTCGAACACTTTGAGCAATTCAGAACAAGTCCTTATTGTGTTAGTTGGCTTTCGAACGAGGTAATGTTTCGATTTAGAGATACGTGGAATGGATGGAGGAAAGAGACTTGCATACTAGCTAGTCAACCTGTAGAGGACGAGCGTTGTTGGGCATATTTTTATTTGTGAATTTTTTTACGTACATCAACATATCCTTCACAAACGGCGCTAATCAGAACAGACGCAGTAATTTAGACGTCACGCTTTAGCAGCTTAAAGTTAGCAGTCTTGAAACCGAGAGAACCCATACGTGGGCAGCAGAAAATCCTTGGGAGAAAGTGCCGTTAAAAATAGCCGGACAGTGGTTAGTCAGAGCAGTGGTGGAAGGAAAACCTTGGGGCGCCCTGCCAACAGCTTACATTCTCAGGAATTATCAGAGATTTGTATCTAGAGTGACGCTTAAATACTTCACATGACTGATTCTAGTCATCGATTTCTCTTCAGTCTGTGCATCTCAGGATGGAGACGGAGGAGGTTCCGATTGGACTAGAAACATTGAGGATATGGGGTACGCAATAACACGATATGCGGCTGTATTACTTTCTTGTAAAAAAATGCTAAGTGTTATCAAAGCTGACGAAGGATCTTTGAATACCGTGTGCGTACGATCAATCAATTAATTCCAAACTGGTACAACTGAGAGAGGCTTGAATTGCGCAGTGGGATGGGAATGGTCCTTGCCTAAGATCCCCAAAGGCCGTTAGGTTACCTGGAAGTTACATGAGTGCGAGGATTTTGAAAATTGCTGCTGAACTGTCTTTAAGAAACAAGGAATTAGGGATTTTCTGAATCAGGACGTCAACAGAAAGAAGGTAGTGTTTTATTTCAATAAAGGTAATCGGTTGAAATGATGGGGGAATTTTCAAAGAACTTGAGATTATGTAACCGCGTGTGCATCAGACAAAGTATAAATGAATGCAACGCTCATCCGTTCAATGTCCCATTCCAGACAAGCATGTTTCCACACCATGCAATAAAACGGTTCTGACGTCGTACTTCAGCTCTGATAGACGGCGATGAGAGCTTTACTTGAGGCGTCTTATACTACTTAAAATGCGCAGCTTTTCACGAGGAATACGTGTAGTGAAAAGTGTCAGCTTTCTGCCGCGTTGCGGAACAATGATGATTGGACTTCTTGAAGTGAACATGCGCACTTCGATCACGGTTTCGAGGCGAATCGCTGGTGGTCTCCGTCACGACGCTTCTCTTATCTTTGGTGTTGTAGAATCAGAGTTCACAATCTCCACCTGGAATGGAGATCTGGGTCTAAACAGACTTTCAAAGTGTTAGGTCACTCTTCTCTCGCATGTTCGAACTTATCTACTGCCATCGCTGATCAGCGAATTCGAATGGTTGGAAACCTGGAGTCAGTTTATTCTGTAAATGAATTTTTTCGTTCAATAATAGTAAACATTTGGAGTAAATAAGGCCGCTCACTGTGAAAGCCTTGGTGAGAAGACCAAAATTTTTTATACTAACTTAACCTCAGGATAGTCTTATAAATACATAAGGTTATTGTTTTCAACCTAGGATATATTCCTGCAACGGAATCATTGAATTTTTGCAATAGAAACGGTATACAACTTCTGTGGTTATTTTTACTTCCCAATATTTTGTTCGCAAAACTGTCTGCATATGGAGGAATGCTGCGTTCATAACAATCCTGACACAGCCAAACATACTTTAGTACTTAAAATTGTTTGGGTAATTTCACGTGTTTGTACAAATTGGAGATGCAAAGTGTTGGAGATAAAAAAAGGATTTCGTTAGCGTTTTGCATAAAATAATAAGACGTCGCTGACCAAGATCGAATCACCTATCTTCTTATACTAGACTGACTTTCATATACTTGTTCTGCAGAAATTTAGAACAGGATATTCAGGTAACTCGATTTTATGGAGAAATCTAACCCGGTTAATTGTATGTTGTCCGAGAAAGTTAGGTGGCGCAGGGACAACTTTTCAGCATATTTTTATTGTCAATGTGCAAACGTTTTGCATAAATCCATGAAAAAGTGCAGCGTATTTTGTCTTTCCTTTTAATACATAGAAAACTGATGTAGGTGGATTATTATTGGTCCGATATTAGTTTATTTTCATCGCTTGAGCTAATTCCGAGAAGATTCGCTCATTAGCTGTGAAATTTACCCCATTCAGGTTTAGGTTCACTAGTGCAAACCAGAAATTAACTTGAGAATTGCCGAGTGCTAATTCATCCCGATAGCAGCTTGTAAATTCTTTGTTGTGGCCCGTAATTAGCATAATGTTTGTAAAGTGAAATCAAAGGCAACTGGTAAACTCGTCTATATCCTACAGAAATCACTGAAATCAATTTATGTCAAAGTAACAGCGGGCTGATGATTTGAATATCATCCCACTAAGTGGTCGTTTATGCTATGAAGCGTTTCTGCATTCAGTAGATTTAAGGCATCTTTGGTATTGTCGTGATGTCTGGTCATCGATGACGCGTCTGGTGCATACCATAACAGTTAGGTAAGTTCGTCCTAAGAGTTTATGAATATGGCCGTTGCTCGTGTAATAACTGTGAAGACTTCCGGTGATTAAGCATCAGCATCATGGAGGTATCGTGCGAATACGGTGGGGGGAAATCAACAAGCGATGCCGTATCACTTATGTGGACTGAGATAATAAGACACGATCAGCATCAACCGACAGACCTGCTAGACTTATTAAGCTTATTCACGAAATTCGGCGCATGATTAAGTACTTATTGGGTACCCATTTTTCCACAAAGGAAACTGACGGACTAAGTAATCTCAATTATGAATGAATTTTCCTTCTGTTCCGCTGCCCAATATTTCATTTTCCTCTTTTTACACCTCAAAGTCGCAACCAAGGTCGGCGCACACATGCACGAGTTTACTAAGTGGATATGAAGGAATTCAATTGGATTTAATCGACCTGATCCATAATTAGGGGTTCACAACCAGCTCATATTTGAGCACTTTTAGGGAAGTCTCCATCCGAAGCATATTCATGTTGCAAAAGTAGTATACGGACGAATTAATATAGATGCCTTTGTCATAGATGTTTTTTACACCTATCATTAATTTTGACAAACATTTCCTTATTCCATTCCTGATTTTATCACAGCCATCCACCCAGTCCCCCAGGCCTCGAAAATTTCTTAATGGAATTCAGTGTGGGCTTGTTAAGTCAACCGAACAGCGCACCAACTCGGTTACCCTGTCACCTCAACAGAACGGCTCCACAAGACAACGACCCAGACGCGCCAGCGTGACGACAAACGACACGACTCAACCACCATTCACCAGACCTCTAAGTCGGGTTGGTGTATTGGCACCGCATGAGCGTCCTAGTACACCCTGTCCCGCACCAATACTTGTAGCTAAATCAGTATGCACGACTGTTTCCAAATCTCCACGACCGCCGTCTGCAAAATATCGACCGGGTCATACGGGAGATCCCGCGGTGACTCAAAGGTCGCAAAAGTTTAATTCTGACACATCCGATGTAGATCAACTTGCTGAATTTCATCACGTGATTCGAATTCCCACTAGGACTTACCGTACATCTGTTCGTGGTTTGAGTACTGTGCAAACTACACAAACAGCTGGGGAGCAGAGGGGAGCTGATAATCTCATGAGGAAGCCTGAACCAGGTAACTTGATGTGATTTTATAAAAGTTCAAATTACTACTCTCAGACGCAAGCCACTTCGTTCGCACATACAGGTAGCTCTAAAACGTGCAACTCTGAGATCCGGACATTTAATTTAACTGCGATCGAGCTCATCCATTTTGTGAACAGAACCATGGTAATGAAAATAAAAAGCCAATAATAGTCTTCTGGAAGGAATTCGATGCTTTATCTGTCAGTATCTGGCATCCCGATATCAGATGAAATTAGCATCTCCGTCGTTCATTGACATACTTTTTATCATTCGCTCAATGAATGTGACTGTCATTCTATTGTCAAGTGGTCTTTTAAAGTCATTAGATTTAGCAAGCTTGCCACAGGAAAAATCTTTTCCACACAGTTCGTTAGATACTCTACTTGGCTCAAGCCCGAGAATCTGTGACCATTGGAGAAACTTTACTGTGCTAACCCTGCTTTATTTTTGCTTGGAAAAGAATGGACAGTCCCCCTTGTTTGTACAAATTTTCGAAGTATTTTTTCAACAAACTTTAGTAAGTCTAACTTTTAGTCCTTCGATTATACGTCACCAGGTGGCCTTTGGAGCCGGCTTATCTACCTCCCATTCATGCATGAAAGTTCTTCACATTCTACTGTCAACGGGGGAATTTTCATAGAAGAATCCACTCCGTCCATTTTGCTTAACTTACTATTTCGTCCTGGTGTCTTAAGATAAGCTGTTACTTCTCTGTCCCCAAAACTATGCAAGAACCGCAAAATATGGCGATATTAATGTTCAGAGGTGGAAAATCTCTGCTACGGTCGATTCATCATCATCATCCTTCAGCGCTAAACAGCAAGACAAGCTTCATAGGCCGCTGCTTTTTCTTCAAGGTTACATGTTTCCATAGGGAGAGAGAGAGTGAATATTCATGGGGAACAGGGAGTGGACATACACAGTAGGGAAAAGATTGGAGTGCTGCTGCAGCCAACACACGGAACACAGTCTAACTGTACAAACGCACACTTTCAATCATTCTGATTCGACAAGAAATGGCAGCACGATCGCCGCTGTTCACGGTAGATGCTCGCAAACTGTTTCATCTCCTCCAAGTTCCCGGTAGGAGGGCACCCTGGTTGAAAAAACAGTCGGCGACGTTGACTGTCCATTCACCCAAAATCAACGATGGCGGCTCGTGCGCTGCGCGGAACGTTGAAGGATAATTTAGCTGCTCTAAGACGTCAGTTCTTCCCATGGCCGTTCCGTCGCATAACCCATGGTTAACTCGACATATTTAGTACTTGATACTGTGTTTCGCACGGTACTTTAAGCATTAGGACTTCACGAATTGTTAAACCCTGATGGCTTCTACCCAGCTCTGTTTAATGACAGTGAACAGGTGTTTTGTAGGAAATTCCGGATCCATTTCTCTGGAGTTTCCTACTCTGAATGTGTTCCCTCCTTGCGGGGAGTCGATTGGTGTTCTCATCCCTAGAATGAGCCCACGTAGTGACCGCACTAACCGTAAGGGTATAGGCCTTATCTCATCAGTATGCAGTTATTCAGAAGTCAGAGTCAGCGTTGTAAGTAGGATGTGTAATCGGCCGACGTTTCGGGCATCTTGGATAGTCTTTCTCAAAGCATGGTTTACTATTAAATGATTTCGGGTAGTAATTATATGTCAACTGGTATCACAATTTTGTGTGCGTGGGGGTGTGAATTGCTTTTCACGTTTACCTTTAGTTCGGTCTGTGTGTATTTGTGTGCGTCTATGATTATGAGATTGAGTGGGTATATAGGTGTCAGTTTTTAAGCTAGGTTATCAGAGAGGTTAAGAAACCGGGTCTCTGTTCTCGCTGTCGATGACAACTGAGATCAGCGGCTTGCTCCGATTGGCAAGGTGCTTTTTTACTAACGATTACACCGACAACGCTGTTACTGACCTTTGAACAACTGCATGTATGAATTCATCACATGGAATATCGACTTTCCGACAAACCCCGAAATTTGCTCGGCCCAAATTCGTTATCCCATTGACGTCAAAGCTGTTAGCTTTTTCTGTTTTGCTCACACTGTGCAACACGAGTGCTGAGCCAACTCATGAGGATCAGGCTGGGTTTCACGCCGGGATTGGATGAATCGCTCAAGTATCCATCTTCCGATGGTTGCTGGAGCACTGGTATTGCCATCCAAAGGCCAATGCTCATTTTAATCCTAAATATCAACGCATCTATCAACTTCTTAGATAAGTCTGCATGGAACTGTGCCGTCATACTTCAGGTTGGGTTGGGGTTCATGACCACCATTCGCTATCCTTTGTCCTCTCCAATGGAGCAAGATGAGGCTGCCCAATATTCCCACTTCTTTCCAACTTTTTAATAGAAAATGTCTCGATCTTTGGGAATGTGGAGTAGAAGGCCTCCTGGGGAACAAAAGTCATATTTATAGTATGTCAACGATATCACCTTGATGAACGAATGAGAGTTGAAGTATCTAGTTGCTGTATCTGCTTTGGACATCCAAATTGTGAGTTACTTCTCTTTTGTGGCAAACATTTACAGTAAGTCGATAATTTCAAGTAACTCTGTAGTTGATGACGCCTAGAGCTATTGGTAAGAATGAGATCACGTCACGAGTAACGAAATCCAGTGTTGCTTTCGCAAACCTGTGATACTTGGGGTGCTTCCATGACATCCGATTTCCTATCAAGGTAATAGTGTACAATTGCACAGTGCATGGCATTCTTCTTTGCAATTGAAGGACATAACCACCCCCCGCGATGAGATTGCTTGGCGACCTTCTGTACTTAGTCATCGATGTTTTCGATACATTGCTCAAGTATGAAGAGAACAACTGGTGCACAATGAACAGGTGGATCGTCGTGTGTTGGGCATGGACGGTTATCCTCTAAGCGAAGTAATCGCTACGCAGCGACTTTGGTGGTTTGAACACGTATTGCCCATAATGCCCATCGCCTATCTTTTCGTAGTCCTCCCGCTCCATGCTGGGTGATACTGAAAGAAGCGACATAATATTCATATTAGGATTTGACGCAGAGTAATCAAAACGCTAGGATCGACTTCTTATTCAGTCACAACAAACGAAAATATCCATTGATAAGAAACGCTGAGAGACGTGGCTCAAAATCGAAATCACTGGCGAGAGGGTTTGGGGTATGTCTGTTGAACTCGCGATTCTTAATAAGCGGAATAAAAGCGGTGGAAGACGTCCAGATACGTGCGGTTAAAATGCGCATGTAACCTTTATTTTCCTGGTGTCTTTCATTCCCTCCCTTTGAGGCAAATATTTTGCCGATTTTTAGTTAACTTTTTTAGTGTTTTCACCATGCCCATTTTGAAGCTGTTGTGAATATTATGTGCCATGTGAACCGAAACAAACAACCCCTAGAGCACCAATCCAATCTAATGACATTTTATAAAATGTCAGTCAGTGAAATTGTTTTGTGTGTGTGTGCCATTAATTGAGTAGATCTGACATAATAAACTTGATTTCTCAGTACACATATGATAATAAAGACTCAGGAAACTCCACAGAAGATTAAGCGTCCGAAGTAAAAAAGAAACATCCAAATTTAAAGTAAAGTTTGCATTGTGCTATGTGCATACTGGTAGACTGACTCATACACAGAGCATCCTGTTATTTCGAGGGAAGTGACAACAGATTTCAACATCCAGCTGCAAACTTTGGGGTTACTCAGCTAGAAATTCCATCCATGTCCCATTTAACCACCATCTGCCTATGTCAAATGCGACGCATTGCAAGCCAACTAGGGAGAACATAGTCGGCTTTATTCAAAACAATTTGGCGCATATATTGCTAGAAGTACAGCATCGATAAACACGGACAATCGATGAGTGTGCCACTGTACTCCGGTGCATTTTTAGTCATTTTGTTGTTGGGTCAAGCAAATAGAGCATCGAGTTATTTTCATTCCATGTGCCACAACGTCTTAGAGCTTCAACGTTAATACCAACTGTGTAGGTAGTCCACTGAGTTATCACTTTAAGAATTCCAGCACACCCTGGATGACATCAGTATTCACGTTGTGTAATTTTTAAAGTGTGATTTTACGTGACTAACGTCAAGTTGAACAAAATTCAATTCACTCAGGATGCTAACTTCTGGTCAGTTGCAGAATAAAGCTTCTTTCAAAAAAACATCGTATTCTTCCGTAGTTCATTTTCTGTAAATTAGGAGACCATCTCCCTGATTATAGGAGAAAACTACTTCCTGTACCTGACACTTTCTATTTTGATGTGTTGGAAAGGATTCTTTTATTCTATTCATGCCAGAATTAACAAGTTGGACAGCTTTCAGAAATTGAGATGGCTTTGTTCGAGGGCGTTTCTATCCATTTTACAAGCGCTTGGCGTATCAGAACCTTCTATGCACTCATCGACAAACTTAACAAGTCGCCGTATGAGGGCAATCAGCATTTCTTACTAATGCACGAATTAAGTATGCGCCTTGTCTTCTGGCTCCAATAATCCACAATCCATGTTCGTTGAAAACTGGAGCACTTGGTGAAACATTGGTATCATTCTAATTAGAAAAAGAAATCCTTCAAATTGTTAGGGTGAATGGAAAGACCTAATTCAGCTTTGAATGTGATGGGTTTCCTGCAAATAGGGGTTGTGCTTGATATAATTAGCTTGTTTAATACGGTGCAGATAATCGTATTTAGTTTAAAACTCTGAATGAAATTTACCTTGACCGAGGCTTTTCAGTCAATTCATTAATCACTTACATTGTGGTAACAAGAGGTTTCTACCTCACTTCTTCACCATGAGAATAACAACGTAAGTGAATAATGTAGCGCGTTTAGATGACGTTGATGTAAAGTACAACTCGATGGTAAGTAGGATACCTCCTAAGTGAGAAGATATTTATGATCGACCACGGTTATTAAATAACTACTTTCAACCTATATATACTGGCTTACTCCTGGTAAAATAGGTGATTATGGTGGACAAAAAAGCTTTTTACCGTAAACTAGGGTGAATTCGAATACTCTTTCGAATGAGTTTGTGTAAACATTTCGCTCTAATGCCAAATTTTGTCATATTTATATCAAGATGGATGGACAGAGTTTCTCGGGGGGGGGGATACGCAACCAATTTGGGTATGTTTGCAAATTCCATCTAGGTTAAACGTTGATCTCATTTTAAGTTTAGGAAATTTGTTTCCCAGCAAACAAGATTACGTGCTCATTCTTGCGCACTTAACAGTCAGCATATAGGCCCAGCATACTTTTTCAATGTTGCTCAAGAAGGAGGTCGCCTATAATCGCCCTTGCATGCACAGACACTATTTTATCTAGAACTAGATGATCCGCGTGGGTATAGCCCTTATCATATCCCACCGATACGATACTGCCAAAATTATCTTTGTGCACCATATTTCTGTTTTTAGTGAAATCCTGCTCACTCACCAGGGTGCGCACGAGTAGTTGCTCATCAATTTCTGAACAAGATATCCAGCCTCTTCACAGCAAATCGTCCAGACTCACTCCAAGTGCAGATGCAACAACTAGACCCGACAGGCTCAGTTGCCAGATTGCACCAGTTTGCGACGGTCGTCTGCCTGACAGAACTGGGGATACTGTGCAACCTGGACGACTACTCAAACGCAATCAGATTAGTTGGAACCTGGGATCCATTAAGAAGTGGGTATGAAAACTTTCAGGTTGTCTTAATTCGGTTTGCTTAAGCTTGTGACATTCTTACCTGCTGTTAATTCTGTTGTTGCCGCCGCCTTGGTGGTGGTACTAACAAAAATGATTTTTGGAGGTTCGAAAAATATATGCCGGGTAGTGTTTGCTATCAGTAGTAGATTAGATTGTTAAGGAAAATGATTTACCATGTTTTGTCAACTTCAACCTCATCAATGAAGGCTACTGAAGACCATTTCATCAGAAATTACTGGTAACCCATGTTTGCAGTATGCGAACTCGCCACTGGATTCCGGGGAGGACAACTGTGCTTCAGTCGTCATAGTTCCTAGGTCATCTGACTTGGTTTTACTAAGGTCCAGCACTACGCGTCACAGCATCTATTCAACATTGGTTCTACTTGGTCTCAGATCGTTGCTAAAGCAATCTACGTCTACATTATGTGATTTCTGATCATAAAACCGGAATGAAATAGAGGCTTTA
Organism: Fasciolopsis buskii; assembly: GCA_008360955.1. Taxonomy (NCBI): domain Eukaryota; kingdom Metazoa; phylum Platyhelminthes; class Trematoda; order Plagiorchiida; family Fasciolidae; genus Fasciolopsis; species Fasciolopsis buskii. The sequence continues at coordinate 55,558 of LUCM01008504.1, forward strand.
CAATCGGTCTACAAAATTTGATTATATGATGGGCTAAGCAGTTACACAGCGGTTTTACAAAGTTTACAGCCAATTGAACTTCTGCAATGTCACGATCCATTTCAAGTAAAAAGTAATAAATAACAATATAAAACTTAATTCACATCGTGGCCTTTACCGAGTGAACACTCAAGATGTGACGGACTTTGCACGTTCATTTGTTCAGTGTCTTAGTTTCGATGCGGATTCAGCCATTTTGTTTGAAGGATTCAATAACGATGCATCAAATTCTTCTGCAGATTGACCGACTATTTTTATAATCAAGGAAATAGACGGCATGCAAGAAATTATCTCCAGAATCTTCAGTGGTCACGCCTGGTAGTCGCGCAAAGTGTGACAGGACTTGTTAACCCTTAGTGGAAATATTCTTACTTTATTTATTAGGTAAGGTAATCGCATGAACCTGTAGACGGAAACTTAGCCTTATACGCTGATCGTTGCTATCTATTCTTCCATAACAGATAATGAAGTTGGACTACACCACATGTGGATAATTTATTCAACATGTGCACATTTTGTCAAACCATAGCCTGGTATTATTGTTCGTATACGAATGAGAATTAGTAAATGGATTTACACTGGAGAACAAGTGAGAAAAGCTCCAGCGTTCCTGTGTATGCACGGTCTATTTTCTCGAGGACTCATTACCTCCAGGTTGCCCGTGCTAAAGTCGATGTTTTTTCAGGAATCCACAAACCGGACTCTATGTCTATCGAAAGCTTAACCTGGAGGAGAGAAAAGTGAAGCCTGTAGCACGCAACCATCTGGGAACCGGTGTTCAGTCAATATATCCTGTGGATGATAAGAGATATCTTGGATGTCACATGCGCTCTTGCACCAAAGATGTCGGTGAGCATACAGCCATATGCTGTTCCAGGTGGGTTTTAAAATCAGGGTATAGTCATACCCCTTATACTGCCCACCGATAACCAGTCGACTAGACAGAGAGTATCGAGCGTTGGCCTTCGCCGTTGCAATTTGACGGAAATAACTCCACCAGGAGAGGGAAGTAAGATTTTCTCAACAGAGGCTGTTTGGGGAGCATTTCGAAGGGGCATTCAGGAGAAATAGCCATTTCGAAAATTGAAAACAACTTCCGTGACCATACTCAAACATTTGGGTGGGGGTCCGTGAACGTCCATATTCTCCCACTCTGTTTTCATACTTCGCACCTAACTTCAGTATTGTTAATACTACGTTTTCATCAGCTTCTGCTACTTGTATGAAAATAAAAACGCTCAAATTCATAATGCTCAATCACGGAAGTCGGATTTCCGATTAGAGCTTTACTTTACTAGGTGCTGCATCTCGTACTTCACCATTAATTAGTGCCTCGGCTTTAAATTTCCTTCATATTTTACTGAAGTTGATAAATCCGTGTTCATGACATGTGCATGGTCCACAGAATGTTTTGCAAAAGTATGTTTGGGTCACAGATATCTGCCTACTCATATCTTGTTTTTAAGAACAGATGTATGCTAAATAGAACCACAGTTATTTTTATGTCAATAGTTATGACTGAACAAATGCACATCTGGTCACATCACGGACGTTTGTCGAGCGATTCAGGAAAAGTTACTCGGGGAATTTATGGGGTGTTCAGTGAATAAGGAGTTCTTTTGTACTTGCTCCTGGGTACACAGATGGTGCTGGTTTTTTGTTTAACTCTCTGGTCGGGTGTGGACAAAATTGAAAGACATCGAAATTCCTGCTTTTGCGAGTCGAATTTGAGTATATCAAAAATAGCTAATGAAATATAGTCCACTACTCAGGAAAAATGTGCGGTAACTATACTCAATCTTAAGAATAATTGACTGACCAGCCGTTGAAATCTGACAAGCCATCCGATAGGGGAGGTAAAGTCTTCCAGTACTATTCAGTGCCATAGCCAGAGAAGGTGTAGGTAACCTGAGGCAGTTACTAATTCGGTAATCGCCAATAAGTTGATTCGTTTTAAGAGTCAGAGTGAGGACAAAACCTCCTGTTGGATGAATCTGCCATATCACCGGTTGTCAGTTGCGTAAAACATCACGACGTCATCTGTAATTTGCTTAATGTATATTCCTTTTGGGCTGAGAAGTAGCTAAGTGTAATATAATTCCCTGTTGTTCTTTGAGTAATCTGTATAAATATCAAATAATCACTTTCACGATGTTGAATGGAGAGGAAAACTAAATCATGCAAGGCAAGTACAGTCGACAAGCAAGAGTGCCAGTTTTCCCGCATACATATCCAAATGCCCATTACATACGACGATCACTAGGATGTATGAAATTTTTACGACTAAGTCGGGCATTACCAGATTAGCTATTCTACTGCTGAAAACCGGAAGCGAGTTCGATAGGTCGTGAATCGCAAACGATGTTTTCCCTTGAACAAGGTTATATTAGCTGAAAATAAGCACTCTAGTGCTGGTTTATCGAAATTTTAGTGCAGAACCGTGGACAGAGATACAGATGACCACATCAGTTTGTCAAGAAGAACTAGCTAGTATCGGACAATCAATTCAGAATGATAAATCTGCCGGAGATTGAAAAGGAATTACTCGGAAAATTGAGTTGAGATAAGCTCAGCCCTAAGCATGAACGATAGTGAGTAGAATAAAACACTGAAAACTCGGGGAAAGTTTCGTCGTTTCGCCGATTTTGAATCTAACATTTTGTAGATTGGGCTGGTAAACCTCGAAGCCCCGTGATCTCTGAACTTAGCACTTAGATAGAACAGATCCCGTCACCGATGGAGGTGAATCTGCACTACTGCGATGAGGGCCGCGTTGGGAACATCGGCCGGCTTTTTGTAACAAAGTTTATCTGGCAACCCGTGACAGGTTTGCACTGGATTGAAAATCTGGTACGCCGTACAAAAGATTTCGGCCATGCAAGACGCAAGTATTGAACCGCTTCCAAAAAAATTCAAAAAGCATTACATGCACTTATCAAGCTCCAGCGTAAAAAGCTCCAGTGCACTGCTATCGTTCGAACAGAAGAGCAAGAAGAGGTTTATACAAACTTGAACAAAACTTTTTCCACCAAGTTGGGTACAATATTTGGGACTCGCTGTCATAATCATGATTTCACTGGCATGCCCTAACACAGAGTTTTAGAATCAGTTAGTGAAACTACTTCACATCATTTCCTACGTAATGAACACGGTGGTAATACTGGACTGATTCTTCAGTCCTGCGGAAATGCCCGAATATATAAAGACTTATCTGCGTTTCTTTTGAGCACCGGATCGCTTCTGATTGTGGTTATCGCAAATCTTTCAATGCAACCGTTATACTGCAATGTCACCCGAATAATTCTTTCTTCTTTTTTCAGCAATGTTGAATTTGGCGCGTTTTGTAGCTCAGGTTGAGGATTTTCAAAGTTTTATTGTCGCTAAGCTTGTCGTTTAGATCGGGATTTAAACGTCAAGCTCAGTGATCATAAAACTTTGAAATAGCCTTCCTTCTCTCTTTATCCTATCAGAAAAGCGGATACTTCTGGCCCAGTAGTAGAGCCGTTTCACCAAACCTATTTTAAAGTTTATTTGATAGAATATGGAAACGTCTAAATAATATCCACCCGATCTCGATTTCCTGTGAGTGGACCGCCTGGCGAGTTTGATGTCTAAAATCCTAAAATATTATTCGCGTCTTGTTCAAAATAAACAGAAGGGTATAGATAAACTATACAGTAAAGTTTGAGAACTGTTAATATGCATTCACCTTTCGAACATGGGTATGACCTCGCCAGCCGAATTCGGGCCTAATGTACTTCCCGTTGGTACACCATCAACTTGTCTGCATGAGATAACTTCAAAATCGAAACGACAGTTATTTGTGTGCAGATTAATTATATCCCTAAGATATTCAACAGATATCTGAATAAAGAACGAAGTCACACAACTTGTCTACAGGTTTCCGTATGGGCACGTTTGTCAACAACTTACTCCCTTTGTTGACTGAGTTGAAAACTTCCCGCTGTTCTTTTGCGAGATCGACTGAATCTTTTATACAATGAGATGTCAGCTTCTGACAGGCTTTGTTCAGGATATGCACCGACAATCGTGAACGGTTTTGGTAGGTCGAGTTGATGGACTTGGAGAAAGGTGAGAATCGGAGTTTTATTTATTCTACCTCACATGTTTATCGGGTCGCATGCATTTGCCGTGCCACACACCGGCAGAACAGATCAGCGGCTTTCACAACGGGTGTCTGAACACATTTGGAAGTGGCTGATGAAAAAGATGACGCAAGACAAAAAAATTAGCACAATTTCGCACTTTTCTTGACAGATCACGGTTCCAACTGGGACTTACCAGGTGGTTTGGCACGTATTCTCTCTTCCTCACTTGTAGAAATTCATACCTCGACAATCGCCCAAACTAATTTATTGGTGAAGTGGTAAACTTAGTGGATAGTGTTGTTGCGAAATCGGTCCGAGAAATGCGATCATGAAATGACAAAACGGATCGCTTGTGTGCGTGTGTGTGTGTGTGTGTATGTTTGTTAACCACGGACGTGAGTCAGAGCGTGTAACGAACAGCTGATGAATAGACGCATCCAAAATAACCAAGATATTACCTTTGAATTCGGGTGGGCATCAGAGAAATAAAATGAGTTGGTCAGATGTAGTAAGTGATCTTAAAGTGCACTCGAAGTAAAACGGTCTGTCCAAGATTTTACGTGAACGATCAATGACATAATCTTAATTTGTCTCTAGATATTTTGTTGAACAATCCTATGACATCCAGTTCCGTTCAATAAATGCATGAGGGTAACAACCATAAATCCTATAACGTTTATTTTTCAATGCTCAGCATCACTTTGTACATCTTACGTGCTAACGCACAGAGCGTGTGCTTTGAATAATGTCAATGGAATTTTTTCTGTTATTGTTCTTATGTTTCTTCTGCTTCCATTGCTGCTCATTCTTCGTTTTTTTGTTGTTGTGGCAATCACCATTGTAGTTGATTTAATCCGGCATTTAATTCGCCAATGGAAACATTAAGAAGCGTTGGATACTGCCGAGCTGGACAAATATTTGCAATATATGGTACAAACGACAGAGGCGAAAAACGTCCTCGTTCGTATTAGGAATTTTGTTATTTGACATAAAGCAACTTGTTATCATACATAGACATGTTGTCTCCAGATGTCAAAGGCGGCAACCTACCGCTTATCAAGCACACGCTTATTTTCGAGCAAACGTAAATGCGGCCCTCCGACGCGTATTACGTAATCGAAAGTCCCGTGTTGCGGGAACCACTTTTCCAATGACGAACGGCAACTAATCTGGTTCTAATCATCGGACTTTCCAATACTTGAAACGCAAGTGGAATTTCACTATGCATAACATCTGGTCATTGATATAGCTCCGGGAAACAATCAATTTCGACAAGATGGAGGTTGGTTTTTGATTTTGGGATGACCTGCCTAGTTTGAACCAGTATACCTTTTACTAAACGTCGCTGAGATCTCTTACGTTTCTGGACAATAGAAATATTTTAAAGAGTACGCGACTATCCACTAGAGCTCAGTTGGGCCATTTTTTTCACATATGAATCTAATTTGTAGCGTCAGGAATATGCATTGGATCTCTTCGCTGATGAATGTACGGAAGGATCACAGTTGTGATTCGTCAATAATTCTTTGTTATGGTGGCTCACCCGCCCTTAGGAAGAAGGCAGAATGTCACCATTATAGATTTGAATTGAAAGTAGTATCTAGATGACTGAACAAATTTTCCCCGAAACACAATCAGTTTCGCGGATAATGCCGCTCGTCGGGTGTGTGCACTCCGTAATCTCGCTCTCTCCTTCTGTCTGGCTCACTGACTGAGATAGGTTATTCCTTTACAACCCTTTCTTTACACGTTGAGATAAGGTCACTTTCCAGATTTGTATGGGCTAACCACAGCATTGAGCAACGAAGATTAAAAAAAATCATATTTCAATACTCCCACTCGAAGTTCACATCTAAAACTGTATCAAGAAACTGACCAACGAAAAGCAATGAGAGGCACCACTGAGAAAATCGGAATGTGAGCCTTCCCACCGTGCATCAAGAATATCTCTAGAATGACAGCGAAACTACTTAAGTTCAGTGGAATCAGAGCAGCTCAGAAACTGACGAAAACCTTGTCTCCATTGCAGACTAAAGACCAACCAACAAGCAGAAATCGCAATTTCTATCAGACTGATTGCTCAGATAGTGAGAAGCACAACAAAAGACAAACCGAGAATAAATTTTCGACAGGTACCGAAGAGCACAAGCCTCTGGCCTAACCTCGATTCTTGAGGATCGAGCAATAATAAAAATTTGAAGGCTTGAAATTCGGTTAAGCTTGAATTTTACAACCCTTAAGGGTGCACCAACAAGCCCTGATTTTCGTTGCTACCTTACATCTTCGTCTTAAGCTTTCATACGTTCTTGGCCGACTGATTACTTTGACTAATCTTTTGACCAGTGAGTGCCCCATAGAGCTTAGAACATCGAGACAGGCATTCTGCTAGCATGGGCATCTTACGCCCCAACTTCCTCAATCAACTTATATTCGGTGCCTTCAAAGACGGATAGTTAGGGCCCAATACATTACTTCTAACCTCAGGGCTACTAAGACAGTCCTCCGGCCAGATTCCGCCGGCGCTTCGAACTTTGACGATTTCTGCACATTTAGCAGAACCAAACTTACTGCCGTTCTGTACAATGGACCTTGATTCAGTAACCGAACTTCTTTTCATTTGAAGGTCTTTGTTCGAAGCAGCAAAAACGTACGGGGAGTTTTCTGGAAGCTTGATACTGCTCAGAAATATCGACTTGGACCACTTGTATTCACCAGTGAAAATCGGGGCTGATTCAGCCCATAACGCGTCATTTGCGGGCTACAATGAACAATGGAATTAGATTGTATCGCTACGTCACCTCCTTTCACCCAACATCGACTACAGACGGTAGACTACCCACATAATCGGCTGAAAGCACATGCATTTGAATCAAAACTCCACCACTGATGATTTGTAGTCGGCGGATGACGAGGCGTTCGCACTCTATTTACCCAACTCAGCAAACAAATCAATTGTGTACTCTTTAGTCTAGGCTAAAGGAAACGTCATTAGCTCATTCAGTTTATATATATGTATATATGTTTTTACATATATCACCGTTGTGGTTTTCCAATTAATTTGTCATCCGTGAACACTTCCAAAATCCAAATACGGCTGCAGTGCCAGAAGCAACTACCATATCGGCTAGTATGAAGGTGAATCTAGAGAAAACACATATATGCATATTGCTCATGATCCTTAAAATCCATCAATTGCTTTCGGGTGAATTTACCACCCTCGCCTGTACAAGTACTTGTTGAAATGAATGCAGTTTACAGCTATCGTCAATTTTGAGCAGTGCAGGCCGGAAACTGGGTGCTATTTTGCACTGATTTCCACACTTACCATGTCTTTCAGACCGGTTTCAGTTTCTTTTTATGCTGCACTGATGGTTGGTTGTTTTACACCTTTTATGTTGCTCTTTGATTACTCTCAATGTATAGTAGTGTACCTTTTCAAGAGCGGCCGATGAATGAGCCGCATTTGATTTTGAGAAGAGGACCGGTTAGACGGATCACTTCCAAACGCTGAAGTGACCTAGTTCACGATTGTTCGAAATATTGTCAGGTTACCACGAAATAGGCCAAAATAGGACATTTAAGACACTGACTCCTTACAGTGCGCTAAGATTAGATTGATGAAACTGTGTCGATGGCGAGGATTTTCCTTTTTACTCTCTTGTAACACTGAACTTTCTTGACATTGAAATGACCAAGAGAAGCAATGGAACAACTTTTACTTATTTTTATGGAAAGGGTAGTTGAACAGGCCAGTACTTGTAGTTTGATAACCATGTACCGTTTGAGTATGAAGTAATCTAATTAAGAAGGCCTTCAGAGATTCACGGAGAGTGTTCACGGAATATAACAATAACCTGGAAATACAACGGGTAAAGGAAGCTCTAATTACTAATACCCATTCAGAAACCTTTCAAAAACGGTAAACCAAGAGAAGAAATCACATCGGCAGCTAAGCTGGGAGTGACACGGTGCTTGCTCAAACGACATCTCGGATCAACGGCCTTTCGAAATTATAACCCAGAATTGTTTGCCACGTAACGGGGTACATGTATCGCCGCTGGAACGTCTTTCTCTGTGCATCAAATCCGACCAAATTAGACCCGGAGCGCCAGCTACGTAATCGGGTGTTGTGGCCTAATCCAAATTAGACTTAGCATTTCGTAACACGATGAAAATTAGATTAGACACACCCCGATAGATTTTTAAGTCGTCAACGGTCGCTGGTCACCTGAAAAACTGCGTACGTTGCCGCACACTGAGGTTTGCCGAAGCCATTATCACTCGCGGATGAAAGCCTAAGTTGGCCCAGTAAAAGGAAGCATTCGCAAATTTCCTCGAACCCCAAATGCTTCTGGCTAGCGGGCCCTAAGTTACCCGCTATCCGCAGCTTTCCAGAAATTGGAAAAGAAAAAGAAAAGTAAGATGATAAGGAAAATCAATTAGGACGAAGAAGGCAATCGCTGCTTAAAGTTAAATCTTTTCATTGCACGTGTAAAGGATGCATCACGTGGTAAAAATTGTTTTGATGAATGGATACGTTGGATAACTTGAAGGCCACAGACCTGGATTGAGTTACGTACGAAAATTAGTTGATCGTATGAAACTCCTTTGAGCGCAAGAAACTGAATCCTATAGCCTGATGGCAAGTGGTTCACAGAATGCCAGCTTTTTCAAGCTAATATTGCGTAATAATTGGTTAAAAGACAATACTGAGCTAATTTTGTTCTTGCTCTTCATAATGCATATGACTATATGGACGCTCGATCCAAAGGGGTCTGAGCACCAGAATTATATTTTGCCATTTTGGAATCCGTCCCGATGCCCTTTGTGATATTTTTTAGTTGATTCGGCCGACGCACACTGAACAGATCAAAATTACAAAACTGTATACCGCCGACTTGAAAATCTCAGTCTAACTGAACCCAGTCACACTATTGGGTTATACAATCTACCGTTTTGCGAAACTTTTTGTGCTGGTCTGAACGGTTTAGCAGCGCAAGCGGTTACCAACGATTTCCAGAGGACGAGGTAAATCGCACTGGGAATCGCAAAAAATTGTCAATAAACTTGACGTTTCGTGAGATCACTGCAGCGGCTACGGTCAGTGGCTTGTGATGCTGTACAGCGTCTGCTTGAAATATTTTGCTGACTGAACTGACATGGATTTCGACAAAGAGGGCTCATCTTTTTTCACCACTAAGTGGGCATTGAAGAAGCCTTTGTGGGACAAACAAAGAAAAGCGGACCCTTGGACCATATTTTCTTTACCCGTGCACTATTATCCAAAGTGTATTCAGGAACATCTTTATGGCTAATGAATTTGATATCATTGAGAAAACACAAGTTGGCGAACAAGCTCGTTTTCAGTGATTCGTCACTCATGGCCAATTAGCCTCACTATATATATATATTATATCTTGACACAATATTTTTCAGTATAGGAAGAAATTGATAAGTCCATATATAAATATGGGTGGGAAAGGATTTGTGGTGTAACTGTTTTGTTTCCTAGGTTGGTATTGACGGGGTGAGCCAATGGAGTGAAAGCGCAACCACAAATTGTTTTTGAGAAACAAAGTGGGAGGGATTGTGAAGACGGATTGGCGACAGCTTCCGCAAGTGCTCAAGAAGCGATACTTTGCCAACCTGGATTCACTTGACCTCTTGATCTTTATACAGGGTCCGGAAAGCTTGCGTCGCATTCACGGTGTGGTTAGTTTGTGCTAGATGTGAAACAACTGCGCTATTAAGTGACTTAATTGTTCCGGTGCCTAGCCATGCCGGGTGGTGCTCACCAGATGCGTTCAGACAAGCGCCTGTTCGTGCGGCCGAAGTACATGTCCCAACAGGAACATGTGAATGTAATAGATACAAAACGAGGCCTGCAGAATCAGGGACTTTGTCTTTCCCACCATAATGACAACTACGGGGCGGGATTTGAACAGATACGAAGCTTGGCTGCGTAGAATGTCTTATTGAAGCACTATCAGTCCTTCGTCGTGCTAATTCCTGCTAGCGTGTCCCCTTTGAATGGCAAGATAGTATACTGGCCTTTCTCTCCACCGTCGCCCTCCTAGGAACTTCCTGTTCTGTCTCCAAACCAATCTTGTCGATTATTCTAAATTGGGAAACCAATTTTTCAGTGGAAAATACTTCTTCTGAGCGTCTGCAGTTCAGCTTCAAGAGTATCTTCTGTGCATATTCTTTTTTGTCTTGCAATCAGACATCTAATTAAGTTTCCTCTTTCACATTAACGAGGTAACAAAGCTGTGGAAGTTATTTAATTGCCCACTTTCCATGGGCTTTCTGTTGTACTGATCGCCGGAATTGAGCGTCCTTCTCGACGACTTAAGTCACCATCTAAGAAAAACGATTTCACTGTTCAGACCTCCATCTCTGTTGTTGAATTTCAAATTTGCGTGAGCCGAGTTGAACACATTCAACAGTTGTTTTTAGTTTTTAGTCGAGGGGTTTGAGTACACAGAAGATGTCATCTCAAGCATAACGCTTGTAATAGGTAAGGCGATTGTATTGCCCGACTCGAGTGGTTCAGTTCCAGCTTTGCTATGAAGATGTCAGCTAGTAGCGGACCGAGTGGGGATCCCATCGCTACGCCGTCCTTTTGACGGTAAATTTGATTATTGAATTTAATTGGACGTTGTAGGTACAAAAGAACAACTAGTTGTTTCAACGTCTGCTAATTCGGAAAACTTGCCGCTAAGCATTGTTCTCGAATGTATCACAGAGGTATTCGATTGTCCTCGCGTGATCGGAACGTTGGTAAAATGGGCGGTGACGTCTAAGAAAGCATCCCTCGTCCTTCATATTTAAGTTTCTTTCACGGAATCGATAAGCTCAAATGTGTTTTTGAGACTATGTTTGGTACCTTCTGTCTAATGGGTTCCGTAAAACCCTAAGCTACGCATTTTTGCCAACAACATGGTACGGCGCAATTGCACATGTCGAGAATAGGCCTCAGAGGTACTTCCATTTTATGTTAATTAGGGTAAGCCGTAACACTCCTCGGAATAGTAGTTCCCGTAGCCGAATTTGTTCGAATGTCGTCGAATCTATGAATCCCTTTTGTCTTAGTCTCTCCAGTACTAGAAAACGATTTTTCTATCTGATTGCGTCTTAACATTCTCCTTCGCCATTTTTGCAATTTTGAATTTGTCATCCAGAATGGCTTCCAATTTCGTTTACATAGTCAAACCTGTTCAGGAGACTATGCCTGCACCCTTTCTGGTCTTGAAACATATTCTGCATTTTTCCTGCAGTTCTTTAAACCGTCTCTATGTTCTGGCCTTTAAATAACCCACTCGTTTTTATGTCTAGCGCCGTGATATTGATAGCAGTGTTCAAAACCGCAAAAAGTTGATTTGAAGCTTGCATTTTCCCATTTGTGATGAACGGGATAAATCGACAGTTAAGAGAAAAGATTCTCGAATACCAACCTTCTAAGTCCATTTGTGCACTCTGGCTGTTTGGCGCAACAAAATTTGGCCCCAGGGATAAACTTCTATAAAGTCTGTCTAACTTGAAGTTGACAAATGTGAAACAAATCGATCAGGGTTCTGCGGAAAACCTACGGATGGTTTTGATCCTTTCCCAATCGTTTCATCAACACTTGGCGGCGCTTCGGTTCACCTGTTTATGTACAATGGATTTGAACGTAATTCCTCGAACAGATTGTTTTCTTCCTCACTCAATTGGTCGAGCACCCCTAAACGTTGGATGTCACAAATGATCGTTCTAATTCCGTGGTGTTATTGCACATGGTAATCACGTTCATTAAGAGCTTGTCTTTGAAGTGAAGTTTTGTACATGTATATCCCGGTTTCTTCTTAACCAGGGTTATGATAATTGCTTTGAAAAATTAGATTCAGTTGAACAGTCATCCACGAATGAATATGAAGTCTCTAGCCAGCGCCAGTTTCGTACGGAATTTAATATACTTATTGAGCTCTTTCAGTACAGCCGGGTCCTTGGCTTGTTCCAATTCCTTGAAAATTACCACTGAGCACATTGAGAAAACACAAGTTGGCGAAAAAGCTTGTTTTCAGTGGTCAATTTGTGGTTGCGCTTCAACTCCATTGGCTCACCCCCGTCCCAATACAAACCCTAGACAACAAAACAATTAACACCACAAATCCCTTCCCCACCCATATTTATATATGACTAATCCAATCCTTCCTATACTGAAAATATTTTGTCAAGATATATATATATATATATAGTGAATGTAAAGGCATGAGTACGAATCACTGAAAACGAGCTTGTTCGCCAACTTGTGTTTTCTCTATGTGCTCAGTGGTAATTTTCAAGGAATTTGATATCAGCATATTAACAGTGAAATTAAATCAAAGTTCAATGTACGTCTAGGTCTGACTTCAAGATTACATCAACAATGGCTAAATTCACCAAGAATTTTAAACAGGAAATGTCTCGTCATTGCCGATTATAACCATTGAAGCCAATTATATGACAAAGTGTGTCCATGTCATACGCTTGACACCGGGGGATGATGCGGATGGCAATAAAAAGACGCTTCCACGGCTACCTCAGGAAGCACATTCAATCATGGCAATCAAATGTAAAAATGTGCTAGTGCGAATCAAGGTGACTTCATTTAGAATGAAATATTGTGAATATACAAAAGAATCCCATTCCTTTTTTTGCTCAGTTTGGAGAGAATAACGTTTAGTGGTGAGTGATACGTGTCTCTGAGACTGCGTGTGAATTGAGATCCGTAAAACTAGATATCCGCGTTTCCCATTGTCTTGACCATTTAGGGAAAAAGGTACAAACTAATTTAAGATCCTGATACTCGAAAGGTTTGTTTAAAATATGTATAGAAATAACATCTTCAAGAACCAACCGAGCTTGTGTGAGGAATGTTATTTACTCAGTCTCCCGATCCAGACTGGAATACTCGCTGATGAGGCTTAATCGGCCGTTTTTAAGCATGCAATTTTAGTCCCTGAGATAATAACTTTAATCTGCTTTTCTAAAACAGCCGACCACCAATTTTACATTTCATCTACGTCATCCACGCAAATGATCACAGTGAAAACAACATCATTTAGTTGTCGCGGCTATTGTTAGTCTTTTGTTACTCGTATATTTGCATTTTAATTTCTCCCACGCACATTTCGTGATCACTGATGAAATATGAATAAAGCCAACCGCAGTGGTTTACTATTTGGATCTTATCACCTCTTCTGTTCCTCAGGTTCTTTCACAGACGTGACAAAACACCAAGTCTTGGACCGGTTGGCAGTGGGCTGATATCCACTATTAGCAATCAGATTACTCCCGACTACGTTGAAATCAATGCGGATTCGACTAGACCGTCCCAGCCGAAATACGTGACCACGATGAAACTAAAAGATAGGTTACCCAAAAACACGACAGGCCAGGCAATTAGGCATACCCTGTTGACACCTTCGGCCGATCACCTGACTAGAAGATCATCGATACGTAGTGTGAGACGATGACACATCAGACAGGCAAACTACCCATGATCTTCGTTGCACTCATTTGTAATGTATTTATGATTATTTGTAAAAGTATCAAGAATTTTTTCAAGATTACGATATCTTGTATCTTTCCGATTGAATACATTACAAGCTTAAAACAAATGCTGCAAAATGTATTGGTAGTTACTTCCAAACGGGATTTGGAGCAACTGAGTTTCCCGTAGCTAATCATCGTTTTTCTTTCTATTATTTGCATGCGGAAAAAATTTGGCAGAAGAAGCGCAAGGTTAACCAACAGCCATAACCGAGAGAATTTAATTGATCTAGATGCATACAGGATCTCAGTTGGTCAAGCGTGTAAATGATCTAAGTGGTTGAGAATCGTTACTTATCGCCAGATTGATCGATTTAGTTCGAATTCGAACACACGATCTACAAAGTAGCTTAACGTGCCTGACTAACACCTAAAGAAAGATATTTATCGACCAAATTTAATGCCCCATGATTTAGAAACCAGAATTGGTATCAGCAGAAGGGCTTGCAGAACTGTATCAAAAACGGTAAGCAGTGTTTTCTAACATGTTCGAGGTTAGCCGACATTCCGACTGCTGCAAGTTCCCTGGTTTCAAAGGGCGTTTGCAATCATAGTTTTCGAACAATCCTTTTCCACTATTGTTTGTTCAGTGGTGCGTGCATCCGTTAGGGAACTTGATTCAACCTCCGTCCTGAACATTTTTATCTGTTTCCGAGACACCAGTGGGTGTATCAGTTTTCCAAGTTCCAATATGTGGAAGCTCCATGTATATTACTCATCGGTGTTGAAAACCCCTGGTCTCATCCAGCTTGTTCGTTAAGGCGTTCGGTGTAATTGCCCCGTTAAACTTTCTTGTCATTACGGATGGCCTTCTTCGATCTGACTCTTAACTGTTTGGATGCTTGCTTATTTCGTTTGCGGGGACATTCCTTCCAAATAACGCTATCCATTCGGCTGAAAAACCGGCCACATTGAGACTCAAATCTATTAATTCAGTTGAGTAAATCCAAATGGAACGTCATGCTTGCTAGTTTAAGTAGTTTTTTCTCCTAATTGCGCTCAAACCCATTTTCTTTCTACCATGACACTTGGCTGTATGTGTATTTAAGATCCATTTTTGGACACCGCTTTGGTTGTTTCTAGCCGATTAATCCATTTGGCATTTCAAACGATAGTTTTCTCTTTGAAACACATTGCTGTTCGTCGATAATCTTGTTGCAATACTTTGTTTTACTATGAATGTTTTCTTTTTGCAGCGCACTATGTCCAAACTAGTAACTTTGCCTTCTTCGCTTCAAATAGAACCTTTGACACTCCTGAAATACTTTGTGCAATAACTTTTACCTCCATAAAATGCAGCTTTTGATCTTTTAAATTCTTGATTTGGAGTATTTTATCTGTTCGGACTAATGCACACGTATTATGCGAATCGAGTATCCACGATCTGGACAAATTGGAAATATTTCCAGCAAATTCACGAAACTAAGTACAAAACATTTCACATTTGGCCATCTGACCAGTCGGATTGGGGCCGCAGTCAACAGTGTCCTTGTACTAAAAGGCTTTGTTCTTGTGTATAGTTCTTCATCTGACAATTTTGTCGTCGACCTTTATTATTTCTCGTTCTTTTCTGGCCAGATGAGGCTGTGAGGGAGCAACAAAAACCACGAGACGTTGGTGCACGGTTAGTGGTTTGGTAATCGGCATCCTTCGCAGTCTCTCATAAACCAGTGCACCTACCACCGTTAACACAGTTGACTTGCTGTACTGATAATCGTTCTGTTGAATCCAGGTCAAGATGGGTAAATTTATATATATATATATATATATATATATATATATATGATTCAAATGAAGACAATCCGCAAATTGTAGCCCGTCCCACCAAATAGCTCGTTCTGGATTACTGATCAGAGTCTCTCTGATACGTAAAACGAGGAATCAAGTTAAATGATTACATTTTTATCGAACGAGTGAACAGTTATTCAGTAGTTCGTAAGGAATCGAGTTCATCTAGTGCCGGCATCAACATCATCATCTGCATCATACACATCAGAATTATCGTCACCAACGTGGTCGATATTCGGATGGCCGACCGAGTAATAAACA
Organism: Fasciolopsis buskii; assembly: GCA_008360955.1. NCBI lineage: Eukaryota > Metazoa > Platyhelminthes > Trematoda > Plagiorchiida > Fasciolidae > Fasciolopsis > Fasciolopsis buskii. The sequence continues at coordinate 71,328 of LUCM01008504.1, forward strand.
CCGGTCTTTATCAACCGAAAAACATTTTGGTCGCATCCTGTACTGTTTTATAAAACCACTCATTTTCGTGTGTGTGGGCGCAACATTTCATAGTGACAGTTCGAAAGATGGTAAACAACTCGTTGTTATCGGTTTCTTCGTCTTCCTTCCTTAAACAACCCGAGGCTATACTGATGGCTGATTTATCGAAAATGAAATATCACATGAAGGTGCGCACATCTGTTTAACCACATACAACGGGCCTCGATATCGTTGTGTGCATCTGTTCGTTCATGGTAGTTAGGACGACATCCTACACACCTGCATGGTTGCTGCGGTCAGGTCTCTAATAAAAGGTCCTGGCTTTATGCACAGTCAGCTAGTTGCACCTGGTGGACTCCGTTCCATCTCTAATTATATTAAGTTTGGGTTCCTGCCCGAAAGGCATATCCGCAAACTGGAAATGACCCACTCAGTCCTCAGAACGTGGCTCATTCTGATCTTATGTTATGAGGCGACCTATGCACAAAATCAGTGCCCAACGGGATGTTCTTGTACAGGCCAAACTATTTCTTGTCAGAAATCTGGTCTCCGTTCTATTCCAATACTCCCACGTATTGTGCCCGGACCGAACGGGGGCTCATTACAATTTCTTATGCTTAGCCGAAATCCAATGATCCGGCTGGAACGTGGTTCATTCGAAGGTCTCGCAGATTTGGTCCGCATTGAACTGACATTTAATCAACTGGTTTGGGTATCCAAAGAAGCATTTATTGGGATCCCAAGTTTGAGAAGCTTGTCACTTCGTGGAAATCGGATTGCCTACTTGCCGCATGATATTTTTACACCGATTTTCATGCTGGAAGATTTGGATCTTTCTCGAAATCAGTTGCGCAGCTTACCATTTTCACTGGAGGGATTAGTCAATCTGCGTCGACTCTCGCTGTTCGGCAATCCGTTGTACTGTCCGTGTGAAATGGTAGATTTCGCATTGACTCTCAGACACTTGGAACCCGTGCGTTCACGAGTCACTTGTATCGGTCCGGCCGAAGTAGCACACATGCAGCCGATGGAACTAGGTCGCAGACTGGTTGCCGTGGTTGAAAACACCCGTCTGCTGGGCTATCAGGCAGCTAATGACACGGATCGGGATTTTCTTATTCGCACAACCCCCTATGTGCCTCGAGGAAGACAGCTACGTCTTCCGTGGCCATGGCCTCACTGTCCCGTTCGTGATTTTGGAGGGTTTGAACCTCGTCTGCTGCCTGACTCAGATGAATCCGACGACACGGGAGGTTTGGGTGCACCAGGTTCATTTCCCACACGGGTCGAGGATCCGGTTCTCGACTCAAATGATCCGATTGAACTGGCAGAATGGCGTGATCGGCCACAAAGTGTGGAAGTGGTGGCGGGAGAAGTGGCTCGATTTATTTGTGGCGCAGATCAGCATAAGAATTTGCAAATCTCGTGGATATTGCCGGTCAACGCAACCAAACATATTCGGCTACACCGTAGACGTCAGGTATGTTATTGTTACTTATGCTGGTAAAATTCAATGATGAAATCAGCAAAGCGTAGATTCAACTTTTGATATGGCACAGATAGTCGTCATATAAGTTCAAGATAGGAACGGCCGATTCGGGAAGCTTCTCCTTCGGCTCAAGTCGTACTTCAGCCTGTATAGTCATAAGTAATGTTCACTGGTTAAACAATCTAGACATTAGTCTCTCTGAAATTGCCGCTTTCCACGAATGTTTAATCTTAACGACGTCCATGCATGCATGCGGAAAACCGGAGTCAATTTTGCTTTGTTCCAATAGCCATTGCTGCGCAGGATCAAAAGAAATGTTTGCTTGTACTTCAAGTGAAAAAGAATTAAATTTTTCACCGGTTTTAGAGCCCCAAGCCCCCGAAGTTCAGCAGTGCTGCAGTTTTTATTTCTAGTAGGATGTTAGCCCTGGCATAAGGTTTAACTTGTGTGTATGTGTGGTTGTGGTTTTCTGATGCTATTCTCATATTTTCCTCTCCGATCTCAGATAAATTTTGATGTCTAAGATCCTGCCGGTGGCTTTCGAAATCAACACAGAAAGTGGTGATATAACGAAGACAAATCATGCAGCTTTTGAATTCATTACACCTATGTTAGTTCGACAAGATTCCCTAGTATCTGACATACTCCACTGTTATTCGTGCATCCTGAGTTTGAGTTTTGGTTGGTAGATAGTTGATAGATAAGTACTGCCTTTTGTCCCTTATGAACTAGATGAAACAACGATGCATTTTGTCTCGCATGGACACCGGTGGTTTGATTAACAACGATAGGGCGAAATAGACCAACTATTACCAAAAAGCAAAAAGAATGACATGATGAAAAACGGAAGAAAAACTTCCAGGTTCGCCATCGAGTCTTGCTCAGCAGTATGCCGAACAGTTGGCAACTGAGAGTCCGCTAACTTACTGGAAACTTCAGTGGGTATAATTTCGACTTGCCTTCTGCAAATCCTACATCAGTTGGCACTGATCCAAGGAAACCTTTGCGACTGATACCGAATTCGTTCAACCCTGGCAATTCAAATTTGGAAATGAAAGCACGCTCATACACAAATTATAAACCAAAACAAAACACACACAGAGGCTAGCTACTGCATATGCCATCATCTGAAACCCAAATAGTGCAGTCCAAAAAAGCGTCTCACTTCAGTTCAAGAGCCTCCCATTGTAGTTTAAGGAAAAATTCCCATGATGAAACCGTGACGCATGAGTGCTAAAATGTCACAAGCCCAAAAACTGATGCCTGACCCAAGAGGAACCCCTAAGAAACCCGTAGTGGCTGCAGACTATTACTTCATATGGCAGTAGCAGTTAGTTTTTGATGGCCTCGTTTAACCAGAAGACCACCTGGATATGAAGGTTTTATCAGGAACACCCCATAGATTTAATCCAGGAACGACAAGGTGTTGTTACGAACCGAACGACGCAAAGTTCCAAGTTGACGTAGATATACTACGGTAAAGTCAAAGAAACGATTAATTGGTTCTGTCTATGTAAGCTAGGCTTCCATCTTTAAACCGCCAGCGCCCAATCCAACTTCATTCGTGGATGCACAATGTCCTGTGTTGGGTGAACCGAAAGATTACTTCGACTGACAAGTGCTTGAACCCGTCCCCTGTGAACACTAATATTAGTTAACCAGAAGCAAACCAAAAATACATCTACTGGCATAATAAGCCGACCGTAAATTGCTCCAGATGAAGCTTTACTTGGACAAAACCGCATTATCTATGATTCTGTTCGTTACCAGCTCGAGTCTACTGTAGATTGCTGAGACGATCGCGTTTGGTGGCACCTGATCTGTATATAGATTTGTTTAGTAAATCTATATATATATATATATATGTAAACGGTGACAAATTACTTCCATGGAATAATATACCATGTGATATCAACGCTCATGTGGCAGTAAAAAGTTTTTTAAGCAATGTGCGCCTGTTTCATCCTTTTAGGAATCACCGGCAATACACAACCACCGCTCCCGAACTAGGAAACGAACCTGGAAAGAACGATTTTGAGTCGGGCGCCTTAGCCATTATGCTATCTGGCAGGTTCTTAACGGCTTGTTTAACCTGACCACATGATGTTGAACATATCCGTCGCTGATTTGCATGGCCACAGGCCGCTGTTGCACTACAGTCGACGACTTATGTGCATGTAGCCTAATTACCACGAAGGCTTTGGAAATCACATACAGAGCTCGGCTACTTGGTGGGTATTAGTAGAAGGATTTATTTGTTTTCATGAAAAACTCGTTTGTCCGAGGTTCGCCTCCTAGTTCGGGTGCGATGGATATGCATTTCTCATGATTCCTAAACGGGGAGAAACAGCTGTACAGCGTTTGCATAGTTTCTTAATCCTGGTGAATTATTTCACGAAGACAATTTGCTACTTATATACATATATGCTGAATAAATCTAGGTGCATATCATGTGCCATCCAAATCGTGGCGAAGGACGAAGAAAGAGCTAATTTGCAAAGCATCACATGCTAGTTCCTTCATTCTCTATCCTCACGTTATCGGCTCCCTATCGAGACCCACAGAGGAATCTTTGAGATGACTTTGGTCGGAACTTTTACACTTATTTTCTCCCGGATTTAGATAGTATACAATATGAATGCTTTGAAAACCAGCGAAATCCACGGGAAGGTTGTACTGCTGTCTCACCGAACTTGTGAAGAATGATCAGTAACCCTTGTCTCTCGAGGCCTATCTAATACTCGAAATTTGCCGTAGTGAACGATATTGATTGGAACACGTTAGGTGCAGGCCCACTCAGTGTGATTCTGTGATTTACTGTAGACGAGCGTCAATCCGCCAGCGGTGATTGCAATTACATTGTGCCGAAATTGGTGCCGTGTGCGACGTTGGCACGTAAGGTTCATACACAACGCGGACCAAAGTTCCGTATGTCTGGATTCTGCGCTTGGTTAACTTCCTGAATGTTCACCGGCACCGTATACACAGACAAAACCACTAGATTATTAACTTTTAACCAGTGATAAGATAAATTAAGAATAACTCAGTGTATTCAATTTTTATATCCACTTGGTTATATTCAAGAGAATTTATGTGCTTTCGAATGGCGCTAGGCAGAATTGCTTGCAATATTTCTTTCCTCCAGGATCAAAGAAGGCAACCATTAGGATACCTCGTCATTTTCCACGGATTCTATTCGTGGTTATTCTGGTGCCAAACAAGTTGTATGAGGATTTATCCGGTGCATCTAAGGAATCAGTACATTGGGAAGTGAAATTTGCTAGGTAATTATTTATAGAGGACATTGAATCCTTCACAAATACAATATAATCCGTGGAACTATCATCGAAGGACGGCTTTGTTACCCGTGGTAAAAAACATTTGCCCAATGCGACTTCCAGGGAAACTTCATGTATGCAATTTGATTGCATTGTTTCATCACTGACCAAGGTGACAACATCAGTGCTATGATCTTGTGACAAGCGTCTGGTTGCCATCGTCCACCTAAATTGGTCACCCAATCTTTGGTCGGTGTTGACTGGTTGCTCTGGGCAAAAAAACAACATAAGATTAAAGCCGTTACAACGACTACATCCGATAAGCAAGGAAGATTGTTGGAGAATGAAGGCCAATGACTCAAACATCGCACAGTTCTATGGATTCCCAAAAAACCCCTGCGACCAGCACTCGGACTACCGGTAATGCCAACATATAGCGTGGCCAAAAGTCGATGGAAGCGACTGAAACCTGTGATCACAGAAAATGAACATTCAATCAACAATCCCTTGCAATTACTTGTAAAACCTCATTGGAAAAACACTGAAGAGGATGAAATCATGATCTCCTTCGACGTTGTCTCTTTTCACATCAAAACCTTTAGATTTGGCAAGGCAGACACTACAAGAACTTTTAGAACACCAATGGGATGAACAACTGAGGTCGAGCAGTGCACGCGGATTAGTAGAATTGTGCTTGCGAACAAACTGCAAGTTCGAGGGTACGCTTTACAACCGAGTGAGGGGAATCCCAATGGGCCCAAAAATATCTAGCTTCATTGCAGAGGCAGTGATGCAGAAACTGGAGAAAGCCATCCTGCCGAACGTCAAACCAAAACTGTGGCTGCACTATGTTGACGACATATTGGTAATCAATAAACGTTCACTGTCATCAACGAATTTTTCATGAAAATCAAGTTAAATATGGAAACAAAACATGACAACAGTCTATCGTTTCTAGGCATGTTCGTCACACGGACAAATGCATCCGCATGGCAAAAATCCGTATACTGCAAAAAACATGCACACAGATCAAATTCTACAATTTCAAGGCAACCACCCAAGCAGACACAAGAGAAGCTGTATCAAGACACTTTTCAAAAGAGCACGATCCCACTGCAGCACTGCAGAGTGAATGAAACAAGGAGAAAAACATGTTTCAAATGGTTCTGCGTAACGGGCATACACGAAGCCTCATCAGACAAGGCACCAACAAAAAAAAGCGCCGAGAGACGATCGCCGAACAAACCGAAGCACGAACCTTCTTGCCGCGCATCAAGCATATCTCTGAAATGACGACGAGGTTTCTCAAGCCCCATGGAATTGAAGTGGTGCACAAAACAACAAGAACTATATGAAAGATTCTATCTAAGACGAAAGAACCGACAGCTGACAAGAATCGAACAAACATTGTCTATCAAATCGGCTGCAAAGACTGCAAAAACCAGTACACTGGACAAAGCGGGAAGAAACTTGGGACACGGATCTATGAGCACCAATTGGCAACAAAAAGGCACGGGCGACTCTCCGTAATTTCAGTTCACGAAGACGGAGATGGTCACAAGTTCAACTTCGAGAACTTGAGGATCCTGCTGCAACATGCAAACGTTCATAAATTTTTTTGGAAGGGCCTTAGGACTTGTCCTATTTTGTAATTAGAGGTGATTATAATCTCGTTTGTTCAACAGAAGCACTTATTTTGTCGAGTATTCTAATCAAGATCACGCCTGTACTTATAGATTGATGATAATTAATTGTTAATTGGGTTGTACTGCGTTAACCGGGGTCTATTAATCGTGATTGACCACGAACAGGGAAATTTCCGTTTAGGAAAGATCCTGGTTTATATCAAAGATGAATTTTCGCCAAGGTCATTTGATCGCCCTGTGTCAATCACTAACATTCCTACCGTAACGGTGAAGCAGTGGACAAGAAACAGCAGAATATTTTGCCACCATAACTTATTGGATAGGGAACCGCTTGAAAAACCTTGATCAATTTAAAATGTGTTTAAGCATCCTTAACTAATCAAGACCACCAATTGTATCATGCTAAACGAAAAGACTATGCTAAAAACATGTCTTCCATGGAGGAAATCAACCACATCCGAAGATGACCGCGAAGTTATTTATAGTTAAAATTTTACGACAGAAGTCATTTTCTCCAATCACGGCTCAGATTACAGCCGGTGTTTCATGCACCATTGTGCAGATGGAGTTGAATAATATATAAACGTTCCAAGTCATAGGGGGTATAAAATATGGTTCAATCGCATAATAAGCAAATATAATTATCCTGTGTATTTGTAGAAAATGCACAACGTCTTAATCTGGGGACTTAATGATTTTGTTAATGGATTCCCGGCATGTGCTGACCTAAAAGTACGTACAAAATGGAAATTCCTAGAAGGAAATTTGTCGAGAATGTTGTCCAACTTTCTTGTTCCCAGCCATTTTGTTCAGTTTTATAGGAATACAGTGAGAAGACTTACAAACGGAGAATAAACTGCGGAGATATTCTCTTGATTATATGAAAGTAGAAAATATATAGAAACGATAGTGCATCCAAAAGAAGGTCCGTGTTTCACTCTGTCGGAATAAAGCAAGTTATCCGGAGTAGAGTAGTTTTCCTTCAGTCTGACGGAAATCGGGTAAAGGCACACTTCGGTCTAAGGTAGGTTTCACATAAGTGCAAACTAAGTTAAATCCTAAGGCCCTTCCGAAAACGCATATAAAATTTCCATGCTCCAGTAGTGCCCATTTTTTGTGTTCATAAGTTTGGCTTTGCAACCAATTTATTTGTGTCTAACCAGCCTTATTACAGTCTACGAAAAGATGCACAAAGAGAAACCTGTAAATAAATTCATGATATTTTCTGATTCTTCGTTGTACCTCACAAGTATAAGGGCCTAAATAATGTTAACAGAAGATTTTCTAATGCATCACATGCCGCGTTACTTGTACATACATCGCTTCATCCATTGTTGCCAAATTGAATTTGACACACGAGGTTTGATGAACATTTAATTGCTTGGAGGTCTGTCCTGAATGGTTCGTCATTCTTTTAATTGCCATTTGTAGGCAAGATGTGCTTTGATTATTGGATTTACACCTATTAGATTGTATGCGCTTCATCAATGAATTGAATTAAAAGATTTCATCGTGTGTATCATTGTTCAACTTCTGCCCCGTTTTTAAATCGCAGCACAACTTCGGTTAACCAACATTCCAGCAGACATTAGTCCTTAAAGCGCATCCTTATCATATACGTAATAACATCATGCGGAGGATGAACTTACCGAGAATGAACTAGGTTTTCAATGGCAATAGCCGAAAAATTCTGAAATACATTTTCATTTTACTGTGGAACAAATTTTCTCTTCACCCATTCATACTTACCTTTTATTATCTGCTTGTTTTACAAAAGATCTTGGAAATCGCTGAATCACACGACTATCACGAGGGCACATACACCTGTGTGTTGTCTAACAAACACGGTCACCACATGACAGCGGAAGCAACGTTGCGTCTAATTGAGCCGATCAAACCGAGGATTACAGACGCTCCACCTGCCGACAATAATCGGGTTGTGGAACATTCAGACATGGAACTGCGCTGTTCTGCCTACGGACGACCTAGACCCAGGATATCATGGTTGTGGCAAGAAGAGACTCTTCCATTGCACCTAGTGACCGGTGGTCGATATATTGTCCGTTCCAAGGCTGCAGGTGTGCAAACTACAGTTCCCGTGGGAGCGAACATCTATGCTACCAATCCAATGATCCTGGCTAGTGCAGAGTCTTCAGACACAGAAAGTTTACTTCTTATTCGCAACGTGACTCAAGCGGATGCTCACGGGCGATACATATGCTACGCGTCAAACCGTGTCGGTAGTGCCCGGGTCTCTACCGTGATCCGTGTGATTCCTCGTTCAGAATACGCACCGCCGGAGGAGAACCTGAGACAATTTGATTTCACACCGCCTGCTACCTATGAACCGAGTGTAACAGCTCCTCGGTATACGAACCAAAGCGAAGTACAATCACTTCAAGGTGATGAACTAGTTCGTCACGTAATAGAAAAAGCTCGCGTGAGGATTGAGACGGCAATTCAGAAAACGGCGGAACGTCTGAGAGATCCAACAAGACGCAGATCTACATCGGATGTGGCTTCTCTGTTTCGTCAACCTAGTCAAGCGGCTCTAGAATTAGCTAAAGCAGCTGAGGTTTATGAGGCAGCAATAGACGAAGTGACGAGTATTTTGAGACAACGGAATGAACAGTCGGTAAAAATCGTAGGTTCACCGGATCCGGGAGACACAATGCCCGAGATTGATCGTGATCCTCAGTCACGTGAGGCTTTGGGGATCAAACTGAGCGCGGATCAGTTGGCTATAATATCACAGCTATCCGGCTGCCAGCAATCGAGCAATATTGATCCATGTTCACGTCAGTTGTGTTTCCATCTGCGTTATCGATCAGTTGACGGATCCTGCAACAATTTCAACCACCCACGCTGGGGTGCTGCCCTGACTCCGTTTCGGCGTCTGCTTGCACCACAATATGAGAACGGAATCAACACGCCAATTGGTTGGTCACCTACCAAATTGTACTTCGGCTATCCCAAGCCGTCAGCACGTCTGGTGTCTAGAGAGTTGTTGGGAAACGCCACCTTACAAGCAAAAATTGCTGCTCGGTAAGTCCTTATGGTGATTTACGGTGAACATGTGTAACATTTAGACAATCGGCAGGTTGTGCATTTCAAAACCGAAATAAAACGAACAAGCTCGAGCTTCATTTTTCAACAGTCATTGCATGGCACTAATGTGTTCAGGCTTAGCTCATTACCTCACAGCAACGCCTGCTCAAAAGATAAGTGGATCAAGAGCGGTGATAAATAACCTTAGGGTATTCGATGAACTGCATAGGATGAAAATATTTCAGATCCCAAAACGTCATTTAACGTCCTCGATAGCCTTTTGTAGGGGGGGGGGAGCTCGTATACCCTAAACCAGTCCACTGGTCAAGACTTTCACATACTTTGCCATGCTAAGGAGTAGCCATCTGAACTTACTTTCTAAATGAAACATGCTTAGAAAAACAGCGGACAACATGGCTGGGAATCTTCGGACAAATGGAGGACATGAGCAGCTACGCCAACCCATTTATATTTGTTGGTTTATTTAAAGAATAAACCTGAAGTCATGTGCTATACATATAATTTTTGAGTCACTAATATTACTCTACCATTATAATCAATTAAAACTACAAAGGTATTGTTCTCCAACTACTGAAAATCTTCCCATTCCTTTCTAAGTACGACCACATGGAACGACGCAGCTACCCACATAATTAACCCAAAACTTATACTGCAGGAACGAAATTCTGCGTCAAGCCAGCTAAGACTTAATGCACCGCTCTGTTTTCAAGATGCGAAAACCATTCCAAATGTGGTTTTATAGATCTTAAGACAGAATGCCAATGTTTAAAACCTAAATGGGTATCCATTCAGAAGCGAAATGCCCGCGTATCCTAATTAATACCACAAATTTACGCACAGAAATCAAAGGCAATATTCTCATATGAGAACAGAGATGAGTACACAAAATCGCTAGCCTAACGACAATCCTTCCTTCCGGGAACCTCGGAAGACAGACCCCGACAACCGAAAACTTTGAGCTTCAACCAAGTAATCGGCAAATTTCAAAGCATACTTGAGCAAGATAAACATATACGCCTTCCGGTTGCTGTAAGATGACCGATCAACAGAAAAGCCAACACTTTCTTCAGTTATTTACAAACGAAAAAAGACGCAAACTCACGGCGATGAGCGTCAAGAAGTACGTCTAGAATAAATAAGAACAAAGCAATTCTGTGGCGCTACCTCTCACTGAGGAATGCGAGAGAAATACACTTCACTCATCCAACATCTGTATGCGAACAACCGAAGCCGATTTCGTGATTATGGCGTTAGTTTATCTTAGTTCATCACGAGAAGTGGCGTTCGTCAGAGTTGCCCTTGTTCATCTTTTTCATTTCAACTGCCACTGACAGGATTACGGAAGCAGCACTATCCTCATGCGAGTACAGTGCCCTTGAAATCTCCCAGACAGGAAATTGTCCGACTTAGAATATATGGTCGATCCGGTGCTGCCGAGTGAACATCCAAGTGGGCTGCAGGCTTTTCTCGGTCGACTCAACGATATTGCAGTTATGTTTGGGATCCAACTGGACCGTCATGGTGTAACATTCTGTCGCTGGACTGGACTGGCTCAAAGCTGAACGTTGTTCTTAGAGGAGAACGATCGGGTTACATAGATAGATTTAGTTACCTGGGTAGTTATATCGCACTTGGTGGTCATATATCGGGTGAAGTGTCCTCGAGAATACAGAAGCTCCGATTGGCATTCGCTAACTTAAGGCATTCGTGGCGTCGACAATCAAAGGTCAAGTACACGCAGCAGCAGTGAGGTCGGAACTGGCCGAAAAAAGATGTGCGAAGACTTCCGGTGTGTGGACACAGTTGACTTTGTTATATCGGTAGAATATGACGGGACAATTTCATGAATAAGGCGTCAAGTACTGGATCCTAGGATTCATTCTTTGGAACCGGCACTAAACCACATTAAGCTAAGGTGATTGGGACATGTTTTGCACATGCCCACTGGACAATTTCTTCATTGTACGCTGTTTTCTGGGTTTGGTAATAGTTGGAAGATGGCTCGAGGTGGTCAGTCGATCACATCGGAAAAAGGTATGAAAACCTCAACTAGTGGATTGCCCTGTGTAGGTGTTGTTACACTACCGGGTTGGGTCCACTAAATCCCTCTAGGCGATGGTTGGAGACAATAGATGATACGGCTCAGTGCTGTAGTTCATAGTGTTCTTGTATTCAAAGGCTTTCTTATTGTGTATAGTTCTTCAACTGACAATTTTGTCGTCAACCTTCATTATTCCTCGTTCTTTTTTGCCAGATGATGTTGTGAGGGAGCAACCCAAACCAGGCCAAGTCGGTGAAATTTTGTTTTTTGTACAATGCGAACTAACTGTTATACAGTGACCACCTCTAGCTTGCCCTAAGTGCAATGGAATCTGTTTAATATATATCCAACAGTAGATGAATCGTGTTCACCGAAGAATAAGTTTCTTGTTTTCTATTTAGCGCTTTTCAACCATAATCCTAAGTCTAAGAAACCATTCGTTTTTATCATAATAATTTCTCAGCCAGTCACGCGGCCACTGACCTTGAAAGCATCTCGCTATACTTGAGCTCTTCTGTGAGGCCCGTGCACCGTCTTATGCCCACTGCGATTGTGCTCGCGCGTGCCTGTGCGTACACACCATGTATTGGCCGCTCACTTGCGTTTGTCTGGATAACTGAATAATGATGATTAACTACCTGATTCTGCATATTTGTTATTTGGGAACAAAACGTTTCCACTTCGCGTTATCCGTGAAAACTTCCAGTGATATGATTAGACAATAACATCCGTTTAACTTTAAAAAACCGTTTATTTTTGAGATTTCTACTGAATTCATCCGGTATAAATATGCACTAGCGTTTATCTCGATTGATGATGAAACGTTTGTGGTAATAAATGTGCAGCGCAGTGGTCAGAACCTCATGGGTAAATCAGTTTATCAGGGGCTGAATGCTAACGAGATAACGCAACACTGCATATACATACATATTATATTTTAGAAGTTACAAGGCGTACATTGAGTTATAATGTTTATTGTGACATTTCGATCCCAACAAGGGCTCGTTGTCAAATGTATGTATACTGCAAATAGGTGTACAACTCATGTACCATCGGAATCATGGGGAAGAACGAGAACAATGGACAAGAAAGAGAGAAGAAAAAGATGTAATATGCAGAGTTCAATACTGATGCTAATCTTTGCATTCACCATGTCAACAACATGAGTTATCCAACGATCTTTATAGTTTTTCTGTGGGGTAAATTTCTTTCCCTTTTATCTTTTACTTTTTTTATTAATGAAAGGAAAGGGGCCGAGGCCAGCAGAGGGATGCCAAGCGGGGAAGTTGACAGGCGGTAGAAGGATTCGAACCCGCGACCTTCACGTCCAAACGCTACGACCTCATTCGCTTGGCCACCGCTGGCCAGGTTGCACAAACCAAAGTATTGGGTTGGCTTAAGAACCCTACTGCGAGCTTTGGGCCAAACAGTATGTCTCACAAGGCAGTAGAACGATGTGAAAGTCATGCAATTCATTGGGAACCGATGACTGATTGCTCAGTTCATATGCTCTCCGGATGAGGCTAGACATCCTTGATGTCTAGTGCGGCCCTTTGCCACAGAGGCTAGTCAGCATACACTCATATGCTTTGTACATCACCGGTGATTGATTTGGAATCGGGGTTTGGTCATCTCCTCACCTAGTGATATAAAACTATTAAAGATTAACAATTTATTCAGACGCACAATCATACAACACACAGGCAATGCAGACATAAATGTGGTGATAAGAGCTATGCTGATTCATAAGATGCAGTTACCTAGATCTCCCTTTAGGAGAATCCACGAGCGCTCCTCTTCTGTACATCTGAGTACCCGATGCTCCAGTTACTGACATTTAAAGACTGGCTAATAAGTGTATTACTCGTTCCGCTTAAACTTTTCTTATTCACATATGGATTACCGGTCCATGGCGCTGCTTCCCAGTTCAGCTAGGCGTGGAAGTCTTTAGTACCCCGAAATAATAGCCGAAAGAATAACGTTTTGCTTTTCGCATTCAATATTGACATATTCCGTGATCCTCCCAGGATCACTGCGTCTAGCCATTACCATTTTGCGAATTCGGATCTTGTAGACACCAATGAACCTGTGCTGTCTAAGCCTTTAGAAAAAATTGTCAGATGTTTTTGAAAAATGCTTACTAAGTTTCAGAAAAACGGCTTCTGAGGGTTCTGTTTCTATTTTAGTGGGCGTCAGTGATCACTTAAATCCACCAATTACTGGCCATTACTTTCATACCCTCATGAGTCTATTTTTTGCTTTCCTCAAACAAGACACACCAAAAGTCTAAGTTGTTTTTGCGTTTGAAAAACGGAACAATATGAACGACAAACTCAGATAACGTCCCCTGACTAAACAAATATAAGATGACGGATAGGCTCGTTTTCAGTGATTCGTACTCATGCCATTGTATCACCATATATTTGTAAAATTTTTCTTTAGGAGGGATTGGGTTAGTCAGATAAAAATATGGATGGGGAAGGGATTTGTGGTGTTACATGCATAACCTGAATATACAAGAAAGTTTTGTGTTGACTGGTTTTTAGTCTAGGATTCGCATTGGGGCAGAGGATGGGCCAGGGCAGTTGAGGCGCAACCACAAATTGTTTTTGAGAACACACTGGAGGGCTGTGAAGGCGGATCGCGACTACTTCCGCAGTGCTCAAGAGACTGCACTTTTCCAACCTAGATTGTTGACCTCTGACCTTATACGGGGTTCGGAAAGCTTGCATCTTCTCAATGTCTTCAGTGGGACTTTTCAAGGAAATTTAAGATGTGTATTTATAAAAATAAAAACAAGCTAATAAAGTATGGAAAATGATGCATGAGTGAAACTGTTGCTTATGGTCGCACGAATAAGGGGTAGTCAATTTAACGTGGCATCTAAGAATTTCAAAGTCAGATATCAGTTAATGTATCCTCGTGCACTGTTCGGTGTGCTTCAGCCAATAAAACATCTGAATCAATCCTTCCATCCTTTTCAAACCAAACTAATTACGTCAATTTCTTGATAGAAAGAAGCATTTCATGCAGTCGTGACGTTAAACAGCGGTAGTCATACGAAAAGGTCGTCGACGTTTTCGTATGGATACAGAAAAAATTCAGGTTTCCAATCTTGTTACTCGATTACTTAATATCAATATTATTCAGAAAAGTCTTTTCAGGCCACCCAGTAAAGTTTAAGCCCATTCGGAGATAAGCGGATTGGTCGAATTTTCCGCCTATTCCTCCGTTGTTTAACAGCATCCAGTTATCGTTCAGTGGCCGCTACTTGTGACCCCAGTTGGAAGGAACACACATTTCTTCGCTGACATTAGAGCTTTCGGTGAAATTCTTATTAGGTTATGAAATGAATTTTCTAGCTCAAACAATTCATGTGATGCATCCTTTGGGTGATATGTTGCGGGAACCTAAAATAGCCTGCGAATGCTCTAAACGTTAGCCAGGTATGGCTGAACGATGGCGAAGCGTTTTTGTCATACTAGATGTAAGGTGCATAACCTAACCGAGGGATGGATGACTCTTAAATTGCGGCGCAATTATCTTAACCTACGGAAGATCCCGGCCTAAAGAAACAACAACGAATCAAATGACTTCGGGCTTGTCCTGTATTTACCTATAACAGCGGCGATATGAGATAGCAGGTAATTATGGACAAATCAACTTAAGGCTAATTGGTCAGCAAGCTGTCTCAGTTAGATAGCCGTTGCACTTCGATTGACGGTTCTCATGGTTCCACATCGGAGTTCACAGTCATCTCATTCTAGACAAGTGCCCTAACTGACTTAGGTCCAAGTCAAACGATACCTGATCCCTTCGTGACCCCATGCTTGTAAACCGAGGCTGTGCAGTTTGCCAACGGTCGAAAACCCACATCGCACAAAATAAATCCAATATTTTGTCAACTGAATAGAAATTTGTACAGAATGAACTGAACTAATCAGTAGATTGACCTTAGTGACCATTACTTTTGTGCCCACTCAGGATACTGAAATTTTATTCAAAATGTCATCCTGATTATTTCCTAACTATCGAACATTCACCTTTCTTCCTCTTCCAACAAACAGATTGAAAGACCTAGACAGGTGGAACAAAGAACGTCAGATGTATGAGAATACCACCATGATGCAATATTATCCGTCTGTAAGTATCGTCTGACAAACAAATGGATGCTAAAAATGATACCGAGATGCCGGAATTTTTTTCATCGTGGATGCAACAAAGATTATATAATATCGCAGTAACAATGCTATCCATATAAAATGTTTTGTAGCTATCCCTATAATGACAACGATTTTCATGTCGGTGTGGGATTTCATTGCCATTTCGCAGAGAAGATATACCAAATAATCCCACTGCATTAATGCGAAAAGCAACACGACAGCAAATAAGGTCGTTTTCGGTAACTTCATCCTCTGCCTAATACAGTTCCATATATTTGGTGGCGTGAATATTTTTAGGAATAATGTTATAGTGTCAGGATAAGATTGCTTGGTGGAAACTATATGTGGAATACGATTTTGAAAATAGGGGCGGGTGGATTGTTGATTGTTCGTGGTTGGGAAAAGTCCATTGAACAAAGCACACTAGACCGATTAGCCGCTGCCTGCCACGCGTGAAAAGTTACGGGCATTTGGCGTATGACTGGTATTCTCGGATCGCGGACAAGGTAACTGGAATGATTTGACAGAACGTTTCTATGAACATGGTAATGGGTTTAACACCCTGATTGCTAGTGATTCTGCTGTTGCCAAATGAAGCTAACGGCCTGCCTTCGACAAATCCTCCGGTACTTTGTAGATCACTTTGAAGGCTTCGTCATTCAGCTGGTGTCTTGTGTCTGCGAGGTGCCCTACGATCGCACTAGTTATGGACTTCCTTGCTCACGATTTCAACCAGATCGGTCCGTGCTTCTTGGTTCTTTGCACCATCTACCATGTCGTTTTACCTACATAGCTTGCCGAACCTAAAAATATGCACGCCACCAAATATATGGGACTGTATTAGGCAGAAGATGTAGTTACCGAAAATGACTTTATTTGCTGTCGTGTTGCTTTTCTACAGGGGCAATTTATTTCCGCCGGCAGACATCCAATTGTGGGCCTGAAAGGCAACTTGACTTAAATTTCGTCATGTGCGTTAATATCTATCCAATACGTTTGGTGTTTAGTAAAATCTTATCGAGGCAGTTCGACGGTGTAATCATTAGTAAAAGCTTCGTCTTGAAATTGCCGTTTGTATTTGTACACTAAATCGCGTCACTTTTCTGGTGTACTTCAAAACAAAAGTGGAGCGAATTCACTAGTTAACTCTTTTTATGACAAACTGAAATAGATTCCACTTCACAGGTAACCTAACGCTATTACTGTTTTCCACTCCTAATGGAAACATGCATTCCAGAAAGGTGATTCAGAAACGATGTCAATGATGATGACACCTTCGAAACGATTAGACCAACTTCGTGCACAAATGCAACAATATCAACAACAAGCCGGCCCGCTGTTTGATGAGGATGACATGTTCTCGGGAATGCTGATGCAATGGGGTCAGTTTTTGGACCACGATCTGGACTTCACTCCGGTGGATGCATCCATTAGCCGATTCAGTGACGGGCTCAATTGCAATGAAACGTGTCTGAACGATCCGCCTTGTTTTCCAATCCTCGTTCCGCCGGGTGATCCGCGAATCAAGCACCGATGTATCGGATTTGCTAGATCCAGTGCAACTTGTGGCTCAGGTTCCACTTCAATTCTGCTGGGCAAACCACATCATCGGGAACAGCTGAATCAGATCACCGCCTTTATCGATGCGTCAAACGTTTACGGAAGTGAAGAATTCGAAAACAGCCAGTTAAGAGAAACGCTGCATGATGAAGGCAAAATGCGCGTCGGTATGCCGACGGAATCAGGCAAACGACTGCTCCCATTTAATATTCGTGGACAAGTGAGTATAAAATGTTAGTTAGCCAGTAATTACGATGGTCATGTAAAAAAACATGAAAAGGTTTGTTAAACACCGAATCGGAGCAAGGAAACAAGGGAGTTCATTCTCAACTGTCAAAAAACTAAATGTATTAGTGGTTTGGATTTCATCGGTACCGAGTTTGAAACGTCTGTAACTTAAGCAAAAACGTCCAAATTTCCAGAAACATTTGGAACAGTAGGTAAGTGCATGGGAGTGATCTATAAAGCATTGTTTTAGGGCTCAATATAGAACTAATTCACAAGCTGGAGTGACAACTCCAAACGGCCTATACTTATCGTTATTCAGAAAGGAGCCATTGTTTCTCCGAACGGGATTCGGAAATCACAAAACGCAGAAAACTCGGTACAGGAAAAAATGTTTCACATAGCCATTTAAGCGAAGACGAAAGCCAGAAGTATAATTTTCACAGATCTTAACCAGTTCAGTGTGTTTGAAGTTCAGAAAATGTTGGAATTTAATAAACACTTACATATGAAGAAGGCTTCGATACAACGTCAATCATTTTCGATATATTACTTCAGATATTCGAATATATAGCTCTCGCTTCTGATGGATGAATCAGTCCAGCAAATTTGGCAGCTTGGCAATCGTCTAAAATTTTACGGCCCTAAGGACAAATATGAACGGATGCAAGTGTCAGAAGATATGGGTGAAGAAAACCAGATAGATGCGTTAAAATCTGAAAGTTACCGAGTGGAGCGTAAGCATGCATTGGGGATCATGGAAATTCGTGATCTAATGGGTACATTACGTGTGCTATGCAAGTTGAATCGTTTGCCAATTTTTTGAGTCTGCTGGCCTCTAACTGCTTAAATACTCGATTTTCTACAAAAATCCAAGAGATAGTGATTCGTCTCCTCGTTGAGCATCTAACTTTAGTTTAACAACCTTCAGAGTATTCGTTTTCAAATTTCTCGGAAGCCCAGATCGAAAGACATATTTGCATAGGGAATCAGAAGTTTGGATTATATGTTTACTAGAGTTCCCTTTTTCGTTTGAAAAATTAGCGGAAGCGCTTAGACCGGTGAGAGGATTACATATATATTACATGAAATGGTGTCTTAATAAGATGATCAACAGATAGTTATTCATGCACTAACAATGAAACGTTTGGAACCGAAGTATGAAACAATCTGTAGGAAATTAAGTAAACCTTAAGAGGAAGTGTGACAACCGAGAGTATGTGAATCGCCTGTCCAAATGATCATGTCACAGAGCTAGATTTATCACCCGATTACATGTCAAATTTTGACCAAAGGCATGCGCCTTCACTAAACTCGCTATTATACCCGGGATCTTTACTACGTTATTGGTCAACCATCTCTACTGTTCACGAAATTATTCATCATACGATATCAATGGTAAACGTCTCATTAAGAAACCGTGGAAGCACTGTCCAGTTGTTTCATTCTTGCTATGAAGCCTCAGCAATGCATATTCACAGCGCCCGAATTTGAGCGTGGACTCGGAACAAAAGACTGAGACGAACGCTTTAGGCATTACACAACCGAGGAGGCTCTCGACAAATTTGTTCAACTTCACCACATGATATGGTATCGATTAGTTAGTTATTTTCGGAGCCATGGGCCACTGGTTAAAAGTAATGGACTTTTAGCGAGTGACGACATCTCTGCAGAAAGATTAAAACCTTGAACATGGCTTACAGAGCTCAGCTTCTTGATCGTGTTAGCAGATAGTTTAGTTAACGAATTTATTCATGACGCGGTATCAATGTACCAGTCACTATTAAAATCCATGGAAGTACTGCATTGGTGGTAGTCAAGTTTTGTGAGCCAGCGGCCCATAGCCCTGAAAAATGGTAACTGATCCGGTACCGTATCATGAGGTGAAGTTGAACAAAATAGTCGAGAACCTGCTCGGATATGTAGTGCCCAAAGCGTTCGCTTTAATCTGTTGTTCCGGGTTCTTACTCCATTTCGGGCATGCTGAATGAGTACTGCTGACGATTCTTAACAAGAATTAGAAAGTTGTACAGTGATCCTGTAGTAGCATTGAAATCATAAGCTAAGTAGTTTTGTGAACCATACAATATCTCCAGTGTGTTATCTTGATGTACATTCATTTATCTGGAATCCTAATGAGTTGCAATAAATCATCTGCGGGGTTTTCGCATCCCCTGTTACATGCACCACACTTTGTTGAGCAGCATAGCCCTTTTGGCAAATGATGTTATTTTACGTAATTTTACAACTTACGATAGGGTCAACAGAGACTCCCAGAGTGAATTGCCGTATGGCGTATCGTTAGACAGTTCGACCAAACTTACACAAAATAGAGATCGGCAATAAATCTTAATAAATCGTAGTTTTCATCTCATTTGAAAACCGGAAAGAATTTGATCTATTAAGCGTTTTACTCAAAGCAAAACACTACAAAGCGTAATAATCAAAAACATTTTTGCTGCTGGTTCGAAAAGATTTAGATTACAGTCGTATTAAGGGTTAGTTGAATCATTTCCCTTTTCGTATCCGAGTAACGAACAAACTAAAGTACAATCATCAAATCCACAGTGATATTTGCACAAGTGTGAGTAAAAACAACAACAAGTAGAAAATATGCCAACAAGGCTTTCGTTTCAGACTACCATGCGCCGATTCCTTCTCATCTGATTCCTTCCTCCTGTGTTAATAAAGCGACAGGAAAATAGTCCTGGTCACCTGGGGGGGGGGGGCCACGTTGTTAACTGACGTTCGGTTTCCAAACCCACAACCGATTAGTTTACTCGAACGAAACGATTGCAGCCAGTCAGTGTAACGGAAACCTAACGAAACTGGTCGATGGTGTATGCTAATTTCACAAAGAGGTATTATGATAATTTCGTTTTGACTGGTACAGAAATTTCAAATGGTTATATGATGTGAACGAACCTCAAGACCATTTCAAAAGGCGAACTTTGAGCAAGAAACTCCGCGTGCTCCAGAGAAGACACGAAACCGCATGGTTGACGGTTTAGTTGTACACCTGAAGAGCTCGTTTGATCATACAGCTCGTTGAACATTTTAAGTCCACTCGAATTGGATCGAATGGACATATGCATGTGTGTTCCAAGAACAATCAGGTTTACATCATCCATCCATGTGGATGAGAGGGATTGGGAGGCCTGAAATTAAGCTTGACAAGGTAGCAGCCAGATGAATGCCACACAATTGATGAAGAAATGGGGGGTGTAGAAATGTGTGTTGGGAATTTTAGGTGTCGTTGAACCAAACAGGGCCCGGCGGGATGGCTACGTTTGTAGGACAGAGCTAGTTTTGACAAACAAAGGTTGGAGCTGTAACGTATACAATTCAAAACAAACAAGAAACAAGTTCTTCGCTTCATCGGCAGCCAAAAAACAATATATATATATATATATATATATATATATATATTCCAGAGTCTCTAATAAAACTAAGAAAATGGAATATCAACAATGGTTCCTGGAAAGATTAACACACCACAGGCTAAACTGAGTCATGGAAGTATAAGTGAATTACTCTTGAGATTACCGCTTGAAGGAAACTTAGGTTTAGGCAAGTAAATGATAAAAAATGGCGATAGAATAGTGCCCACGGTGTCAGCCAGAATACTTTAGCAACAAACAGCACAGTTTCAAAGCTAGCAAAACATGCAGGTCTTCAAAGGTGAATCCTGAGTTGGTGAATAGACCCACCGATGGTGGTTACAAGGTTAGCATAGTGAGGTTTGGTTGTGAAAACCGTGGCATCGAAGCCCTTTTTCCTCGGTAACATCCTCGTCTAGAAACTCTTCAATTGCCGCGGATCCACCAGGCAGTACTTCGACAGTTATGTAGTTGAAGACCCCTGTTTCCGTAGTATACCAAGAGAAACCCAGCATTAGACTACCAAAGGTTTTATTTTTAAACTAGTTGCTATTATTATTATTACGATGAAAAGTGAAAAACGGCTGTTCTCCAACCGGTTACAAACATCATCGCTAAGCACTCACACTAATTTTACTCATTGTGATGGATAACTTTCCTCGGAACAAAGCATTTCTACTGTGTTCTTGTAAATTTGAGATACACAATGATATCGGGTAAATTCAAGATCAAATGGGCTTCATCCCGATAAATATTTTTGCAACTCATGCGTGTATTTATGCTACTATCAAGTAGCATGAATCATCATCAAAAATTTCAAACGCCGCTTACTTGTCGTAGCTTGCACTGGAAAACCAACGTCCGGTTGTCGGTAATAACAAACGCGAATCAGCATTTCTCTACAGCGGAAGTGCCACACTTACATAACTTGAATTTCGACTTGCGTAATTGGCGATTTATATTGGTAGAATGTTCATTTCTCTCAAGTAACCAAATGACTGCACCCTTTTCAGGTGGACTGTCAAGCCGATCCGCAACAGGACTTTGTTCCATGTTTCAAGGCTGGCGATCACCGAAGCAATGAAAACTTGGGCTTGTTATCTATGCATACCTTGTGGGTTCGGGAGCATAATCGTCTGGCCGATGGTCTTCGCAGTTTGAATCCGGACTGGCTCGGTGATCGGATTTATCACGAAGCCCGTAAACTTGTTGGTGCCCTAATGCAATCTATCACCTACCTGGGATGGTTGCCACATATTTTGGGCCCGGAAGGAATGAAGTTATTGGGGGAATATCGAGGCTACGATGACACTGTAAACCCATCAATCAGTAACGCTTTTGCCACAGCTGCGATGCGTTTTGGACACACACTTGTCGCTCCTGTCATGTTTCGTCTAGATCAGAACTGGGACGCCATTCCCGAGGGTCATCTTTTGTTGCATCAGGCTTTCTTTGCGCCCGACAGAATACTCAAAGACGGGGGGTTGGACCCCATTGTTCGTGGGCTTTTGTACAACGGTGTAAGAGATAGATCCCGCAATCCACCACTAAATCCCGAACTCACCGAACGTCTGTTTTCAATGGCTCACGAGTTGGCCTTGGACTTAGCTTCCTTGAATGTCCAACGCGGTCGAGACCATGGGTTGCCTAGCTACACTGAGTATGCATATAAAGTCTGCGGCCTCGGTACCTCAGCCCACCCAGACTCATTTGATGACTTGAAACCACGAATCAGGAATGATCAAATTCGAGCCCGTCTTCGGCAGGTATATGGTCATCCGGCTAACATTGATCTGTTTGCTGGTGGAATACTAGAAGATCTCTTGCCCGAGGCCAGAGTTGGTCCGACATTTGCATGTATCATTGCTGATCAGTTCAAAAGACTACGAGACGGTGACCGATTCTGGTTCGAAGCCCAGGGGGTATTCACCCCAGCTCAATTGGCTGAGATCAAACGATCAGGGACAAGCTTGTCCCGTGTGATCTGTGAAAATGCGGACAACATAACGGTAGTTCCACGTAATGCATTTCTCCGCCCAACAAAAGCAGACGATCTGGCCCCATGTGATCAACTGCCTAAGCTGAATCTCGCCGCTTGGGTGGACTGTTCGCCTAGTCCCATCGAAAGTTCTCAGCCAGATTTGGGCCGAATACGCCGGCGACGAAGTGTCTCCCCCATTGAGGAAGAATTAACACCCACATGTCCTGCGGTCAGTAAGCATCAACACAATATGATTCAACAACTACAAGCAAAAATTCACCAGCTGGAGTCGCAAATGACCGAGATGAGGCAAAAAGTAGGCAATTTGGCAGTTCATACACCTTAAGAGGAAAACTACGGAGCAGAAAATGAAGTGCTGAATCCAGTGTATTTCACGACAAACACTTTATCACGACAGACGAAAAGTAACTTGCTTGAATACGCAATAAGTTACTAGGTATTTAGTTTGTAAAATGATTTTTTGCATTCTTTTCACAACTTGGCCATCCAAAACAGGTGTGGTACAGAAATACGATCATTCTCACAATCCAACAACCATTTGGATTAAGTAGACGTTTTTTCCGAAAAACATTTTTTGCGCTTTTACTGACTAAATATCAGTCACGGGTAGTCCAGGAACAAAAAACATCCGAGGGTTTCACTCTGGCATATTCAAAAGAAGGTGACAACCACAGGTCAAGTAAGAATGAGCCAAGTTGCTGAGGGGCAACGGGGGTCGATACTCCATGCACAGTGTTTCAGTCAGTCATAAGAAATGTTTTCCTCAAAGGAAGGTTCAGGAGAATCCGTATACATGCACATACACACACTTTAATGGGAGGATAGACTGACAGTGTACTGGAGTTTCATGGACATCACAGAAAAATGGATATATGGCTGAAAAACGTGGCTACTTAATTTGTGCATAGTAGGGGATGGTTAGATCAAACCGAGAGGATGAGTTTAGCTCGAGGCACCACTTAGAATTTGCCTGGGTATCGGGTGGGTCAAATTTTCCAGCGGAAGACACGGAGAATAACCAAACGCTGGGTGCTTTATGATAGAAAGACTTGGCAAGTTTAACAGGTGTAAAGTAGTGAATCTTCGGTTAAGTTCAGTTTGTACATGAAAAAACTGTCCTGCGGTATGCACTCAAGCCAGAAACTAATCAATTCTAAATCAAATTAAAGAATCGCCTAACTAAAAAAGACGAGAAACAATGCTTCATTCCATTTTGACGGCAAGAGAAAACGACATACGACTACCCACCAACATACAACAGTAAGCAAAAACGTTCATTTAGGATTCACTAGAATTCCCTGCAGTTCAGTTCAGTGCGGTTTATACAACCAGTAACCTTAAGCTAACGTGCTCCCTTTTTTGCTATATCACAGCGAGATGTGCTCAAACAGAAAAAAACACGAGGGATGAAGAAAACCGACGGTAAAGTATTAAGTTGAAGGACTGCAAAGAAGAAGGTTGCGAATACAGCAGCGTCACCAACTGGGGCACTGAACCATATCACCTATTGCCTCCATCCATCGCTCGGAGGATCTCGTGGATCCCAACCCAATAGTCTAACTGTACCTGCACTACATCGGTCGTCGCGCAGGATAATCAGGACCGCGCTGACCACTGCATCGAGTAGAGTGGATAGTAATAAGCAAAGTACTACTCAGAGTGCACTCTTTTATACAATCTGCGTCTTCTCTCCCAAACCGTCCCCCTTTGCCCCCATCTTCCATATCATAATGCCCAACTGCTAGTGGTGTTAATTCTAGTGGCTCACATTTTCTCAAGCCTCGTCAGCCTCTGAACCTCGGCCCCTTCAATGTGCGTTTACTCATTCAGGGCGGCCAGCAGGCTTATTTAGCCCTGACAGTGAACTCACTTTCGATTGATGTCTGCCGTGTCAGTGAAACATGAATTCAGGATTCCACTAACGTAATTCAAATCATTGCACCTGATATCTCAACAACA